>CAUYUJ010011001.1:584397-799397 GCA_963575745.1 Prorocentrum cordatum | reverse complement strand
GACGACGCTTTCAAGTTGCTGGAGCGCGAGAGGCGCCACAGCAAGAAGCCCTCGAAGAGCGACGCCATGGACTCCGACGACGATGCGATCTTGCAGGTGTACAAGGAGTCGAAGGCGCAGGCGGATCGCGAGCACGCGGCCAGGGTCGAGGCCGAGAACAGGTTCCTGCAGCAGGCGCTGGAGGCTTCGCAGGAACAGCTCAAAGCCGGCGCGGCGCGGCGTCGTGGTGACTCTCCGCAGCCTCAGCGCTCCAGCAGCTGTGCGCCAGCGACGAGCTCGGACGACCCGAACGGATCCATCTACGCGAAGCAGGCCGCGGTGACCTCGGCGGACGCGGCAGCTGGTGATGCAGGCGCGCCGACATTGCCTTTGTTGAGGGAATTGGGACGAACGACGAGATGATAATGCTGCTGATGATGCTGATGATGATGATGATGACGATGATGGTGGGGATGCCGATGATACTGCTCATGATGATGCTGCTGATGATGATGGTGATGGCGATGATGATGCTGATGATGATGATGATGATGATGATGGTGATGATGATGATGGCGAGAAATATATCACGATGACGGCGACGCATTGATCAGAAGAGGAACGGAGAAGGCTGGCAAGGATGAGAGAGGAGGGAGGGGGAATAGGGGGAAGGGACGGGGAAACATTTGAACAGAGATAGGTTTATTCTACCGCCCACGTCCTCACACGCCAAATCACACGCGTGTGGTTTGGCGTGTGACTTAGCCTTGCTGCCACATATGGTGCCTAAAATCCGACGTCCCCACAGGGGGGGGGGGGGGCAATTGGGCGGATAGCGCAAGCGAGATTGAAGGAGGAGAGGCGATGCGGTCGAGGAGGAGGAACAGGAGGGGAATAACGAGGAGAAGGAAGAGGAGGAGGAGGCGTGAAAAGAGCGGCCGTCAGGCTCGACTTTCCAGACGCCGCCGAAGAGCGCGCGCAAGAAGACGTGCGAGGATGCGGCCAAGCTCTTCGAGAAGGTGCGGGACCGTTCTTCTATGTTTTGCTTTGCATGGGGGCGCATCCACTTGACGGGGGGGGGGGGGGGGTCCCAGATGCGCCCGCTGCCCCCGTACTATCACATCATCTTCTGTACTCTGTCGTGACCATCCTCATCTGCACTCTCATTCACAGTTTTCATTTTCGGATCGCCGCCATCGGCTTCTCATCATCCTGCGGGGCCTCCTCCGCATCCAACGTAACAACCGCAAGCGGCATGACAATTGTCATCATCGGAAGCCTTCGAGGCTCGAGGATCTGGTGGCTCGGATCCTGCAAGGCGCCTTGCAAACACACATGGCCGAAAATGGCGCCGCCTTGGCACTGGCTGCTTGCTGGAGTTACCACATCAAGGAGGCTCGGGATGATATGATACGTTCCTCGACGTTCAACCCCAATTCTTCTCACCCAGCCCCCCCCCGTCCACGAGATTTCCTCGCCAAACCGGATTCGCCCCTCACAGGCTGCGGACCTGAACTACTCAGAAGCGTGGACGCGCAAAGCGAAGCTGGATGTGCCACTGCTCGAGGAAAACAAAGTGCTCATCAAAGCAACCAGGGCCATTCTCTTTTCTCGAGGGGCGAAGCTCACGAAGACCCTTGCCAAGGAGCCTGGGGTGTACCACAAAACTTTGGGGTGAAGGGTTGCGGCCCGCAGAAAAAAGCATTTGTTTTTCTCGCGGCGGTGTCGCAGGAAGCAGCGGCTGCAGTGGCGCGTCGCCAGGAGAGCTCCTGGCATCTGGCCCAAGACGCCCCGAAGTGGGTCGACAAAGCCTCGAAGGTTCTCAGGAACATGATTCGGCACGTGAACCAAGGGATTCTCAAGACCCAAGGTCCGAAACATGACCATCTGCTGGGGGGGGGGGGGGGGGGGGTAGGGGGGGGGGGGGGGGCGGTCGGGCGCGGCGCATGCCATCCTATGATGTATCGGCGATGCTGAGCACGATGACGGTCGTCGCCCGAACCTCCCCTCCACTGCGTTACAATTGTATTTTTCTGGCTCCGAGGACGCGAAAATGGGCCAAGGCATTCCTCGTCGAGGGTGACGGGCCATGGCAGGACATTCCTCGGGCGTCGTGGTTTCGAAACCTTCTCCATTTCCAACGATCATCATCCCCGACCCCCCCCCCAGAATTCACGCGTTCTAAACCTCCTCGTCGAGCCCCCCCCCAAAAAAAAAAAACACCCTTCTAACCATTGCAGCCTCCCGAAAGGATGGGGCCGAGGATGATGATGACCTCCTGGATGATGACCTCCTGGATGATGATGACGACGACTCGCCACCAACGGTTCCAGCACCTGCGAGCAAGCGGCCCGCGGCAGCACCGGCCGCGGCGATGAAGCGGCCAGCGGCGACGACGACGGACCAGCTCGGCTTAGAGTACCTCTTCACGAAGCAGTTCAAGGGGGTCGAGTGGCGCGTCGGCTGGAACGATGCAACGAAGGCAGTGGATGAGGAGAAGGAGAAGGAGAAAGGATCGGAAGGTGGCATGGGGGCAGAGAGGAGGAGGGGGAGGAGGAGACGGAGGAGGAGTTGGAGGAGGAGGAGGAGGTCGAGGAGGAGGAAAAACACGAGGATGATGAGGAGGATGAGCTGGAGGAGGAGGAGGAGGAGAAGGAGGAGGGGGATGGGGGGGGGGGAACAGGTGGAGGAGAAGGGGAGGGGGGGAGGAGGAGGAGAAGGAGGAGGAGGAGGAGCAGGACGGGGGGGAGGATGAGCAGGGGGAGGAGGAGGAAAACGCAACAATCTTAGAAAACAATGCCCCGATATTCATTCAAGTTGTCGTCCTCAAACCTCCTTCCTCTCCTCCTTCTCCTTCTCCTCCACCGTCTCCTCCTCCTCCTCCCCTCCCACCTCTCCTCATCCTCCTTCGCCACCCTCTCACTCCCTTCTCCTCCACCTCGCCGTTTCTGTGGTTTCATACAACCTTCCAGGCAGCGTGGCGGACCAGCGACGCCGCCAACGGCCTGCCGGAGTTCGCGCGGCCCCAGCCGCTCGAGGGCAGCGACCATCTCGTCGCGGTGTGGCCCGACGGCATGTCCTGGGACGTCCCCGCCGTCGCCCCGCAGGAGATGGTCGAGGGCGCCGCCGCGAAGCCGAACCTCGCGTTCGCCAGGATGATCGGCCCAGACGGCAGCAAGGTCAGGCTCGCGGTCAGCCAGAAGAAGGACAAGTCCTGGATCCAGGTGCTGGAGGGCAGCGGCCAGCTCATGCAGTTGACGGGCTTCGCGGAGGAGAAGATGGACTTGGCAAAGGCTGCAGTCAAGGAGTGGGTCACCGCGTACTGCGCGAAGAAGATCGACAAGGTCGGGGTCGAGCTGAAGAAGATGGCGTGGCTGGCCGAGCACGCCCCTGGAGCTAGGGCCAAGGGCAAGGCCAAAGGCAAGGCCAAGGGCAAGGCCAAGTCGTCTCCGACGAGCAAGGGCAAGGCCAAGGGTAAGCCCAAGGCCAAGAAGGCGCCAGCCGACGACGACGACGACGAGTCGGAGGAGGACCCCGCCAGGGAGCCCAAGGCCGAGGGCGTCGAGAACGGCGAGAGCGAAGGGCAAGATGACCCAGATGACGAGGAGTCGGCCGAGACCGAGAGCGCGGCTGCGGCGGCGGCGATCGGCAAGGGCAAGTTCACGTCGAAGCCCGCGGCCAAGGCGAAGAAGTCCGAGCACAAGAAGATCGACGTGACCGAGGAGAAGGCTGCCGAGGTTGCACCACCTCCAGCGGCGGCCGCGGCGCCCGTGGCGCCCATGGAGGCGGAGGCGGCGGCGGTGGCGCCCAAGGCGGAGGCGGCCGCGACGCCCGAGGCGGAGGCCGCCGTGACGCCCGAGGCGGAGGCCGCCGTGGCCACGCCCGCCGCCGCGCCGCTCGCGCCTGTGCAGCGCGCGCCGTCCCAGAGCTCGCTGTTTTCGCTGCCTGCGATGCCAGACGACTCGCTCTGGTGACGTGGTAATGCTCACGTTATTTCGCAGCGGTCGAGTTCGCGCGCGAAATCGCACGCGTGTGATTTCGCGTGCGATTTCGGGCGCCTCCCTGAATCCTCCACCTCCTCATTAGCATCATCAAGCACCCTACCATGCACCATCAACTCCCGACCTTCTCTTCTACCATATCATGCACCAGAACTCCTCAGCTCAAAATCTCAATCGTCATGACTGTCCATGTGGTCTTGCATCCATGCGATCGCAGCTCTGGCTTGAAAGCACCTGCAGGCGACTGCCCTTGCATCCCAAGGCCCACCTGTTTCGACCCCCGTCAAGTGGATGTTTAGAATTCCGACCCCCCCACCGAAGTGGAAGATGAGGCGTTGGGGACGAGGTCAGGGAGGATGAGGAAGGATGAGAGGTTGGGAGGGAGGAGGAGGATGAGGAGGGAAGTACACGAGGGAAAGTAGGAGGGGATCAGAGAATACAGACGAGGATTATGAGGAGGACGGCGAACAGATGGGATAATGAAAACCACAAAGGGTGAGGAAAATCAACCAGGATGATGAGGGACATGAGGACAATGAAGCAAGAGAGAGGAGGACGAGCAGAAGGATGAGGCATATTATATAAAGCTGCTCTTCAGGACAGCATCAGCGGCACCACAGTGGACGAGCTCCTGATCGACGGGCTCTTCAGGTCGATCTACAAGAACCCGACGTTTTTCGCGCTGATGGGGCAGAAGGGGCACGGCAACATCGACGAGTCCATGAAGAGGCTCAGCGAGGAGATCTCCGAGGACGGCCACCCGACGAACCCCTTGGCCTGGGGGTTGCCGCTGAGCGAGGAGCAGAGGCAGCAGGCCCAGGCGCAGCAGCAGGAGCTGGACAAGGGCGCGGGCACCTCGGCGGGCAAGGGGAAGGGGACCGTCTCGGAGGAGTGCGCCTTCTGGCAGGCGGTGAAGGATGCGAACTTCATCGTGCCGACGACGTCCAAGCACGGCGCCGTGGCAGGGCGCTGGTGCAAGGCGCTCGCCGCTGACGCCAGTCTCAAGTCCGACTACGACGCCATCACGGGCGAGCGCAAGTCGGCGCGCAAGGCCCAGTTCAGGAAGGATTGGGCGATGAAGCAGTACAAGACTGCGCAGGGCGCCTGGGGTGGAATGTGGAGGAGAAGGAGGAGGCAGGGTAGGGTGATCGAGGAGAAGGATCGAGGAGAAAAACAACACCGAGGAGGAGGAGGAGGAGGAACGGGAGGAGGGGGAGGCACGGAGAAGAGCGGATGGAGGAGGAGGTGGATGGGGGGAGGAGGACATAGAGGACGAGGAGGGGGAGGAGGAACTGCCAGGTGAGGACGTGGAGGAGGATGAGGAAGAGGAGGAGGAGTAAGAGGAGGAGGAGGAGGAGAAGCGAAGGAGCGAAACATGCAAATGAATCGCCCCACTCAGGAGCTCGCGAGCCACTCGCGCACGGTGAAGCGCACTGAGTGGACGCAGGGCAAGTATTTGCCCTTGGGCCGCTGCGCGCACAAGGAGGGAGGCGGCGTCCTCGGGTGGCGCCAGGCGCGCCTACTCGAGGGAAGATGAGAAGAAACACGCAGGAGGAACGAGGGAGCCAAGTGGAGGAGCAGGAGGAGGATGCACGCGGAGAGGAAGAGCATTACGAGAAGGATGAGGATGAGAGAAATCAGAAAGCAGGGGTTTGAAGAGGAGGGGCACGAGGAGGATCATCATGATGGGGGGGAGGAGGAGGAGGGGGAGGAGGAGGAGGAGGAGGACGAGCAGCAGGAGGAGCAGGAGGATAGGGGTGGATAGAGAGATAGATGGTGGGGCGGCGGATCAGCCAGAGGCCGTCCGCCTCTTCTCCAAGTGCATGCAGCTCGGCCCGCCGTGGATCATGTACGATCCGATGACGGAGGCATTGAGGGCGCTCTACATCGAGATCGCGACGGGCCCAGACGTGCCTCGTCGGATCGTCGATCCATTTTTTTCGGCCCCCGAGCCACAGGCATCGGTGTACTGTTTAAGAGGGCCCTGTTGGGCCCTAAAGAAACGATCCGTCCTAACTGATCTCTCCCATGTTCCTCCCCCCTCCTCGCCGCCTCCCACCTCCACTCCTTCTGCCTTCTCGCCCCCTCCTTCTCCACTCCTCCTCGTCTCCTCCCCTCCTCTCCCTCCTCCTCCTGCTCATCTTCCTCTCTGGACCTTGATCAATCTGAGTCCTCCTCCTTTTTTGTTTTCTCGATCGCGCATCCCACTGAGGGCTTCTCGAAGGTCTTCACAGAGGCGTGGTCGCTGCACACGAACTGGAGCAACGAGGCCGAGGTGCGCTCTCGTCCCGAGGAGCCGCGGGCACACGCTAAGATCTGGATGAGAAAAGGAAGGGCGGGATGGAGGCGGAGGACGAAGGTGAGAAGGAGGAGAAGGAGCAGGAGAGGGAGGAGGAGGAGGAGGAGGGGGAGGAGGAGGAGGAGGAGGAGGAGGAGGAGGGGGAGGAGGAGGAGGAGGAGGAGGGGGGGAGGAGGAGGGGGAGGAGAAGGGCAACAAGTGAAAACAAGTATGACGCATTTCTGCCGCCATCCAGTAAGGAGACGGCTGCAGCTGCTGGCGAGCCCAAGAGGAGGCGCTTGCACGGCAAGACGTCGGACGACGGCAGCGTCGAGGCGACGACGGCGCCACGGGCGCCAGCAGCGCCAGCGGCGCCAGCAGCACCAGCGGCGCCAGCAGCACCAGCGGCGCCAGCAGCACCAGCACCAGAGGCGGCTGCCGGTGGCACGGCGCCAGCTGGGCGCGGGCCCAAGCGCGGGCGCGGCGGCGCGGATCCAGCGCCAGAGCCCGCCCAGGCTGCCGCTGCCGAGGACTGATGGATTGAATTCTGGAAGCTTGCCAGTCGGAGTTTGGTGAGACCTCCCCACCTCTGGGCAACTACGTTGCTGCTCCGAAGATGGGGGGCTCACTGCGCGCCGACTGCCCTTGGATCCTTCTTCGGTGAAACCAGCCCCACAGGGCCGAACCCGTGGGCATCCTTGGACTTCGGCCCCTTAGGGCCTTCGCACTGTCTGCCGCGTTCCGCCCCAGAGGAGACGCCCGCGGCGAAGAAGGCCAAGGCGAAGGCCGAGCGGGAGGCGCAGAAGGCCCAGAAGGCCGCCAAGAAGGCGCAGGAGCTGGACGCCAAGAAGAACGACCCCAAAGAGAGAGAGAGGATGATGGTGGCGAACGCCAAGAGGGTGCTGGGCAGCTACCGCCTCGTCGTGCAGCAGGGGCGCCAGATCATCATGTCCACCGAGTCGATCGATGGCCTCTGGGCGAAATTCAAGAATGACGACGACCTGCTGGCCCTCAAAACCAAGATGGACAAGCTGAGCGAGAAGGTCATGAAGTGCCCCATGCTCCAGCAGTGCACAGTCAGCGAGTTTGACAAGATCAAGACCGTCGTCGGGCCCTCCGAGTACACCCGCGCGCTGATGGCCATCGGTGGCATGGAGTCGGAGCTGGTCTCCATCCAGTCGAACATCAAGGTGCTCCTCGCCAGCTTCGAGCTCAAGCAGCAGCGGGCCAAGGCGGAGGCAGCCGCGGCGTCTCCTGGAGCCTTCTGATGCCGATGGCACCTGGGAAATTCAAGTCACCCAGTGCTCTCAGCAAACAGGTGCCAGCACGAGGGTTGGATTTTCGAGGCTGGCACAGGCTGTTTCAAGCCCTCGAGCCAAAAAACAACGACGATAATTTAAGAATACACACTCGAATCGTGATTCGATCGAAAACCTTACCGTGTGAAATACCGTGTGAACTCCCAAATCACATGGTATGTATGCATACCGTGTGATATGCATTCTACCTGTGTTTTTACCGGGTTTGAACCGTGTGATCTGCCCCACAACGGATTCACATAGTATTTCACACGCAGGTGGCTTACCGTGTGATTTCGGAATCACCGGTTTCCACAATGAATCTCTGGAAAAATTGGGGCCGCAGTCGACCCGCGAGCGGGCCGAGGCGATAATTCTGTGATGTTTACAGTTCTGAAGTGGACTTTGGCTCGATAGCAGGAGCGCTCGAAGCTGTCCTCGAGAGCGCGTGCCAGTCTTGTCGCCCGAAGTGATTTTGATTTCATTTGCAGACGCAGGCAATGCGCTGGCTGAGGGAGACGAAACCTTCAACAGAAAGCAAAAGAAGCTGAGGTCCCAGGATGCCATCCCTAAATTTTCAAGCTCGTATGCGGGGGTAGGGGATGGGGAGAACTTGCACGGACCGATGAAACCTCAGTGCGCGTTCGCCTGGCAGCGGGGTGCGCTGGTGCCGAGTGGTCGGCCGTGCGTGCTGCTTCTGTTCTTCTCTGCTGCGTGGATTGCCAATTCGTGGTGAATCGTGGTGGATCGAAGCGCAGTGGCAGGCTGCGGCAAACAGATTCGACGAGGCCAGCATTTCTTTGGCAAAAACACGTGGGTAATTGCTCCTCCGACCTCCTTCCGTCCTCCTCCGACCGCCTCCACAACCTACTTCACTATCCAAGTCTGCGTTTTGAGGCGCGTGGTCAGGCGGAATCGGCTAAAGCCAGACTGATTGCACACAGGCCCCAGGTGAAATCCACGAACAGCATCGTCGCAATGCATCGCCTGTATTCGAGGGAGGGGCGAACGAGAATAGGACCACTTGTGATCACGTCTGCACGTGCGCGTGCTGAAGGTCAGCCGAGCTGCATCGCACATAAATGCTGGTTTCTGCCTCTTCTGGCGTTTCCCCTCGTCCACTCCAAACCATTCTAACTCCATGTACTTTTGGCGTTCTCACTCTCTCTCTCTCTCTCTCTCTCTCTCTCTCTCTCTCTCTCTCTCTCTCTCTCTCTCTCTCCCCCTCCCTCTCCTGGCACGCACGCATACATGCGCTGTTCCCTCTGCCTCGCTATCGCACTCGCCCTTCTCCTCCCTCTCCCTTCCCCTTGTCGTCGCACCCCCCTGTGATCATCATCATCATCATAATCAGCATCAGCATCAGCATCATCATCATCATCATCATCATAATCATCATCATCATCATAATCAGCACCGCCACCATCATAATCAGCATCAGCATCAACATCAGCATCGCCACCCAAGCATCTTTGGTGCAAGCCCGCTGGCCGACGCTGGCCATCTTCCAACCACATGCACGAGAGGTCACGAAGCCCTCATGGCGCCAGCACGTGGGAGCCGTCAACCTTGGCCCAGAGACAGGCGGGCGCTGCCATGCTCACCCTCCTCTTGCAGATGTACGCATCGTGCAATATATCAGCAAAGGACTTCGCTACCCTCTGCTATCACGGCTCGGAAGCAGGCTTGAAAGGAGGAGATTGGGCTCGCTATGGCATGAAGCCAGGAGTGAGCCCTGGCAACTACCAGAAGCACTTGGATCGAGTGATACAACCGCCCGCTGGATTGTTTCAGCGCGTGGACGTGCCTATGTTCGATCAGGTACTTGGCCGCGTGAGCAAGCAGGTCGAGAACAGGATAATCTGGGACTCTTTGGAGACAGAGCTCGGCGACGACCGCAGCATCGGTAGAACGCTCGCTGCAGGGGACCACCCGATCCTTACTGTTCCTGCCTACCGCGAACACCCCGCTGTGACCGATGCGATCGCGCAGGGCCGGCAGTTGCCACTCCCACTGGGATTCTACCTCGACGGCGTGCAGTACATTGCGCAAGCTGCGGGGCGCAGCGATACAGCCCTAGGCTTCTGGTGTATAAACTTGCTGAGTGGTCGACGCCATTTCATTTCTGCTGTCAAATCTCAAGATACATGTCAGTGCGGGTGTCGAGGCCACTGCTCCCACTTTCCCCTGATGCACCACATGGCGTGGCAATTTCGGGCCTTGCAGGACGGCGCCGTGCCGAACGTGCTCCCCGACGGGAGAACTCCAGTGCCGGATGATTGGCCCCCAGGCAGAATACTGCCTTTCACAGCAATCCTGCTCTATATCAAAGGGGACTGGGCTGAACACAACCACGCGCTCGGCCTTGCGCCGTGGAGCTCTGCGTGGAACCCGTGTCAATTTTGCAGCGCCAGAAAAGAGGATCTCCACGCTTGCGATTGCTCGCTTGGCACGGAACAGCCATCGTGGCCTTTGAGGTCACACATTTCTTACTTCTTACAATGCGAGGCGTGTGAGGTCCATGTGGATTTGGTCACGCGCGAAGACGTGGCCAAGCTGAACCGAGCTGTGAAGTGGACCAAGCTGCAGAAAGGGATCGGCGGGAGAGTGGTATTCAAAGAGGCCGTTATCAACGGTGTAATCCTTCAAATTGGTGACAGGTTGAGTCCATCAGAGTCTTTGCAAGACATCGGGAAACTCTCTCAACTTCCACTTCCATCGCGAGTGACAATGTGGCGTCCAAGGAAGGACGAGGACGGCAAAATCATGGACCCCATCAACTACAGGCGCCCGCTCTTCGACAAGCAACTTCGCACGTCTCCCGCTGCATCATTGTCTATAGATATACTGCACACCCTCTACCTCGGGCCAGCTATGCGTTATGTAAGCGCATGCCTGCACAGAGTCATCTTGTCCAACCCGATGAACATTCAAGGCGCGACCGACCAGGTCTATGCAGCAAGTCTACCAATCATCAGAGCAGACATGGACATCTACATGTTCGAACACGTGCCTGTTGAGAGGCGCCTCAACACGCTAACGCTGAAGATGTTGGGCAAGCGGCGTGGGGCCACGCTGCAGGGCCATCGTTTTTTTACAGCCTTGCATCTCATCATCGCCGTCGTCGTCACCTCACATCTCCCTCGCCACCACCCCTCCCGTCCCGGCCCCGCCTGCCCCGCCTTGCTCCACCCCTCCATCCCAGCTCTCCTTCAGGGTCTCTTCCGTGCATTGACCCGTGCGGGGCCGAACTGAGACGCCACTTTGCTTGTCATTCCGAAGTCGGCATCTGCCCCCCCCCCCAGCTGAAGCACCGCGCCCAAAGAGAGACAAAGAGAGGGGGAGGGGGAGGAGGAGGGGGAGGAGGAGGAGGAGGGGGAGGAGGATGGGACGAGGGGAGGAGGAGGAGGGAGAGGGCAGGAATGCCTCTCGTAGGACGTTGCTCCCCATCCCTCTTCTAGAACGTAGCGCCCCCCGCCCTCGCCCAGCATCGCCCCCTCGCCCGTGGGGCACCTATCTGCTGAAGGAGGGGTCGCCTGTGTCGCGCGTGGGGCGCCTCTCGAGAACCCGCCAAACCCCTCCAGGGGCGCCAGGGAATCAGAACTGCTGAAGTTGGCATTCACAGCAGCCCCCTCATTCTCAACCCTCTTCCTCATCCTACGCATCCTGTTCTCTAATCCCCAGCTTCGCCAACCTCCAGTCCCACCTCTCCTCATCCTCTGTATGCTGGCTCAAAAATTCAAGCGGTAGCCGCGTGCGTGGCCATGCGCCCAGGCTCTCCATGGAGGCGCGGTTAGCACGGCGCTCCATCGGATCGGGCTCGGATCATCGAGTCTGGACGTTGACTATATGCCAGCGCCAGAACTCTACGCGGGCGAGCCGATTCGCGCGTACCCCGACGAACAGGACGAGACGAGAAGTCGGAATCAGACCCGGACGAGAAGTCGGAATCAGACTCGGACGAGGAGTCGGAACCAGACGTCGAGCATCCAGGATTCTCTTCGGATGCGATTGTGGCTCAGTCAATGAACGGGCTCCTTAGCCTAGATACCGCTGGCGCCAATTGTTCAGACACCATCGCGAGACGATGCCCCAGCCCCGATTTCGCCCACCTGGATTGCTGGAGCCGCCAGACCAGGCGCCACCAGCGATGAGTGCCAGGGGGGGGGGGGGGACAAGAACAACGCCGACAAGAACAACGCAGCCTGGGGCCAGGTGGGCGCCAAGCGGCGCCGACGCAGAAGGCAGCGCCTCCATCCACGAGGAACGGGCGCACTCCAGCAGCGGCGACGCCGCGCTTCACCCAGACGACGGGTGGGCAACGCCCGACGGAGTCGTCAAACACGGGCGCTCCGCGGGGATGAGCCACCCACGAGCGGCTCTGGAAACATTGCTGAACCAATATCCTCCTCCTCATCTTCTCCCTTTCGTTCCTCGCTCTCCCTCGCCATCCCTCTGCTTGTCCCACCTTCAAATCCTCCACAAGCTTTGTCGGCTTTGGCAAACTCCTCCCACGCGTCCCATCATATCATCATTTTCGGCATCCTCCTTCATTCCTCATCGGTCAAGTCCTTTCCCCCCCTGCAACGTACTGCCAGCGCCCTTTCCGTGTTCTCTCTAATTCAAGCGTTGGGGCCAATGCCGATTCACACGCCAAATCACACGCGTGTGATTTGGCGTGTGAATTCGCACTTGTACCAGTATTCCACAGGAAAATCGCTGGGGGTAACGTGACAGAGGACCAGAAAACTGCAAGCAATGCTGGGTATACAGTCAGATTCAATATGGCCAGCCGTGCCCGTGGTGCGCGATTCCAGTTTTGCGCTGATGATCTCGTTTCATCAGATCACTCGTGCAATGTTTGGCATTCTCTTCGGATCAGTTCTTCCCTGCCCTCGCGGAAAAAACTAAAACAACAATGCCTATTCTACAGAGCGTTTTGCACCCTGGCTCGGCGATGTCGCTCAAGGCCGCGGAGGTGGCCATCATGATTGACTTTGCCACCTCGCAATTGATTAAACATGGAGGTGCTGCTCGATTCGGTGCGGCCCTGCTGGGGGCGGGGGCATCTTTGAAAAGACTTCGCAGCGAGATGGCTGCGCACGAGGGGGCCCCCACGGCCGATGGGATGAAACGACTGTGCGCGGCTCTGGATGCACGCATGTTTTGCTGCAAGGCCGCATCCATTGGGATCTCTCCGAAGCATCACCTCCTGTGCCACATGATACACAGGAGCCTGGGAATTCACTGCCCTGCGTTCTACAAGCCTACATCCCCCACCTACGTGCCACTGGGGGTCAGGCGGCAATTGGCGTCGACCTCTCGGCTGGGCGCGGCTCGAAAAATACTGGGAGCAACGCCTCCCTCGCACCGGTTGCTTTTGGAGGGTGGGGAAGGGCGGGGCCGAACCCTGAGGCAAAACAAAGGCGACGACGATGATGACGGCGAGGGCGACGCACGAAAGCAGGGGCACGAGAGGACGAGGAGGCCGGAGGGAGGAGGAGGCTGGCAAATCGAAGGAGATAGAGAGGAAGAGCTAGGGTGAGAAAAGAGAAGGACGAACAGACGCTGGAGTGACGGAGGAGTCCTCAGACTTCGTCCTCCAGCCACTGTAACCCTCCCTTTCATCGTCGCACCCTCGACCTTATTCTTCTCTCCTCCAGCATCGTCCTCCTCATCCTCCTCTCGTTCTGTCTCATCACCCTGCTATTTCTGCTTCTCCTCCTCGCCCCCCTCCTCCTCCTCCTCCTCCTCCGCCTCCTCCTCCTCCTCTCCCTCCAATCCGACTTCGTCTTCCCCCTCTCCCTGCAGGGCGAGGTCAGAGAGGAGGCAGTAAGGAAGGGGGGTTTCGTGCGCTCCGAAGGATTAGATGGCAAGGCGTTCCCAAACATTATTCGACATACTTGGATGAATCATTGAACAAGTTCTTGCGATCCATAGCCGTATTCTCCCACAGGAACACATTCCACCACCGAGTGCATCGCCTTATCGACCTTCTCGGACGGCTCTGTCAGCCTCGCCATTTCTTCAGTGGGAGACCATGGTTAGAGTTGGTATCAGGCGCGTTCCATTGGTGATATTGTTCCTCACGGCAGCCTCGTCGTCTGCTGCGCACCGACGGCCGCTGCGCCCGAATTGCATTGGATTTGATTGGGCTGTCACTGTTGGTTTAGACCTGATGGAACGGGGGATTCCGAGCGACATGACCGTCGCAACTGTAATACAATTCCAGGAAGTACTGGACCGCTGGAGAAGCGACCTGAGTATGATTCCACGGTCGTGCAGTCTGGAAATGTGCGCTGGCTCGGCAGGGATTTCTCGTCGCGTCCAATCCCACGGTCTTCAGTCGCTAAGTGTCGAGAAGGATGATTTTGAGTGGCAGAATCTAACCACGCTGGTGGGAACGTTGTATTTCCTTTTCGCTGCGGCGTCGGTCGTCTGCGGCGGCGTTGTCTGGATGTCGCCGCAGTGCTCCACGTTCGTGCAGATCGCTATGCACCACACTGGCAGGACAATTGTCGATCCCGTGGGCCACGAGTTGCGCTCCGACTGCCGCCAGGGCAACTACGTTGCTCGCTTGATGTCCCACAGGGCTTAAACGAGAGGGGCGATGGGGAGGAGAGGTGGAGGGAGACGACGGGGCAGAAAGGAGGTGGCAGGGACATCGGAAGAGGACCAGGAAAAATGAGCAGGGCGGCAAGGGAGCTATCGTGTTTCTCCTCCCCTCTTCCTCCCCCTCCCTGTCCTCCACACCCTTCCTCATCTCCATCCTCATCCCTCCTATCCTCGCCTCCCTCCTCATCCTCACCCCCCTTCTTCACCATCCCAGCTTTATTTGTTTGTTATCTCTCTCTATCTCTTGTTCTTCCAGCCCCTCCTCCTTCTCACCCTACTCCTCTTCGTCCACTTATATCAGCTTTATTTGTTTGTTATCCCTCTCTATCTCTTGTTCTTCCAGCCCCTCCTCCTTCTCCCCCTACTCCCCCTCGCCCACTTCCCCCTCATCCCCCCCCCCCCCTCCCTCGCGCAACACGGGCGCGTCCACGTGCTCCCCCGCCCCGTCCGCCCAGCAAGGTCTCACATCATGATGTTCCTTGCGACCCGCTCCGTTGCCTACGTCATAGAGCAACCGAAGTGTTCGTTTTTGCATAGGATGCAAGAGGTTGCATCCGCCCTCGACATGACATCGGCAAATCATGTAACAACGTGGCTTGTTTTTTTCGGCGGTGTCCCCCCAAAGCCGCTGGACTTGCGAGGCACCGCATCTTTTCTGGATAAGCTTGCGAGGTCAAAGCAGGAAGCCGATGCTAGATTAGGTGATCAGAAAAAAATGCTTGCAGTGACTACTCCACGCAGGGATGGCGCTGAAAGCACTTCCTGGGGAGGGGGGTGGACGACGGGCGACAAGAAACGCCAGCGTGAGTCCCAGGAATACCCTTCCCCACTTTGCGTGCTAGTTGCCTCATGTCTTGCCGAGGGCATGAGCGACGAGGCGAAGGCCGCGTCTGCTCTCGCGCCGTGAAGGGGAACCCAGCACGCACACGCACTCAACAAAAACACACATACAATCAACGCCTGATATATATATATATATATACACATATACATATATATATATATATATATATATATATATATGTATCGCAATGCGCTGGACCCTTCACATGCAGCCGCCCTGCCCCTTGCAGCCCTGCCCGCCTGTCAAAGTAGGCGCGTCAACAGCACGTGGCGCACGCTGGCGCCTGCACCTGGCCTTTTCTGGATGACCCTCCTCTTCTCTCCCTGGCTCGGTCCTCCAAGCCCGAAGCGTTTGGAGGCTCCAAGGCAGAAGGATCAGTTCATCCAAAGTTAGCGTCGCCGCGGCTGGCCTCGGCTCGGAAAACTGTTGCACGCCCTTGATGTGGCGTGTATTTCTTTTGCGCGCGGTGGCTCGGCGAAACAATCCTCCTGCCTTGGAGCCTCGCGTTTGCTTACTTGAGGTTGCAGGGTTGTTTGGAAGGCCTTTCTGCGACGCGGCGCGAGGCGACACGGCAGAATGGTGATCCATCCGAGGTGAGCGTCGCCCCGGCTGGACTCGGCTCGGAAATCCCACCGTGGTGGAGCCGCGCGCGCCATCGTGTGTTTGCGGTTGGGCGCGTGAGAGTTTCGCGTGAGCGATGGGGGAAAACACCTCGGCGAAAAACAACATTCTGCTGTGGGGCCTCGCTCGCCCGAGTTCCCCGAAAATGGGCCCTCACGAAGGCCCTCTGCGACCGCGAGGGGCCCTCAGGAAGGCCCCGAGCTCCCCGAAATTGGGCCCTCAGGGGCGCCACGTGCATTGAATTGAATTGCAGGCATTGGAAATTGAAGGAAGAGGGGCCAGGAGGAGGGGCGAGGATAGGAGGAGGGAGGTCGGGGAAGGAGGGGGAGGAGGGGGAGAAGGAGGAGGAGGAGGAGGGGGGGGAGGAGGAGGACGAGGCGCAGCTAGACAGGGAGGAGGAGAGGCACACATTTCCCCGCTCCCTGGAAATTTGGAAGTTGTAAATTCCACCATAAACAATAAGCGAAAATCATCAGGTTGTGGTTCGCAACATCGAGGTTGTGGTTCGGACTTTCTCTGTGCTGTGGGTTTCGGCGCATGATATGCACCTCTTGCTGCAGGCCCTTGCTTCGACCAAATTATTCACAGACGCTTCCCCGTGTGCTCCTCATGACGTCATCCTCCCCCCACTCCTTCTCGTCCCCTCCCCTTCCTCCTCCTGTTCCTCCTCCTCCTCCTCTTCCTTCTCCAGCCTCCTCGGCCCTCTTCCTCCTCCTCCTCGTTATCCCCCTCCTCTTCCTCCTCCCCTCGTCGTCGTTTTCTCGGTGTCGTCCTCGTCGTCTTCGTCGTCGTCGTTCGTCTGTCGCCAGTCGTCTGTCGCCAGAGGAAGGGGGGAGGGCATGAGGTGGAAAGGGAGGAGGAACAGGCGGAAGAGGAGCAGGAGGAGATGAGGGGAATTGGAGGAGGAGGAGGAGGAAGAGGAGGAGGCGGAAAAGGAGGAGGAGGAGGAGGAGGAGCCCGAGGAGCCGGAGGAGAAGGCGGAGCAGGAGAAAATGGGAGGAACCGCAGGAGAGAGGAGGAGGAGAGGAGGGGAGGAGGAGGCGGAGAGAGGAGGGGGATAGGAAGAGGAGGAGGGGAGAGGAGGAGGAAGGAGGAGTAGGGGAGGAGGGGGAGGGGGAGGGGCAGCAGGACGACGAAGAGGCGAAGGAGGAGGAGGTGGTGTAGGAGGGGGAAGGGGGGCGGCGAAATGGAAGGGGGAGGAACTGGGAGGAAGGAGGGGCCCCCCGCGGCTGGCGACGGCTGCCGCGGCTGCCGCGGCTGCCCGGCAGCGCGCTGCAGGCGCCTCCGGAGGGGGGGTCGGCCCAAGGGGAGCAGCAGCAGGAAGGTGAAGGAGGACACGGAGTAGGGAGACGCGGGGGGAGAGAAACAGCTGCTGTAGCAAGGCTGCAGGGTCTCGTCGTCCTCCTCCTCCTCCTCCTCTTCCTCCTCCTCCTCCTCCTCCTTTTCCTCCTCCTCCTCTTCCTCCTCCTCCCCCTCCTTTTTCTCCAGCTCCTCCTCTCGTCCTCATTCTTCTCCTCTCCCCCTTTGTTGCTGCTGCTGCTGCTGCTGCTGCTGCTGCTCCTCCTTCTCCCCCTCCTCCTTCTCCTCCTCCTCCTTGGCTTCTCTTCTTCGTCCTGCTCCTCCTCCTCCTCCTCCTCCTCCTCCTCCTCCTTCTCGTCCTCCTCGTCGTCGTCGATGTCATTCAGGGTCGGGGGCACCGGCCGACAGGCCTTCACAGTGTACCCAGCCAGTCGCGCACTGGAGGAAAAAATAAAACGACCCTTTTCGTACCACTGGGCCGTTTTCTCATTATCCTCCTCTTCCCTCCCCTCCTCCTCCTCCTCCTCCTCCTCCTCCTCCTACTCCTCCGTCCTCCTCCCCTCTACCCCACGTCCTCTGTCCCCTTTCTCATGTATCCTCCTCCTCCTCGTCTTCCTCCTCCTCAGTCCCCCTCCTCCTTTCTTTCTCCTCCTCTTTTTCCCTTCTCCGAAAATGTATCATCCTCCTTATCTTCCTCCTCCCCCCACTTTTGATGATGTTGCTGCTGTTGCTGCTGCTGCTCCTCCTCCTCCTTCTCTTCCGTCCCATCCTCCTCCTCCTCCTCCTCCTCCTCCGTCCTCTTCCTCATATGTTCCCCCTCCTCCTCCCGTCCTCCTTCTCCTCGTCCTCCTCGTCGTCGTCGACGTCTTTCAAGGTCCGCGGCACCGGCCGACAGGCCTTCGGAGTAGTATACCCAGCCAGTCGCGCACGTGAGCGAACAAAAACGACCCTTTTCGTTCTAAATGGGTCGTTTTTTGTTTGCTGGGGGGAGGACCAGGACGCCGTCCGCTAGGAAAAAGGAAGCGGGTGAGGATGACGAGGAAGATATGGGAGGAATGGGGGGGAGGTAGGGCCGACCAGCGGGAAGAGGACGGAGGTGGACGAGGGACGCAATCTCTGCTAGCCGCCATCAGTCAATGGCGACAAGCGCAAGGCCGCCGCCCCAAACCTGCCCAGGAAACGGCGCGGGCTGGCCTGAAATCAACCGAGCAAATTCTCGAGACACGCCACCGAGTGAAATCGTAAGCCGGGCAACGGCGAAACGTCCCGAAACGCGTCTTAGAAGCACTGTTACGTTCAGGCTTGAATGCGCCAGGGGGTGCAACGTTGAAAACCCGTCTCGGAAACTTAAGTTTTCGGGGCAGGGACACTCACGCCTCCTTCCTTTTTTCTCGATCGCTCTAGCCCCCACCCGCTGACCTCGAAGCGACGAACTGCCTCACTACTGTCGAAATTGGGCTTTCATGTCTTCATTTTCTCAATCGCCGTTGTCGCCGCCACCAGCGCTCGAAGGTCGGGAGTAGGCGCGGCGCCAGCGAACGTCGCGTGCCCTTCGGCATCGCGCGTCGTGGGTGTGCTCGCGCCACTGAGGCGCACGGGGCGCGCGCAGACGGTCGCGCCCAGCTACCGAAAACATCGTGGATGCATCTATGTGCCCATCCACGACTCAATGGTCGGCGCGCATCCTTGGGGCATTGTTCCCAAGATATCTTAGATGACCAACATGCGGCGCGCTTGCGACAATATTCGCATTGCTTGTCCAGGGCCTAACCGCGACGGTTTCTTCAAACCTGTCGCGCTGCTCCATGGGGGAGCCTTGAGGAGCTCCTCTGCAAACGCGCGCACAGTGAAGTGCGGTGTCTTGTCAAATCGTTTGCAGATCGCCTTCAATTTGGCGGCTTTGGCAGTCGTGAAAGACATTTTCTCCAAGAGAGTCTTCCGTCCGTTCGCCTTCACGTTGCCGTTCTGTGCCAAGAGGTGCCGCGCGGCGGCCGCCCCTCGCTGCCTCTTGAGACGTCGCACTTCGAGTTCCTTCTTCTTGCGCCTCTCGTTCAACCCAGACTGGAGGCGGTGCACCGCCATGTCTTTCTCTAGCTCCGTGTGAGCGAATACCATCCGCCGGAGGAGCTTGTCGGTAGGGGTTGGGTTGTGCTTGTAGAGGGTGGGCATGTCTGCCGCGATGATGTTGATGCGGTGCCTTCTGGCGACCTCACAGATCTCCTCGTTGACAGCCAAGTTTCTTGCCACAGCTCTCGAGTTCTCCACTAAGATGGTCCGAATCTTGCGCCTCGTTGCCTCCTTCATGAGCTCTTGGAAGCCTGTCCGAGACCCGGCTGGGAGAGAACCGCTAACAACTTCACTCATCTCGCCGACGACATTGTAAATGTTCTGCACGGCGTAATTGTTCACAGCATTCCGCTGGCGCGCGATGCCCGCCCGATCCTGGTTCGCTTTTGAGCTTATCCGTAAATAGCAGAGCGCCTTTCGGGACCGCCTCGTGGTCTTCTGTTTGATTTGTCGGGCCCGCGGGGCCTGTAAGCTCTTCGCTGCATTTTCCGTCTTCAAGGGCAACCACTTCTTCGTTGCCTTGCGGGCATTCCCAGATAGTGCTTCCCCCATGGCAGCAAATGTGGGCCGGTCGGCAATGCTCGACAACGCCGCTAGCAACCGAAACGGCTTCGCACGAGGAAGCGGCGGCAGCAGGTTTCGAAAATTGGCTGGCCCAACGGGCCATAGGCGCGCGGCAACTGGTTGACAATAATTCTAATTCGCGCGCGCGGGGCGGCCATTGGGCCCACTCCTGGACGAAAACTCTCGGGGCCACCCAGAACGCCCCAGGGGAGGGCCATTTTTCGAGGCCACTCATTGGGATCGTGGCCACCGAGGGGGGAGACGCAATCGACTACCCCTCCCTCTTGCCACAACGGCAAGGGCCCCTCAAGAGGGCCCCGGGAACCCCAAGACGCCGCCAGGAGGCCCCAAAGAGTGCTCCAGGGCCAACGGAATGAGGGAAGCGAGCTTATGGCCTCAAAGGGTCTGGCACATGATGGATGGAGAAAAGATGAGAGGACGGAGGGGGAGGAGGAGGAGGACAAAACGGAAGAGGAGAAAGAGGACGAGGAGGAGGACGGGGAATGGTGAAGGGGCCAGGGGGGACTGGCGACCGAGGGAGACAGCAAGGCCGCTACCGATGTCCTGAAATTGCGGCAGGTCCTCTCCTTTTTCTTCAGCCACGCCCGCGCCATTTCCCCAGAGCGCGGGGGGCTGCGAGCAACAGCGCCCGTCACCTCAGCCGTAGAAGCTCACTTTTTCGCGCAGCTTGTTGGTCTCCTTTTGGCGACGAACCAAGGGGAATGCGAAAAAGGAGCAGGCCTTCTAGAAAACGGCTGGGTTCCGGAGGTTTGGCCTCTTAGAAATTACCCCTGTCAGCGTGGAAAACCAGGCAATTTCTTAGAAGGACCGCGGGCTTCTAAGAACTCCCGCGGCCTTTTGGGAAGGCCTGCTCCTTTTCTCTTTCACCCTGCTCTCGCCACCGATCCTTGCTGCGCAAGACGGTGATCCCGTGCTCGTTCTCGTTCGTGGCCTGGCCGTACAAAAAAGATTGGCATACGCACAAAAGCTTGCAGGCATTGCCGGTCGTGTCTTCCTTCTTGACTGCGTCGGCGAGCGCCGAAAGTTGACCGCGCGAAACTGCCGGTACATCTAGGGCGAGCAAGTGCCGCATGAAGGCGTCGCGCAGCCGCTCGCAGGAGTATGTCTTCTGGGCCCCGAAGGCCCGGCACACGGCAAGGTGCGCGTTCGCGTTCGTGATAGACGTAAGCCTTCGAAAATGTAGGGGGGTAGTTCTTTTTATATATCCTTATCGCACGACCTCCTCGTCCTCATTATTTATCCTCCTCCTCCTCCTTCTCCTCCTTGCCCCCATCACCCTGCTCCTCATCGCACCTTCTCGTACCTCGTCATGCCTCCTCCTCCTCCTCCTCGTGCGTTGTCCTTTACCTCCTCCTCCTCCTCCTCCTCCTCCTCCTCCTCCTCCTCGTACTCCTCTTACTCCTCGTTGTGCCTCCTCGTCTTCTTCTTCTTTCCCGCCCTCATCCTTCTCGTTATCCTCCTCCTCCTCCTCGTACCTCACCGTCCCCCCCCCCCTCCTCGTATCCCCATCGTACGTCCCCAATTGCTCTTTCTCCTGCTCGTACCTCCTTGTTCTTCCTCGCGTTTCCTCCCCGTACCTCCTCCAACTCCCCGCCGTCAGCATCGTCATTTTGATCATCACCAGCATGACCACTATCATCATCATCATCATCATCATCATCATCATCACCCTCATCATCATCATCATCATCATCACCATCATCATCATCATCATCATCATCGCCATCACCATCACCACCATCATCACCAACATCTCCATTCTCGTCTTCGTCATCTTCATCATCAGAAGCAGCATCGTCATCATCGCACCTCCTCGTACCTGATCTTCGTACCTCCTCTTGATCGTCATCGTCATCGCCATCATCATCATTGTCATATGCCTTCCCCTCTTTCTCGTCATCGCCCCCCGTCGTACAACCTTGTCGCGATCTGCCCCTCCCTCTACTCCTCCTCATGCTCATCCCTTCTATCGCCCTTCCTCCCTAAATTCCTCCCTGAAAAACGTCTTCTTCGTAGCTCGTCACCGCCCATATCCTCCACATCCTCATCACCACCATCATCGTGATCGTAATCGTCATGACCATCGCTATCGCCATCGTCTTCGTTGTCGCCACCGCCGTCGCCGTCATCATCATCGTCATCATTCATTTGGTTACACTTTTGTGCCTCCATGCGCCCCGCAGCGGCATCTCATTGTGCGTCTTCTTTCCTGTTCGTGCTTCCTTGTCCTCATATTCGTCCCGTTCGTCCCTTCTCGTGCCTCTTCGTCGTGCCTCCTCATCATCCTCATGCTCTTCGTCGTGCCTCCCTCATCGTGCCCCCTCATCCTCGACGCCCACCTCATCATCCTCGTTTGCCCTTCCGGGAAAAACGACCCATTTCAGTTAAAAGGGGTCGTCTTTTGAGAGGCGATGTCTTACATTCGTGAGCTTACATGTTGCTGCCGAATCGTTTCTCTTGCACGTGTCGCAGAATCCTCATCCCCTCTTCCTCTGATCGGCCGGCCCCCAGAGCGCGAATGGGCAGGATTTGACACAGGGAGGAGGAAGAGCGAAGATTCATAATGAAGAGAGGCAGAAGTCCGAAATGGGGCAGAGAGAAAGGATGCCAAATCAATTGTCAGAGCGTCGTGTCTAGTTTTTTTTTCCTATTTCGTTTCCCCCGCCTGTCGTCGCCCTCGTCGCTGGCCGCGGACGTCGCGATGCCCAGCAGGGCCAGCCAGCGCAGGAAGTGGGAGACATTGAGCCTCCAACTCCTGGGGAAGACCTGCGCCACCAGGTCGATGACGCCCTGCCTGGTCAGAGGCAGCTCGCGCGAGGCGTCCCTGAATGCTCTGAAGAAACCGAGCACAGTGCTGGAAGTAATCTTGTTGACGTCCCTGGTTGGGACAAGGCAACTCCCACTCTTGAGGTATCGGCGGGGGGCAAAGCGGAGGCTCGTGAACTCGAGGGCCATGCCGGACATCTGCTCGCCCCCGTTGAACGTGGAAACGAGCTCGAAAATGTCCACCGCCCGGGAGTTCAAGAAAAACGCCGCAGCGTGCCGCATCCAAGGAACGCAACGCGTCACCAAGCCCACGCACACCGTACCGAGCACCACCCACATACGGCAGTTTCTTTGGGGCCACGTCTCGCAACGAAATCCTTGGCTTCCCTGACAGCGGTTCTCGGGCACCAACCCTTTGACCTGATGGCAGGGGCGTTCAGATGCCATTTGAGGGGAGGCGCCCTAAGGCGCCGCCCTGGAGTGGCACAAAAAGAAACTACGCAAAAAAGAAAATAAAAAAACCAAAAAAAAACATAAAAAAAAAAAAAAAATAAAAAAATAAAAAGAAAAAAAACATAAAAAAAAAAACAAAAAAAAAGGAAAAAAAGAAGAAACAGGAAAAAAAAGAAAAGCCGAGCTTACTCCTCTGACCTTTTCCTTCGACACGTGGTGGCAGAAGGTCATCCGGACGGCGTCCGCGAACGAGAGGGGCTGGCCAGGTGCGCTGCCACTGGCGCTCGTCTGCCACACCGAGTTGGTTTTGCCCATGAACGTGGAACTCAGGAGCTTGATCTTGCTGCGAACCGCGACGTATTCGGCAAGAAGAAGCGCCCCAGCATCGGCACCGGTAGGCATCAACATGGCCATGAGGGCAAGTACCACCTTCTGCTTCTCGGTCACACGTTGCACGCACGTCTTCACAACCGATAGCGCCTGCTTCTGCTGCTTCGAGCTCGGCGCCCCCCCACGCGCTAGCTCCGCAAGGCGAGCCCCGAATGACCTCTTCACGCCACGTCCGCGTTTGATAACACGACGCCTCATCATCGCAGCCGCTGGAGGGTTCGCGAAGGGCCAGGCCGAATTAGTCTGACAGGCTTGAGTCGACACGGCATCGGATACCTACTTCCAGTTGCGTTGGCATGATCAAGGCTCGGGCTAAACACCAAAGTGCCCTTACTTTGATGGTGTTTAGCCCGAGCCCTGACCATGCCAATGCAACTGGAAGTAGGTATCCGATGCCGTGTCGACTCAAGCCTGTCAGACTAATTCGACCTGGCCCTTCGCGAACCCTCCAGCGGCTGCGATGATGAGGCGTCGTGTCATCAAACGCGGACGTGGCGTGAAGAGGTCATTCGGGGCTCGCCTTGCGGAGCTAGCGCGTGGGGGAGCGCCGAGCTCGAAGCAGCAGAAGCAGGCGCTATCGGTTGTGAAGACGCGCGTGCAACGGGTGACCGAGAAGCAGAAGGTGGTACTTGCCCTCATGGCCATGTTGATGCCTACCGGTGCCGATGCTGGGGCGCTTCTTCTTGCCGAATACGTCGCGGTTCGCAGCAAGATCAAGCTCCTGAGCTCCACGTCCATGGGCAAAACCAACTCGGTGTGGCAGACGAGCGCCAGCGGCAGCGCACCTGGCCAGCCCCTCTCGTTCGCGGACGCCGTCCGGATGACCTTCTGCCACCGCGTGACGAAGGAGAAGGTCAGAGACGTAAGCTCGGCTGCCACTCGAGGGGCGGCGCCTTAGGGCGCCTCCCCTCACATGGCATCTGAACGTCCCTGCCATCAGGTCAAAGGGTTGGTGCCCGAGGACCCGCTGGTCCAGGAAACCAAGCGATTCGTGCGAGCCGTGGCCCCCAAGAAACTGCCAGAGTGGGTGGTGCTCGGTACGGTGTGCGTGGGCTTGGTGACGCGTTGCGTTCCTTGGATGCGGCACGCTGCGGCGTTTTTCTTGAACTCCCGGGCGGTGGACATTTTCGAGCTCGTTTCCACGTTCAACGGGGGCGAGCAGATGTCCGGCATGGCCCTCGAGTTCACGAGCCTCCGCTTTGTCCCCCGCCGATACCTCAAGAGTGGGAGTTGCCTTGTCCCAACCAGGGACGTCAACAAGATTACTTCCAGCACTGTGCTCGGCTTCTTCAAAGCATTCAGGGACGCCTCGTACGAGCTGCCTCTGACCAGGCAGGGCGTCATCGACCTGGTGGCGCAGGTCTTCCCCAGGAGTTGGAGGCTCAATGTCTCCCACTTCCTGCGCTGGCTGGCCCTGCTGGGCTTCACGACGTCCGCGGCCAGCGACGAGGGCGACGACAGGCGGGGGAAGCTTTGACAATTGATTTGGTTTCCCTCATCTTTGGCCCCTCTCGGATTTCTGCCCCTCCCCTTCCTCATGAATCTCCGCTCTCCCTCCTCGCTGTCAAGCCTTGCCCATTCGCACTCTCAGGCCCGATCAGAGGAAGAGGAGATAAGGATTTTGCGACACGCGCAAGAGAAACGATTCGGCAGCAACATGTAAGCTCACAAATGTAAGACATCGCCTCTCAAAAAACGACCCCTTTTGATTGAAATGGGTCGTTTTTCCCGGAAGGGCAAACGAGGATGATGAGGTGGGCGTCGAGGAAGATGAGGCGCGAGGAGGCACGAGGAGGCACACGGAAGTACGTGGAGGCATGAGGAAGTACAAGAAGTGCGAGGAGGAGGAGGAGAGTGAAGAGGACGAGAAGGTACGACGGTGAGGGACGCGGCGGGGTGCGACCATGTACAGTCAGGAGGGGGGAGGATGGTGATTGTGGTGATGGCGCGCGGGAGGAGGAGGACGATGATGAGAAGGAGGTGCGAAAACGAAAGAGGATACACAAGCAGTTGTGACTACGTGGCCAAAGGAGGTACGAAGTAGTGCAACCATGAGGAGGATCCTGGTGGTGATAACGCTGCCAGTGATGATGCCGATGGATGGCGATGACGATAGTTTTGGCGAAGATGACGATGATTACGATGATGACGGTGATGACGATAAGACGACCCATGATGACGATGGCGGCGGTGGCGACAGCGGTAACGATGACGATATCGCTGGCCATGACGATTACAATCATGATGGTGCTGACGAGGAGTTGCAGAACATGATGGCGAGGAGAACTTATCAAGTGGAGGTGATAGGGTAAGCTTATTTGGAGGAAGTGCGACGAGGTGTAGGAGTACGTACGAGGGGGCACGGAGAGGCGCGAGGACACGAGGAGGAGGACAAGGAGAACGAGGAGGAAGAACGAGGTTCTCGGAGGGGGTACGATCAGGAAACACGAAAATGAACAGGGAGGGAGCACGACAAATAACGAGGAGGTGGACGACGACGAGCTACGAAAAGGAAATCCGGGGAGGGAGTCCATGCAGGAAGTGCGAGAACAGGGATGAGACAAAGGAGGAGGAGGAGGAGGAGGTTGAGGATGAGGAGAGGGAGGGAAACATCGTGAGGAGTATGCACGTCAAGGGGACGATGACGAAAAAGCAGGGAAGGCATATGATGGTGATGGTGATGGCGATGGTGATGATGACGATCAGGAGGAGGTGCGACGATTTGGTTAGATGAAGTACGATAATGACGATGCTGCCTCTAATGATGACGCTGGCGAAGGCGATGATGGTGATGTTGGTGACGATGATGTTGGTGTTGATGGTGATGGTGGTGACGATCAAGATGAAGATGATGAAGATGTTGATGACGGTGATGATGATGATGATGATGATGATGACGATGCTCACGATAGGGAGGTAGGTAAGGGGAGAAACTGTGAGGAGGTACATGGAGGTACGAGCAGGAGAAAGAACGAGGAGGAGGTACGATTGGGATACGGGCAGGAGGCACCATGAGGTACGAGGAGGAGGAGGAGGAGGCAGAGGAAAACGAAACGGATGAGGACGGGAAGAAAGAAAAAGATCAGGAGGTGCGACGAGCAATAAGAGGACGATGAGGGGGAGGAGGAGGAGGAGGAGGAGGAGGAGGAGGAGGTGGAGGTACAAGGATGATGTACGACGAGGCACGAGAGAGCGCGACGAGGAGCAGAATGTTGAGGGCAAGGAAGAGGAGGACAAATAATAAGGAAGAGGACGAGGAGGTCGTGCGATAAGGATATCATAAGACTAAGGCCCCCTAGATTTTCGAAGGCTTACGTCTAGCACGAACGCGAACGCGTACCTTGCTGCGTGCCGGGCCTTCGGGGACCAGAAGACATACTCCTTCGAGCGGCTGCACGACGCCTTCATGCAGCACTTGCTTGCCCTAGATGTACCGGCAGCTTCGCGCGGTCAGCTTTCGGCGCTCGCCGACGCAATCAAGAAGGAAGACACGACCGGCAATGCCTGCAAGCTTTTGTGCGTATGCCAATCTTTTTTGTACGGCCAGGCCACGAACAAAAACGAGCACGGGATCACCGTCTTGCACGGCAAGGATCGGTGGCGAGAGCAGGGTGAAAAGGGAAAAGGAGCAGGCCTTCTCTCAGAAGGCCGCGGGACTCCTGAGGAACCCACGGGTCTCCAGAGACATTTTCCGCCGTTCTCAGAAGGCCTGTTCCTTTTCATCCCCCCCCCCTGGGCTTGTCGCCTGAAGGAGGCCAACAAACTGCTTGCAAAAGTGAGCTTCTACGCCTGAGGTGATGGGCGCGGTTGCTCGCAATCCCCCGCGCTATGGGGAAATGGTGCGGGAGTGGTTGAAGAAAAAAAAAAAAAAATGAGAGGCTCTGCCGCAAACTCGGGACACAGGGGCGCCGCGGACCTCCCAAGACCGTCCTTCCCGTCTTCTCCGCTCGCCGGATTCCCCCTGGAGCCCTTTACCGCTCCCCATCTTCCTCGTCCTCTTTCTCCTCTTCCCTTTGGTCTTCCTCCTCTCCCTCCGCCTTCTCCTCCTTCCCTGTGCTTTGGAGAACAGGAGGCAGACAGGAATCATTTTTTCTCACAGGCCATTCGGCATTGTTCCTCTGTGCGGTGTCAGGCTGGTGGCTGGCAGGGCGCTCGTCAAAGCTATTGTTCCTCCTCCTCCTCTTCCTCGTCCTCCCCCATTTCTTTCTTGACCCTCTCGTCCTCCTTTTCTTTCTCGTCCTCCTGCGTTTCCTCCTCTTCTTGTCCTGGTCCTCTTCGTCCTGTTCCCTCCCCTCCTCCTTTTCTCTCCTCTTCCTTGACCTTCCCCTCCTCTTCCTCGTCCTCTTCCTTGATCCTGGGAACGTCCTGGTGTACTAGCTGTTATAGCGTACCGAAGACGCCTCGGTCCCAAGTTCGAGTTGATCGCGCCCCTTTCGGCGCCACATTGGCCACTCGGGCCGCGCGACGCCCAAGCGAATGAACATGACCAGGGTATTCTGCGAGCGTGTGCAAGGGGGCGTTCGGTCTCTGCGGACAAGGCTAACCGGCGGATGGGGAAGCGGGGAACGAACGGGAACATGACTGGATGAGTTAGACAACAGGGGGGATAAGGGAGAGAAAACGACGACGACCAACTCAGCGACCACGACGACGAAACTACGCCGACGATGACGGCAGCGGCGGCGACGACGAGGATGCTGACGGCGAGGAAACGGTTAAGAACATGTCATTGCAGGTATTTCTCTCTCGAGGCGTCCTGAAGCCTCCTGCGGCCGTCGCGGGGCCTTTTCGGGCAATATTTGAATACTCCTGGTGACCTTGGTCCTCTGGCAGGGCCTCCTCGGGGCCCTATTGGATCTCCTTCGGGGGTGCGTTGGGGCTTCCTTGGGCACCTTCGGAGGCCTTTCGGGCCCCTTTGTGAGGCACTCGATCATACGAGGCGCAAGGTGCACCAGGGCACCCCAAGCAGAACAAATGAGACACACTTGGTGCACTTTTGGGGCGCTCTTGGGCCTTTATGGGGGTCGTCATAATCGTCGTGGGACCCTCCTGGAGCTCTCGATAGCCATGTTGGAGCCACCTTGGGGCCTCGCTAATCGATTGGGAGCGGGAAGGCGGGAAGGCGGGCGCACATTGAAACCGCGCGCGAGTTTGAATGGGCTCGGTTTCTTGTGTTTCTTTTGTGGGGGTTCTGTAGCCACTCGCAAGTGCCTTGTAGCGGCCATGGGGCCTCTTGCAGGCGTGCTGGAAACTATCTTGCACCATTCTAGGCCTGCAGGCCATCCGGGACTATCTAGAGCCCTCTCGGAACAATCTTGAACCATGTTGGTTGCTTTGAGTCAATGTGGGGCGACCCGTACATACGCAAGGGAGGGTTAGGGGAGAGGCCCCCCCGAAACGGAAGAAGGGGGTTGGAACAACGAGTTCTATACATTGTGGCACGATCCGAAGACTCAGAGTTTGCACCCATGCACGTTCTGGAAAACTGCCTGTCGCATGCCAGGCTGGGCGCTTTTGGATTTACAAATGGTGGGGAGATTTCGATTCGGAGGTGCTCGGGCCCGTTCGAGTTCGAATGCCCAGCCGAGCCCAAGAGTCGTGCCAGTCTACCATAGCGCCGCCCCGGCCGCCAACACGTTGCGAGAGTGTTAACGAACTGCGTGGCCTTTCTTTGCATGCTCACGTTCGCACGGTGCGCGCGAGTAAGGGCCCCCCCCCGTCCCACGCGTTGTGGCCAACCCAACAGGCGAAGCATGATTGCATTCACTCAGTTGTTCGATCGAATCGTGCCTCTCCTCAACCTCCCCCCCTGCCCCCGCGCCTCGTTCGGAGCGGCGGCCCCTGCGCAGGCGCTCGGCCTTTCGCCGGCATCAGCTTGCAGCGGCCCCGCCGCTGCGCTGGCGCCTCGGCGAGGCAACGCAGGGGCGGCGGGGAAGCAGGATGTGGCGTCGTCCTCGTCGTCGTCGCGTCGCCCTCAAGCATTCGTCCTCGTCGTCGTCGCCCTCGTCGTCGTCGGCCGCGTTCGCGGCGCTGCGATCCGCCCGGCGACCCACCCGCGACCCACCCCGCGACCCACCCGCGACCCACCCGGCGACCCACCCGCGACGCACCCGCGACCCATTTGCGACCCACCCGCGACGCACCTGCGACCTACCCACATTGGTATAGCGAAAAAATCGGCGCCTTTGGCGGACTCGTTGTACAATTTGCGAAGCTTTGGCGCCTGCGGCGGGCTTCTCCAGAGTCTCGCAAACTGCCGACGTCCCCACCGCCCCCTCACTCTTACCCGCATCTACGGGGTGCTACGGTATATACATATGTATACTTACACACATATATCGCTCCTGGCTCACCGCTCCTCGCAACAATCGACTCTCGCTCTCCTTGTTAATACTCGATCACATCGAATCACACCATATCACACGTTACCGTACATATCTAACTCTTTACACACACAGATCGCTCCTGGCTAACCGGGGCCGCGATCATCGCCCAAACGTCGGCCTGGGATGAACTGCTACGCCGGATAGATGTCAGAAGAGATCCAGGAAACGATTATGAACGAAGTTGGTGCTACGTTTCCCTACAATCCCTCGTTCTCCTGGATGAAGCGAAGGAAGAGGTCCCCAGAGGTACCGACACCATCCCTATAGGCAGAGTTGTTTATCGTGGATCTGTTTTTGACGGCCCCCCGTGGCCCAGAAACAGACGCCGCCCAAGGCCGACATCCTTGAACAACTCCCGAAGAATTCGAAGGCCTACGAAAACCGTTCGAAAACAAGGATGAGGATGGGGAGGCGGTGGGGGGATCTGGGCCCCTGCGGCCGTTCTGGGCGAGCCCTGGATTCGCTTCAGACGGTTTCGACCCCGACCCGCGTCCGCAAATCTTCTACACTATATCATCCGCCCGCCCTCTTCCCCAATTTTCCCTCGCAGCTGCGCCGCCGCGCGCGTCGCGCTAAGCAAGTCGAGAACGGATTGCTGGGCAGATACTATAACGATAAAACACATCAAAAGTATAAATAAAGCACAACCTATAAAAAAAAAAAAAAAACAAAAAAGTAGGAGCCAAAATAAGATAAAAGAAGTGGGGGAAACACATAAAAAAAACTAAAAAAGCAAAAAAAAAAAAAAAAAAAAAAAAACGCAAAAAAACAAAAAAATAAAAAAAAAATAAAAAAAAAAAAATGAAAAAGATAGACGCAGAAAAAAAAACAAAAAACTAAGAAATAAAGGGCGGAAACACTTGATAAAAATTACCCAAGGAAAACGACCCATTTGGCACCAAATGGGTCGTTTTTTCCGTCGGTGCGAACCGCGCTCGGTTGAGAAACGTTTGGATGCAAACTGCGCCCGCTTGGAAAATAAACGCTTTGTTTGTGAGCCCTGAAACGATGCTCGGGGGCTTCGGCCTGGCTGCAGGCCCCTGCTGGCCATCGCAAGAACGCAGGCGCGCCATTCGGCTCTGGCCAGCGGCCGGGGGCGACTCGCTTCAAGTCTCCAGCCCGGGTTTCCGAGCAGAGAACGTGAAGGGGGACGGCTGCTGCCGCAGGCCCAGCTCGGCAATGCGCGCGCGCGCCAAGGCCGACCCCCTTGCCCTGCTCGGATGCCCGACCTGGGGACGTGCAGGGGATCGGCCCCTGCCGCGGACACCCGCTCGCCATTGCAAGAACGCGGTCGCGCGAGTTGGGTCGGACTGGCGGCCAGGGCCGATCCCCCTTTCATCTCCTGCGCGGATGCCCGAGCAGAGGATGTGAAGGGGCGCGGCCCCTGCCGCAGGCGCCCCCTCGCCATCGCGAGAACGCGCGCGCAAGTTCGTTGGGGCCGGCGGCTACGGCCGACCCCCGTCACACCGTTTGCTCGGGCATCCGAGCAGAGGGTGCGACGTGCAAAGTTCCTGGGGGCGTCTTGCCGCAGCGTCGCCGAGCTCACACCGCAGCGTTCGAACGGGATTCAAGACATGACTGGAGGGGGCCTGACGACCCTCTCGTCATCCACTGCTCGGACATCCGAGCAGGACATGACAGGGGTGTCGGATCAAGCCCAAGGCCTCCAATACCATTACAGCTGATGCCCCAGGAGGTTCGCTGCGCTGGCGATCGAGGCCTTCGGCTGGATCCGACACTCCTGTCATGTCCTGCTCGGATGTCCGAGCAGTGGATGACGAGAGGGTCGCCAGGCCCCCTCCAGTCATGTCTTGAATTTCGTTCGAATGCTTCGGGTCTTGCTTGGCGCTGCTGCGGCACGGCGCCCTCGGCACCTTCTGCTGCGACATCCGAGCAGGATTCGTGAAGGACGTTGGCTTCAGCTTCTAGCCAATGCCAGCTTGCGCGCGTGCATTTGCAATGGCGAGATGGGGTCTGCGGCGAGGGCCGACCCCCTGTCATGTCCTGCTCGGATGTCCGAGCAGGACATGACAAGGGGGGTCGGCCCTGGCCCCTGGCCCCAACCAACTCGAGCGCCTGCGCGCCTTCGATGGCGAAAGGTGGTCTGCGACAGGGGCCTTTCCCTCGTCATGTCTTGCTCGGATGTCCGAGCAGGACATGACAAGGGGGTCGGCCCTGGCCGCCGGCCGGGGTCAACTCGCGCGCATGCGCGTAGTCAATGGCGAGCGGAGGTCCGCGGCAGGGGGCGACCCCCGGTCATGTCCTGCTCGGATGTCCGAGCAGGACATGACAAGGGGGGTCGGCCCTGGTCGCCGGCCCGAGTGAACTTGCGCGCCTTCGACGGCGAGCCGGGATCCGCGGCAGGGGGCGACCCCCTGTCATGTCCTGCTCGGATGTCCGAGCAGGACATGACAGGGGGGTCGGCCCTGGCCGCTGGCCGCCTCGCGCGCTTGCGCGTTGTCGAGGGCGAGCGGGGGTCCAGGGCCAGAAGCCTATCCCCTTCGCATGCTCTGCTCGGATGTCCGAGCAGGACATGACAAGGGGGTCGGCTGTGGGCGCCAGCCCAAGCCATTTCGCGCGCTTGCGACGGCGAGTGGGTTTCCGCGGCAGGGGGCGACCCCCTGTCATGTTCTGCTCGGATGTCCGAGCAGGACATGACAAGGGGTTCGTCTCTTGCCGCCGGCCCGAATCAACTAGCGCGCTTGCGCGTTTCCGGTGGCAAGCGGGGGGCGGCCCTGGCCGCCGGCCCGAGCCAACTCGCGCGCTTGCGCGCCTTCGATGGCGAGATGGGGGTCCGCGGCAGGGGCCGATCCCTTTCGCGTGCTCTGCTCAGGTATCATAGCAGGACTTGACAGGGTGACCCCTTGCCAACTCGAGTGCTCTTGCGCTTCCGATTGCGAGGGGGCCCGCGGCAGGGGCCGACCCCCTTCACATGCTCTGTTCGGATGTCCGAGCAGGACATGACAAGGGGGTCGGCCCTGGCCGCCGGCCGGAGAAACAAGCGCGCTTGCGCGCCTTCGATGGCGAGCGGTGGTCTGCGGCAGGGGCCGATCCCCTTCGCATGCTCTGCTCGGATATGCGAGCAGCACATGACAGGGGGGTCGCGCGCATTCGATGACAAGCGGTGGTTTGCGGCAGCGGCAGGGGCCGATCCCATTCGCGCCCTCTGCTTGGACATGCGAGCAGGACTTGACATGGGGGTTTGGCGCTGGCCGCCAGCCCTGGCCAACTGTTGCGCGGTTTCGATGGCCAGCGGGGGTCCGCGGCAAGGGGCGATCCCCTTCGCGTGCTCTGCTCGGAGATCCGAGCAGGACATGGCGCTGAAGGGGTGCTTCCGCGGCGACTACCCCGCGAGCCCGCGCGCGATTCACCTTCAGAGAAAAAACGACCGCAATTTGGTAACCAAATGGTCTTTATTTTGCTGTTTCTCTATGGAATCGCGTTTTTCTGGCTGGAGAAACAAAAAAAAAAAAAAATCACAAGAAAAAAAAAAAAAAAAAAAAAAAAAAAAAAAAAAAAAAAAAACAAAAAAAAAAAAAAGAAAAAAAAAAAAAAAAAATAAAAAAAAAAAAAAAAAAAGACAAAATAAAAGCAAGGAATAAAAAAAAAAATAATAAAAAAGAGCGAACCCTGCGCTTCATTGCCATTTCGTTGCCACGCGGGTTGATCAGCCCACCCTGCGGCCCCCCAACAGGAAAGGCCCCAAGACAAAGATGAGAGCACAAGGCGCCCTTCCACTGCGGGGCTGGTCTCGGGGCAAGGGAAGGACAAGAAGATAAGGAAGAAAAGGTGTCGCCGAAGCCGCTTGGGCTCAATCCGTGGTAACTCAGCATTTGCCATGAGTTCCAAAGGATCACCGTGGGTATCATGCGCGCAGGAGGCGGTGGGGAACCCTCTTGATGGGTGGTCCCGTGGCTTGGTGATGGCGTCGGACTGCTCGGGGTGCGGGACCGCGGAAGTGGCCTGGGCGCAGGCCTGTCAGTCCAGGACCACGCACCTCTTCACTTGCGAATTGAACCCCGCCTGCCGCCGGATGTTGGAAGCCGTAGTGCCAGGCGCTCCTGTACTTGCAGATGTCACGCAGCGCGTCTTCGAAAATGGTCGCATGGTGGCTCGGCTCGGCTCGTCGTCGGCTGCCAAGGCTTTGGACTTGTATGTTGCAGGCTTCATGTGTTCACCCTTCTCCAAGCTCGGGGAGAGGCAAGGCTTCCAATCGGAAGCGGCAAGGACATTCTTCGGAGTCTTGAAGACGATCGCTGCAACCCGCCCGAGGGCAGCTATTCTGGAAAACGTTGAAGAGATCCGCGGCCCCGACAACAAAGCCCAGTTCCGTGCAGCCCTGGCGAGCCTCAAGGGCTACGAGCGGCGGGAATTCATCCTCAACAGCCAGGACTACGGCTTGCCGCAGAATCGGGCGCGCTTGTACATCGTTCTGTTGCGCAAGGGCCAGACCCGCCATCCGGAAACTGCAGAAGCTTTGGACCGTATCCAGCGTCTTATGAAAAGTTCTGAATGCCCTGAGCCAGGGCCGTGGCATCAGTGGTTGGCCGACATCGGGTTGCCGATGCAGGCCGAGGCGAGCACGTGCCCGTCGGGTCCATGCGAGGGTTGCAAGGAGATGGGCCCCACGCGCTACAGTTTCCACAGCACTTGCAGCATCCACCCATGCCGTTGCTTATCGTGCAAGAGGGGCGGGGACACAGGGCGGAAGCCTCGCCCAAAATGCTCGTGGCGCCGGCGATGCGAGATCCTGTTCGCCAAGACCAAGACAGCCAGGATGAAGTATCTGAAGATGTGGCGCAAGCTGACCAGCAATCCGAAATTGAAGCAGGTGCCACATTATTGGCGTCTCGCCGCTTCCAAGAAGATCTTGGTATCCCCCGAGGTGTCGAGATCTCCTAGCAGACGCAAGCTGTTGACGGTATTGTCAGAGTCGCTGAACCTGATGAAGCCGAACGCGATCCTGAACGCATCGCAGTCCGCCGGGCGGCATCAGCTGAGGGGGGACGGGTTGGTGCCGACGTTGTCTCACACCTGCGGTGGTCTATTCGCCCCTGCATTCGGCGCTGTCCTATCCCCGGCGCAATGCATGGCTCTCCAGGGGCATGCTGGGGCGTTGCCGCTGGATGGCCGCTGGAGCAGCAATGAGCTGTACTCCATGGCCGGTATGGCCATGTCGGTGCCTGTCGTGGGCGCGCTCATGGTGGCCGTGGTCAGCCAGCTGACGCCTTGCTGACCGCGGCCGCCGTGAGCGCGCCCACGACAGGCACCGCGGCCTTGCGCGCTCGTCGGCGTACGTCCGTCGAGCGGAGGGTGCAAGGTGGCTCTCGGGCGGTGGCGCAAATCGAAAATGTGCGGGAGGGGGGGGGCGCTTGGGCGGGTAGAGAGCAGGAGGGGGCGATGGAGGAGGGAAGGGAGGGGCGAAAGGGGAAGGGGCAGGGCGACGGAGGAGAAACGCGGGGGTGGCATGGCAGGGCGCGGCAAGGAATGCCCAGGCAGTGCGTTGCGGGGCTGCGGGAATTGCGCAACGGCTGAACGGGGGAGGCCAATGGCGCAGCAAAGTGGAGGCGGGAGTGGACAGGAATAGAGGGGATGGGAGAATAAGGTTCAGTGCCAGCGAATTCGCCCCGCCGTTTCTTTTTTGTCGTTGCTCGCCCCCCGCCCTGTTTCGCAGGCTTCGCCGGCGGCGGCGGCCGACAGCGGCGCTTGGGCCGCTGCAAACAGGACCAGACCGCCCTGCCTTTCGCGCGGTTGCCATCCTAGGGCACCTGGCCGACATACATGTCAGCATGTGTAGATTGAGCGCAAACGCTGACTTTCGCGCGCCACAGTCAGGCCAAGCCCTGGGCCTCCTCCTTGAAGGGTCGTTTAATTTCATCGTTGATGCATTTGAGCACTTTGGGGACATGCCAGGGAACTTGAAACTGGATTTGGGCCACAGTAGACTAGTCGGGGCCTTGTTGGTGCCATCGTGGGGGCCATCGGACATCATGGGGGGCCCTTTGCAATTGGCCTCGCCCCTTCGGCGTCAACGAGTGACGAGTTGGAACGCGCCGTTGGACCGCTGTGAAGTCTGAGGATCCCTGGGCGCCCCCCGTGGCCCCGCCGAGCCATTGCGGCGCCGCTCGGGGGCGTCGGAAACCCATCTTAAACGAAACGGCAAAACGGCGCGGCGCATTTGCACGGGGATTGGGCGCGCGCGTGCCAAGCCCCCCCCGCTCCTGCTTATTCCACTCCCCCCACTTCAGCCGTGGAAGCCTTCGCAGATCTTTTGCATATCTTTCTCGATTGCTGCCTCTCGGGGGCCTTTCGGAGCCATCGCGGGGCCTTTTGCCCTTTCACGGCCAGCGCTCTCGGGGCGCCCTTGGTGCTCTTGAGGCCGCATCGTGACCCTCCTTGGCCACTCTTTGGACCCTGTTGGGCCGCATTGGAGCTGCCTTGGGGTCTCGAGAGGTACTCTGAAGCGAAAATGCGAGGAGGCGAATCACCGTTACGCGCGCAATGCGCAAGGTGTTCGAACAACTTGGGCCGTTTGGCGCCCTTCTTGGGGATCTCCGCGGCCGCTGGAACCCGCCTCTCAGCGTTCCGGGTGCTTCTGGAAAAAATATTGGAAGGTATATTAAACAATCCTGGCTTGGTTTGTCTCAGGCGATCCGTCGAACCATACTGGCGACTCGAGGCCTCATTGGGCCCGCGTCGGGCCAACTTGGGCGCTCGAGCCCATCGCGGGGCGCCCCGCCCAGACCCAGGGGGCGGGGGGCCCTTCCAGATGCAAGGACGGGGGGGGTGGGAGCGGTGGGGGCGGGCGAATTCCTCACAGACTGGGAGTAGGGGTTCGGAAGAGCGAGCTGCCTCAACTACCTCGCGCAAAGGTCGGTGGGATTTGCTCGCGTCGACTGCCCTGCGCACAGATGACAGGGGTCAGCGGCGTCGGCCCCCGCGAGCCCCCCCTTGTTTTGTTGGACTAGGCAGCTTCTCTCTTTTCAACGTTTGGCGCAGGGGGGCAGCGCAGCAGCGTGGGGGGGGGGCCATCCTCTCAGGAGCGGGGCAAAAGTGAGTCACAGTTGGTCGGCTGTTGCTTCTTGATCTTGAGTAGGGATTGGCATTTGTTTGAGCCCAAACGAAAAAAAAAAACGACCCATTTCATTCGAAATGGGTCGTTTTCCCCCTGTGCCCGTTTGGTGCCCAGCGCTCCTCCGCCCAGCCCGCCCTCGCTTCCATCCTTCCAACCATTCTATTAATCATGGGCGCTGGCTTAAGAAGATGGCTCTTCGAAGTTTCTTCAACGATCAAGCCAAGGCAGCCATGGCGGCGAACCTTCCGCAGTTGGGTTCTAAGCCCGGGTGGGCATTCGAGGACTTCTTCACATTAGATCCGACGGAGGAGCATCGACTCAAAATGGGGTTGGCGATCCACCTGAAACTCCAATACGATAACATCAACATGGGTGAGCCTTGCGCAGTCTCGGTTGACGGCGTTCGGGCTTACAAGCCAGACGTGATCGCGGAGGCGCACAAGAAGTTTTTGCAAGCTGTTTCGGCGAACGCGCCCCTACAGGACCCCACGATGGCTACAGTGATCAGCGCGCTCCAGGCGAAGTGGTGCATGCCAGGGAAGGTGTTCAACCTCGGGTACGTGAAGGATTGGATCACCAAGAACGTCGAGAACTGGGGCCCCAGCATAGAGAGGCGCGCGGGCGGACTGCAGCCCGACACGCCGTACGGGGCGCAGCACCTCACCCTGAGCAACCAGAGCTCGCTGTTCGGATTGTTCGCGCTTGGCGTGATGCAATTCCTGCACGGCTCGATGGGCGCCCGCGTGGAGGCTGCCTTCAAGAGCGTCCGCGTGATGCTCTTCTTCGGCGCCGAGGGGGAAGACGTCGAGGTCCTGAACGCCAACGAGAACATCGCCAAAGAAGAGTACAAGCGGCACTGCGAGCTCGAAAACATCATGGTGGTCCAGCAATGGTGCGAGAATATGCGGACGGCAAAGCCTTTGGACCCGACGAAGGCCATTGACGTATTCAAATTCTCCGCTGTCCTGGGCGACCCTCGTAAACCGGCACCGCGGTGGCTTGCTGGCCTCCTTGGCCAGAAACCACCCACGCGCGCCAACAAGATTGCAGCAGTCACGAAGAAGGAGGTCACGTCGCGCTGGTTGGGCGAGAATAAGGTGGCAGCGGCCCACGCGCAGATGAGGAGCTTCCAAGAGGTATCGCTCCGCGTGCGCTTCCTGAAGGGTTTCTCGCCGAAGGCGCTGGAGATCATGACGGTGGATATTTGGTCGGAATTGGGCAAGCAAGGCTTGGCCCACAAGCCATTCCCGATCACCCGCGCCATCCTCATGTCACCCGAGATCCTGACGGCCGCGGCGTTCGCGTCGACAAAGGAGAAAGACGCCGTCCCCCCGTACCGCGACGGCGAGGCAGGGGCTCTATTGCAGGTCCGCATGGCGGAGTATGCCGCCCGCCGCGTTTTCGAGTTCCGCGCCAAGCACAAGTCCATGGACGCCTTCAGCAGCGCGCCAGCCTGGGTGGCGTTCGCCCGTCTGCTCCCGTTCGTCGAGAGCGTCTTGAACTCGGAGTACGGCCCCGACTCGCGCGCGTGGCCGGACCAGGCCACCGCCTTGCACAAGCAGCTGTGGGTTGGAGAACACGACGCCGATCTAGTCCAGGTCTCGGCGCAGATCCCAGGCCATTTCGACGCGCGTCACTCCGAGATGGTAAAGCTCCTGTCGTCGATCTTCTCGCCGCTGCAGCGCGCGATCAAGGCCGTCGCTGCGGCGAAGGCGATGCGCGTGGCGGAGCAGCCGCCGCCGCCGCCGCCAGACCAGGCAGCCGGCGAAACCCTGGATGAGGGCTGCAAGAAGGCAACCGAGAGGACTGGGGACGTCACCGACGAGCTCGCAGCTGGCTTGGACCTGGCGGAGAAGAAGAAACTTGTCGCCGACTTGAACAAGCAGGCTTGGCGGGGAATCTGGGGCCCGCCCCATTGACCCAAAGTTCGGTTAAATATTCAGACGCCCTAGAAAGATCAACAAGGCCCCCGAGCGCACCCCCACTCCCCGGTCGGGCTGGCGCCCCAGATTGCCCCCCAGCAGGCGGTTCAAGACCGCAGCGCTTCGTCGAGGCGCCTCATCGCGCAGCAGGCGGCCGAGATCATGCGCAACCGGGTGGTGATCGTGCGCACTGGCTCCGAGGCGAAGAATTGGATGGAGAGCCACAGTCCTGGTTACGTTGCCCGCGCCGTTGTCGTGGATCTCGCGATGTCGGCGAAGCTGGTGTCGGGCCCGAAGAGCCGCTCGATCTGCAGGGCGCCGGGCGAGGCGGACTGCAAAGATTGGTCTGATACCATCAAGATTTTGCCGGCCACGCCCATCATAGGCCACGTCCTCGTCCGACCGTGCCACCAGAGCGGCATCCACAAGCTGCACGAGAACCTTGCAGATACGCACCGCCATTTGCGCTCGATCTGCGTGCCTGTCCACGTGCCGCCAGGTTTCATCAGACATTTGAAATCAAATGCCGCCCGCAGCGGCGGGCCCGCGGACGAGACCATTGAGCGTTCGGGGGTCGACTTCCAAATGCGCACCATCGGCCGGAGACTCGCCAAGAAGGGCACGGGCCCGCAGGTGGGCGACGAGGGCGCGGACTCTGGCGAGGAGGAGGGCGACGGCGAGTCGTCTGGGGCCGAGGGCACGTCGAGCAAGGAGAAGAGCCAGCTCGATGAGGAATTCTTGGACGCCTGCGACCCGCACTTGATGAACGAGGAGCAGTTGCGCGTCATTTTCGGCGACAAGGCATCGCAGGCCGAGAACATCATGTTCCAGCACACGTCCCGCATCACCAGCGAGGCGGAGTTCATGCCCATGGCCGACGTCTTCAAAGTCGCGCTGGGCGCCCGCGCCCAGCCGCGGGCGCACCGCAAAGGTCAGGTCCACCCCACCGTGTACATCGAGGCGCTGCGGTCCGCCCTGAATTGCAGCCCGATTCCATTATCGGAGAACGAGGTCATGGTGATCGTGACGGGTGGGGCACCTGAGGCCATCGTGGCGGCGATCGTGTGCGGGTACAAGCACGTCTTGGTCATTGCGAACGACGAGAACGAGATCAAAATGCTGCAGACGCCGCCGCTGGCCGAGGAGCGAGAGCTCAACGTGGATTATGGAGCATACGTATCTCCCGACCCGATGGAGCCTCTCAAGGGCATGCTCTCGGCGGCCGCGATTCGCATGATGGCGCCGTTCATCAGCAACTTCGTCAGCAAGAGCGCGGGCTACAAGTTGGAGCCTCCCGGCGAGCTGAACTTGCCGCCATTGAAAACATACACTTTCATTCCCCTCACTGGCGCCATCATCGCGAGGCACGTCGGGGAGGAGGAGAAGACTACCACGGGCCCCGCGAAGATCAAGGGCCCCGCGGCATCCACGAGCGCAGAGAAGTCAGCGGCGGGCGAGAACGCCATTGACGAGGAGGAGGAGGCTGACGACGCCGAGGAGGACGCTGGCGACGGCTGCGGCGACGAGGAGGATGAGGACGACATATCCGCACAGCTGAAGAAGCTCACCGAGATGGAGAGCAAGGCCGCTGGCAAGCGCCCCGCGCCCAGCGGCGACAAGTCGGGCAAGAAAAAGAAGAAGCAGAAGGTGGCCTCGAAGGCATCGGCCGCGGCCCCGCGAGGTGCTCGGCAGGTTTGCGTCGGCCGCGATGGGCGGCCCCCGTCGCCGAGGGTGCGATAGAGCGTTCGCGCCCAGTGATCGCGAGATGCGTCGGCCGTCGCTGACTGGCGCGGCATGGTTTTTATTGGTCGGCCGAGGGGCTGCGAAGGAAAAAGCGGCGAGGGGCGCAGCGAGGAGAAAGAACGATTGGCCCGTGGTTGCGAAGAGAAGCGGGCCGTTTAGACTAAGAAAACAACCCATTCTGAACTAAATGGGTCGTTTTTCGGCCTTTGTTTTTGCGATGCAAATATCTTGTTTTGCCGGCGCACGGGCGATTCGGCGTGCTATGTGTGCTTCTTTGTTTGAGGGAGTGGTTCGCATGGCCGATCGGTTCTCGGTGCGGCGCCTTCGGCGCGAGCGCGATGTAGCACGCAGCTTGAAGGCCTTGGTCCTCCTCTGAATCCACCTTCCCCCGCCTGACCACCATCTCCCTCCTTCTCCTTGTCCTCCCCGCGCTGCCCGCGATCCCCCTTTGTCCGCGTCCTTTTCAAGATTGCCCGCCTGCCCGCCCATCTGCCCCCTGTGCCCCCCCCTGCCCCAGACCACCCGCCTTCCCCTGCTCCTCTTTTCCTGAAGCGCCTATGGTTGCATTCTTCCCGTTTCCCCCCCCCGGGCACTTTTGGTCATCATGCCGCTACTTAACCCCAAACCTCTTCCGATCCACTTCGCGATTCCGTTTCTCCCCCCATCCGTCGTGCCCGGAACCCCATGTCCACCTGTCCCATGTCCCATCCTTTTGCCGTTTCATCTGGGGCCGCCACGTCTAGCCTCCGAGGCCCCCGTTGCCCGCTCGCCCCTCTCGCGAGGACGGGGATCGCAAATTGCGCCAGACGCGCGGCGGCAGCGTCCAGCAGCGACGCCCCCCCCGAAAAAAAAACTACCCATTTTGCACGAAATGGGTCGTTTTATCACTTCGGCGCCCCTGTAATATTTTCTCCGCCTTCTCCCTTGGCTCTCCCCCCCCCCCCCCTCGCCGCATCATCCTTGTTTACGTTGCATCCGCCGCTTCGGTTTCCACGTTGACTTTCATTCCCACCTCCGCCCAAACTCCCCGCCCCCCCCCCGTCGAATCCGCCGCCGTTTTTTTGGTTGAGTTGGGGGCCGCTGGCGGCTTCCAGCGGCGCCATGTTCTTCCGCCGACTGCCCGGCGACAGCGCCGCCCCATGCCATGGGGCCAAGAGGCGGGCGTCGCAAGCGCAGCGGCAGCGGAGACTGGCGGACCGCGGCCGCCGCATGCTTGCGCGGCGTTTGTGCCGGCACGCCTGCCGCGGGGGGGGCTGCTCACTTTGCCAAGTCGATGCGTTCACGCGGAGCCCCAGGATGGTGAGCATCCTGGAGCGGTGGCGCGCACAGTGGGACGCCATGCCTGGCGCCGAGCAGAGGCAGCAACTGTTGGACCATCTGTGGTCGTGCCAGGGCAGCGCCCCTGCGCGCCCGCCAACCGCGAGATCGCCAGGGATCCGACGCGCGCCCGTGGTGGCGCGTCGCCAGTTTCAGTTGTTCGGACGCCCCCTCTGCTTGAAAGCGTGGCGGGCCATTACTGGCATTAACCCTTGGCGGGCTTCTCGGCAATTGAGCAGGGGTGAGACCACGTGGCGCCATGCGGGTTTTGTCAGGGCCAGCCCCCGCACAGACGAGATGATCGCTGGCATCCAGCATATCGTGCGGGTCTTGGTCGCTTCGTCACCCCTGCAGAATGCAGACCCTGATGTAGTCGAGCTCCCCTTCCACGAGAAAAAGTTTCTGTTCCGCATGTTGGTCGAGGATTTGTGGGTCAAAGCCCGAGCAGAACGTCGGCGCACACCGCTGTTCAGCAAGCCCCCGAAATACTCCACGTTCATCCGCGCCTTGCAGCTCCCAGTGTTTGCGAAGCTTCGCTTTCACCGCATGGTGTCCCTGGGCCGTTGTACCAAATGTGCTTTCTTCCGTTGGAAATGCATGTCCGTATCCTCCGAGGACGAGCGCAGAGCATGGCAGAAGGTCGCAGCGGCCCACCACCTCTTACAACTGGACCAGAAGCGGATTTATTGGGCGGACAGGGCTGTCGCAGCCAGCGACTACCCGAAATCAGAACTTTACCTCGCTTTCGACGGGGGTTCAGGATATGAGTTTTGGCTACCGCATCTATCTGGGGCGGCCGCGGAGGTCCCAGTCAAGGCGGCAGACAACGTGCATTGCCCGCAATTCAAAGTGATGAACGGCCTGGTGCACGGGGACACTAGGTCTCACATCATCTTGAGCCCGTGGTGCGTGGTGGCGGGGTCTAACCATGTCTGCGAATGCATTGCCATCGCCGTGAACACCGCCTACGAGGAGCACGGCAATCTGCCACGCAAGTTGTCCGTGCAGATGGACAACGCTTCTGTGAACCACAGCATGTGCGTGTTGGGCTTTTTGGCAATTTACGCGTTGGTCGACGTGTTCGACGTCGTGCGGCTGCGCTTCGAGTTGCCCGACCACGCGCACGACGTGTACGACGCCTTCCATTCCATCCACAGGACCGCGGTGGCAAAGGAGACCTTTTTCCATCTGGAGGAGCTGATCGACATCATGAAGGCATCTCACAAAGCAAGCTTGCTGCACCGCGAGTCCTCAGAGTCCTCGGGTTCGTCAGGGTGGCAGAGCCAGGGCGGGCACAGACCTGTTATGGGACCGGACGTATTGGTCACAAACCTTTGGGAAATCCGTGATATTTGGGAGTGGTTGTTTCCAGGGCACTCGACCAAATCAGCTGAGTCGACCGCGAGGGGAGGGGTGATGTACTACGAGAACATCGGCGGCATCCACGATTTCGAGCTGCGGAGGGTTCCGAAACGAGATGGCATCGTCGTCGAACTATGGGCCAAACAGTATATGAGTTCCCCAGCTTATACGTTTATCGGGGATATAACTAATTGGTCGTTGTATAAAGCGGTAGTAAAAGGTTTGCCACAACGAGCGGGCGAGTCGACCACCGAGGCCAAGACGAAAGCAGGAGACGGGCAACTGAAGAAATTACAAAAGTTGACCCGGTCGGGCAACGAGCAATTTGCGGAGCCGCGGCTCGCGGACGCCGTGGCCGTCGCAAAAAAGAATTGGGCTCATTTCGATTCCTCTTCGGGCTACGCGTCGGAGGCGGGCCCGCGACGGTGGGATGCCGCCCCAGCTAGCTTTACACATGCATCGGATGGGCCTCCGCGGTCGCAAGTGCGCGAGGGAGAGCGCCGCCATATCCCCCGAAGCTTCGGCGGCGTTGCAGGCTACTGGCGACGCCCCGGTCCCCCGGCAGCGCTGGCACGCTCTGCAACAGACGTGCGGCATCAGGCGCAGCGAGGGCACTCCCATAGCGGCGCTTCCTCGCAGCTGCCCACCAAGCACTGTAGACGAATTTGTGCGAAGGCCCGTGATCGCGGGAGTGCACGTCCTCACGGATCCAGCACCGAACAGCCCGCTTGGGCGCACCAGGCAGCGCCTTGTAGGATTGCCTGTGTGGGTCTGGCGTGTTTTGCGCATCATCGAAGTAGGCGGCAGGCTGCCGCCCAATTCGAAGCACGTGGCCGAGGCCACGGGCCGCACGTTCGAGGCCCAACTTCTGGTGCCCCGCGGCCCGCTTTGGAGCGGCCCGCTGAAGCCGGCTTGGAGGCGCGGCGAGGTTGCTTTTTTGTTAACCCCCGCAGAGAAGGCGGCTCGCCGCCAGGCGCAGAGTTCGCCAGTTTCTCGGCCCGCATCGCTAGCGTCAGCACAGGTGACGCAGTCAAATGTGCCGGTGACTGCGATGCTGCGCCCTGAGAATATCATCGGTGGCGGCTTCGGGCTGACGGCGTCGATGTGCGCGCCGACAGTAGTGAGGCAGTTCGTCGCTTCGAGGTCAGCGGGTGGGGGCTAGAGCGATTGAGAAAAAAGGAAGGAGGCGTGAGTGTCCCTGTCCCGAAAACTTAAGTTTCCGAGACGGGTTTTCAACGTTGCACCCCCTGGCGCATTCAAGCCTGAACGTAACAGTGCTTCTAAGACGCGTTTCGGGACGTTTCGCCGTTGCCCGGCTTACGATTTCACTCGGTGGCGTGTCTCGAAAACTTGCTCGGTTGATTTCAGGCCAGCCCGCGCCGTTTCCTGGGCAGGTTTGGGGCGGCGGCCTTGCGTTTGTCGCCATTGAATGAGGGCGGCTAGCAGATATTGCGTCCCTCGTCCACCTCCGTCCTCTTCCCGCTGGTCGGCCCTACCTCCCCCCCATTCCTCCCATATCTTCCTCGTCATCCTCACCCGCTTCCTTTTTCCTAGCGGACGGCGTCCTGGTCCTCCCCCCAGCAAACAAAAAACGACCCATTTAGAACGAAAAGGGTCGTTTTTGTTCGCTCACGTGCGCGACTGGCTGGGTATACTACTCCGAAGGCCTGTCGGCCGGTGCCGCGGACCTTGAAAGACGTCGACGACGACGAGGAGGACGAGGAGAAGGAGGACGGGAGGAGGAGGGGGAACATATGAGGAAGAGGACGGAGGAGGAGGAGGAGGAGGAGGAGGATGGGACGGAAGAGAAGGAGGAGGAGGAGCAGCAGCAGCAACAGCAGCAACATCATCAAAAGTGGGGGGAGGAGGAAGATAAGGAGGATGATACATTTTCGGAGAAGGGAAAAAGAGGAGGAGAAAGAAAGGAGGAGGGGGACTGAGGAGGAGGAAGACGAGGAGGAGGAGGATACATGAGAAAGGGGACAGAGGACGTGGGGTAGAGGGGAGGAGGACGGAGGAGTAGGAGGAGGAGGAGGAGGAGGAGGAGGAGGAGGGGAGGGAAGAGGAGGATAATGAGAAAACGGCCCAGTGGTACGAAAAGGGTCGTTTTATTTTTTCCTCCAGTGCGCGACTGGCTGGGTACACTGTGAAGGCCTGTCGGCCGGTGCCCCCGACCCTGAATGACATCGACGACGACGAGGAGGACGAGAAGGAGGAGGAGGAGGAGGAGGAGGAGGAGGAGCAGGACGAAGAAGAGAAACCAAGGAGGAGGAGGAGAAGGAGGAGGGGGAGAAGGAGGAGCAGCAGCAGCAGCAGCAGCAGCAGCAACAAAGGGGGAGAGGAGAAGAATGAGGACGAGAGGAGGAACTGGAGAAAAAGGAGGGGGAGGAGGAGGAAGAGGAGGAGGAGGAAAAGGAGGAGGAGGAGGAGGAGGAGGAGGAGGAGGAGGACGACGAGACCCTGCAGCCTTGCTACAGCAGCTGCTTCTCTCCCCCCGCGTCTCCCTACTCCGTGTCCTCCTTCACCTTCCTGCTGCTGCTCCCCTTGGGCCGACCCCCCCTCCGGAGGCGCCTGCAGCGCGCTGCCGGGCAGCCGCGGCAGCCGCGGCAGCCGTCGCCAGCCGCGGGGGGCTCCTCCTTCCTCCCAGTTCCTCCCCCTTCCATTTCGCCGCCCCCCTTCCCCCTCCTACACCACCTCCTCCTCCTTCGCCTCTTCGTCGTCCTGCTGCCCCTCCCCCCCCCCCCCTCCCCTCCTCCTCCTCTCCCTCCTCCTCTCCTCCTCCTCCTCCTCCTCCTCCTCCTCCTCCTCTCCATCCTCCTCCTCTCCTCCTCCTCCTCCTCCCCTCCTCCTCCTCCTCCTCCTCCTCCTCCTCCTCTCCTCCTGCGGTTCCTCCCATCTTCTCCTGCTCCCCCTTCTCCTCCGGCTCCTCGGGCTCCTCCTCCTCCTCCTCCTCCTTTTCCTCCTCCTCCTCTTCCTCCTCCTCCTCCTCCTCCTCCTCCAATTCCCCTCATCTCCTCCTGCTCCTCTTCCGCCTGTTCCTCCTCCCTTTCCACCTCATGCCCTCCCCCCTTCCTCTGGCGACAGACGACTGGCGACAGACGAACGACGACGACGAAGACGACGAGGACGACACCGAGAAAACGACGACGAGGGGAGGAGGAAGAGGAGGGGGATAACGAGGAGGAGGAGGAAGAGGGCCGAGGAGGCTGGAGAAGGAAGAGGAGGAGGAGGAGGAACAGGAGGAGGAAGGGGAGGGGACGAGAAGGAGTGGGGGGAGGATGACGTCATGAGGAGCACACGGGGAAGCGTCTGTGAATAATTTGGTCGAAGCAAGGGCCTGCAGCAAGAGGTGCATATCATGCGCCGAAACCCACAGCACAGAGAACGTCCGAACCACAACCTCAATGTTGCGAACCACAACTTGATGATTTTCGCTTAAGGGTCGCCTCGCAACGCAAGGATGGGAATTCCCAGGACAGACAGAACGCCTCACGAACATCCGATTCGCAGACGATGTGTTGCTTTATGCCCGGTCGCTGGAGGACGCCAAAATCACGCTCTCAATCTTAACTGAAGAATTCCAGGCCGTGGGGCTGCAACTGAACGCCGCGAGAACCAAGATTAGATCTTATCCTCCAGAAGCGTTGGTGCTCCACCCGGCACTTGCTAAATCGAATGGATTGCAGGCCGCTGCTTTCACGTGCTGTCCCTGGGCGAATATCGCGCCTATTTTGGGAGAGCCCTCAGCCTGTCAAAAAACAGGGCAACAATTGCCATTAAGAGGAGCATATCAGCGGCATGGCACCAATTTCAGAGAAAATGCCAAATTCTGATGAGCCAGCATGTCGGTGCCGGTCATCGCATCAAGCTAATCAACTCCACGGTCTTGCCAGTCTTGTTGTAGGTGTTGTCCAGCCTGGCGCTGAAACCGCAGCACCACGCCATGCTCCGGGGAGCGCGGACAAAGATGCTGCGAAATTTGGCTGGCTGGAGGAGATCGGAGGGCGAGAGCTGGCAGGACACGATGCGGAGGATGCAGACGCGCGTGTCGAACATGCTGTCCACGGCGCCCTCCCCAGACGCGTCGGAAAGGATGTTCTCTTTGAAGTGGCGGTTGGCTCGCTGGCTCTTCCGTGGAGGGGTTGAGAAATGGGCGCCCGTTCTTCGACATCTGCAGTCTGCCCACAAGCGAGCACGAGGCAGACCACCGTTGCAATGGATGGACGACTTCGGACACTTCTACACGCAAGTAGGGGCAGATTCTCTGGAACAGGCGCTGCAGACGCCGGGCAGGGAGGAACAGTGCATCAGGTTCTGCATGATGAAAGTGTGATGCCCCTCCCTCCTCCTCCCCCCCCGTTCTCCCCCTCCTTCCCCCGCTTCCCCCCCCGTCTGTTGCATTTTTCCGAATTCCCAATTCCACATTCTGCTCACGTTTCATATCTGTTGTCTGGCTGGTAGTCGAATTGTACGCCCATGCCCTGCACAGGGCCGAGCAGCCGACAGGCATGCTCGCGTGGTTCGCTCGCTCGCCACGGTAGTCCGCACTTGGCCTTGCAGTCTCGTCCGCAGCTCTTGCATCTCCTGTCGTAGGTCACCGATCTCGTCACCAAGGTCAGCAGAAGCAGGAGGTGGCACCGCACCAGACTGAGCAATTGGTACGTCTTCCACTGTAACCGCATCGGGCGTAGAATCAACTGGTGGCAACGGTTGAAATGAGAAAGAAATGTGGGACTCCCCAGTGGAGCTGAGGTGGCCAGGGTCGACAACGACTGCTTCTTTGCAAATGGCTTTGAGAACCTTCAGGATCGCAATGAGAGGTCCGTTCCGTTCAAACTGGTTACCGTTCTTCAGCAAAATAAAATGCACGACCACTCGATCGACATGTGAGTTCATGCGGAAACGGCACTGGCGTCCTTCGGCAAGTTGTGCAACAGTCCAGTCAAGACGTCCGACATGAGGCATAACAAGCGAGCGGAGCGCACACGCGCCCCGAGGGCCCATGAGTCTGCAAGCGCTTAACCCAAAGTGACTCTATGTGTTTATTTATATGCACGTGATCAAAGGTCGACGGCTCACAGGCCAGGGTTCCAGACCCACCCCCTGCCCAGCGCCCAATTGGGATGGGGGGGTGGCGGACCCCGACGCCGACGCCGACGCAAACGCCAAACGCCGACGCCGACGCCGACCCCGACGCCGACGACGACAACGACGACGACAACGACGACGGCGATCCCATTCGCGAGGCCTTCGCGAGGCTCACGGGCGTATCCATCCCGCGGGGGGGGGGAAGGGAAGCTCGATATCATGTCCACGGGGGGGGGAAGGAGGAGGAGGAGGAGGAGGAGGAGGAGGAGGAGGAGGAGGAGGAGGAGGAGGAGGAGGAGAGGAGGAGGAGGAGGAGGAGGATCAGGAGGAGGAGGAGGAGGAGGAGGAGGAGGGAGGAGGAGGAGGAAGGAGCAGGAGCAGGAGGAGGGGGAGGAGAGGAGGAGGAGGAGGAGGAGAGGAGGAGGAGGAGGAGGAGGAGGAGGAGGAGGAGGAGGAGGAGGGGGAGGAGGAGGGGGAGGGGGAGGAGGAGGGGAGGGGGAGGGGGAGGGGAGGAGGAGGAGGAGGAGGAGGAGGAGGAAGAGGAGGAGGGAGGTGGAGAGGAGGAGGAGGAGGAGGAGGAGGAGGGAGGGAGGAGGGAGGAGGGATTCCTGGATCTTATACCCTGGGAGGGAGGGCGGCCAGCCCTCCCCCCCGGGTGGGGTGCCGAGGCCGGCCCCCCTGGTCTCCAAGCGGGTGCCGCCGCGCTGCCAAAGCGAGAGCGAGAGCCGCAGCAAGGAAGGGGCCGCCCCTGCCGCGGCGAGCCTCGGCCACGAATCGGCTCCGCGGCGTGAGCTCGAAGCGGCCCCTGTTTCGGCATCGTGACTTTGCTCGGCGTGGCCAGGAGGCCCCGACCAGAATGACGGGCGGCGGGAAGCACGGGGGGAAGGGAGGGCGGGAGGCTGAGGGGGGGAAGACTTTCTATTTTCACTCGGATGTGGGCTGACGTCTAGCCTCAGCTCTCAGCAGCAAGGCACCCGTCGGGCTAATGGGGGAAGAGGAGGGGGAGAGAGAAAGGGGGGAGGGGGAAGAGAGAAAGGGGGGAGGGGGAGGCAGACATTGGCCATGGGGAGGGCGACGGAGGCGACAAACGACAACGACGAAGAAGACGACGACGACGACGACGACGAGGGAACAAAAAAAGACGACCATGACGAAGCCGCAGACGAACGAAGCCGCTGACGGCGGCGTCAGCGACGCCATCCGCGGCGGCGACGACGTCCGCGGAGAGCGCCTTCTTCCGCCGCTTCTTCTCGCCGGGCTCGCACAGGTGGCAGAACGCGCAGTCGGGCCCGTCCTTCATGGGGAGGGGGAGGACTCAGAGGAGGAAGAGGTACTCATACCTTTACCCTCCCCTCGTTTTCCCCTTTCTGGGCCTCCTGGGCCTCTGCCGTCGCCACCGCAGGATTCGCCTCGAAATCCTGGGCAGGACGCACCCCAGGAAAGGTCCGGGGAGTAGCGGTACTCAAGATGCATCAACGATGCTGCCATACGCCCACCCGCCCCAAGTCCGCACGGTCCTGCAAGATGGGTAAATCCGTGTCGAAAAAGATCTGTCATCCACGCTTCTGTATGTCAGGGCGGCAACAAGGCTGGACCATAACACCAAAACATGAATCCAACGAGAGCCCCGCTTCGTTAAACATAGCCGTCCTCAATCCGTCCAAGCGTTATCCAGTTCAAACGTCGGGTCACAGAGGTAAAGGCAATCGCAAACGAGAATTTCGCTTTGGAATGGCACGCTTACATTATTTCTTGTGTGCCAGTGGCACACTTGCAATTCTCACTGCAATATTGTTGCGCTAAAGAACTCAGGACATCTCGAAACGAAATCGCATTCCATCGCTGTATATGATGGAAGCCTCTGAAGTAACGAATCTCAACACTACGGCGAGAACCACATTTAGAAAAAGGGACCGCGCTCCATCCGTGTAGCTCTTGGACGAAGCAAAGCGAAAGTGCGCGGCGCTGAAGCGATAACCACATGTTGAAAGCGACCCCCCTCCATTCGTGTACCTGCTGAAGCTTTCAAGACGAGTGTGCTCGGCACTGAAGCGAAACGCGCACGTTGATAACCAGCCCCCCTCCATTCGTGTAAATGTGATAGGCTTCTTGCATTAAATAAGAAAACGCGAATGTGCGCGGCAGGAGGGAAAGGGAGGGAGGAGAGGGAGGATTGGGAGGAGTGGGGGCAGTTGCAGCACCAACACCACCAAACCCTCCTCATCCTTGCCCTTTCTCCTGATCCCCTTCTTATCCTCCTGTTCCTCCTGTCCATTTCATTGCTCCCAGGGCCTCCCCCCTTCGTTCTCATCGACCTCATCGCTGCTCCGACTCATTGCCACTGCTCCTCGTCATGCTGCTCATCCTGCTGCTGCCCATCCTCCTTCTTCTCCTCCTCATCCGCCGTCTTCCACATCCGCATCCTCATACACACTCTCATCATCATTCCTGATCATCCCCTTGGCGCTCCTCCTGTTTCTTATCCTGTTATTCCTCCATCTCCTTCTCCTCTATCGTGGTAGTAGTCCGAATCGTCCAATGATCTGCTCCTCCCTGTGCTCCTGCCAATCCTCACTCATCCTCATCCTACCCTCTCCTCCACTCTTCCCCTCCTCCTTCTCCGCAGTCCTCATCCCCTTCCCCTACTCATCCCTGCTCCCCTCACCCCCCCCGCTCTCCCCCCCTTCCCTCCTCCAAAACAGTCCCCAGAAGCCTGGACATCCTCATCAAGGGCAAGCTATCTCATTCATCCCGAGGTGTCTCCAGACGGCCCCAGGGCCCCGCAAGGGCCCCTCACAGGCCGAAGATGGCCAGAAACGCTCCGCCGCGATACTGCTCGCAACGTGAGGAGGCCAGGCGTGCCCCTTGAACCTCGGCCCCCTGGCCCTGTCCTGGGGCGCGCTCTGGCCCGACCAGGAGACATCGAAGAGAGGCCTCCCAGAGCCCCGAGAAGGGCGAACCAGAACCCCCAAACACTTGGCTCCTCCTCCTCCTCCTCCTCCTCCTCCTTTTACGTTAGACCAACGTAGGGAACGAGCCCGTCGCCTTTAGATCCTCCTCCTCCTCCTCCTCCTCCTCCTCCTCCTCCTCCTCCTCCTCCTCCCCCTCCTCCTTTTTACGTTAGACCAACGTAAGGAACGAACCCGTCGCCTTTAGATCCTCCTCCTCCTCCTCCTCCTCCTCCTCCTCCTCCTCCCCCTCCTCCTTTTTACGTTAGACCAATGTAAGGAACGAGCCTGTCGCGTGTAGATCCTCCTCCTCCTCCTCCTCCTCCTCCTCCTCCTGGCTCACGGCCGCTCCCCCGGAGAGCGCGCCCCCCCGAAAGGGCCGCGGGCCGAGGGCTGCCGAAGGCCGCGGCGGCCCCGTGTCCTTGCAGCCCTTGGTGTTGGCAAACGCGCAGGGCTTGCACCTGTTCAGATGGTGGCCTGTGCAGGGCACGACGGGGGGGGGGGGGTCGAGGGACGAGAGGAACGGCGGGGGGGAGGGACGAGGGAAAGGACGAGGGAGGAGGAGGAGGACAGTGAGGACAGTGCCGAGAGCGTGCAGGTGAATCACGAACACGCCTCGAAAAGGAAAAGGGACGAGAGAGAGACCCTCATCCAACAAGGGGCACTCTCCGCGCCGTGCGCGGGGCCGGGGAGCAACGGTGCGAGGGTCACTAACGGCGCAACGCCGGGCAGTCCCCACTCGCACCGCGCCCCCCGTTGGGAAGACAAACCCACGCCTGTACTTCCGCCCACTATGCAGGTGCCTCGGGCTCGGGCGCCTGCTGCGGCATCGCAGGCTCCCCGAGCTCCGAGAAGACGAGCGGCTCGAGGGGCTCGCCCGTCTTGGGATGCAGGCCCCTTCGAGCCTGCTCGAGCATCGACGCGATAGCTCCGTCCCCCCCACTCCCAGCTCCCGCCGACCCCGTCCCAGCCCTCTTGCACGCTCGAGACAGGCCGACCGACAGCCGATTGGGGCGCACAGCGTGCGCCCCGCACTTTACACAGATCAAAACTCGATCCAAGGCCTGGACCTGGTGTCCTGGCCCGACCTCCTGGGGGTCGCATGCACGGGAGGCCAGAGACTTCAACGACGAAGCCGTCGCTGCAAGCCTCCAGCAGGCTCGACATCGAATCGCTCCCCCAGCGAAGACCACAAAGTCGTGATCGGTCGGCCGCCGCGGACGGCGGGGCCGAAAGACAGCCTTCGGAGGCGCACGGAGTATCGGGGTGGAGAGGCGGGCCACGCGCTCGGCAGCCCAGGCCAGACAACGCATCGTGTCCTGGGCCCGAAGCAGAGAAAATTTGTGAGCCTTGACCACGGAGGTGGATCCAAGGAAATCTGCCGCAGCCACGCGGGCGAAAACATCAGCCCACATATTACCGAAAAAATGCTCCAGGGGCTCCTGGGAAGCCAGGCAGGCATCAAACCCCTCGATGACGGTCCGATGGGCCTTCGTCCAAACAAACACGGGCCTGACAGGGTCGCCTCTATACAGCTCGTGGATGCTCCGCCAGATGGACGCGTGAGGCGCTCTGGCAGAAGCATGACGACCCTCCCAGGCCATTCCCTCGACCTGCAGCTGTAAATGATCAGTCACGTACGTGGCTGGCCTCTGGGCCCTCTGCAGGGCCTTGAGACCAGCAACGCGCTCGGCCCTGGGCACCGTCTGGATAGGGCCCCCCAGGCTCCCGAACAAAGCTTTGTATGGCCACAGGTCTCGGGTCAATGCCACGACGGCCCAGCCACAGCGCCGTTCCTCAGGGAAATCACTTTCAAGACAGGACCCGTCCCCGTACAACTTCGACGGCCACGGCATGTCGATCGCCCCCCACTCGCGCTCAGCCTGAGCACGTGCAGGCAGCGGCCTGAAAACAGGCCTCAGGGGCAGCGCGTAGAGCACGTCGATGGCCGAGAAGTCCTGCACCTGGCCCCCGTCGCGCCACGGGGCTGCCTCCAGGATGTCCTTCCTCCTCTTGGCCACCTCCTCGGGGTACGGCTCCGTCTCCTCGTCCTCCTGCTGCTGATGCAATACCTTGCAGCCGAAGATCTCATGCTCGAGGTCGCAGCAGGCCTCCCCGCAGAACTCGCACGAACCGTCGCCGCCGTAGCCAGCCTGCATGCGGCGCTGCGGCGACCAGAACCCGTTGGACTGCAGCTTGGCCAGAGCCCCTCTGTGGCCAGGCGCCAAGGAGGCGTGTCCCAGTCGAAGCGCACGAAGCCACACATGCTGCTGCCGCCTGCCGTCACCATCGGCTGGGGGCGCCTCAGGCAGCTGGTCGAGGATACGATGGCTCTGCCAACGGTCGAGGCTGCGACGCAGGAAAAACAGCACCTCACTGGGACAATACTGCAGCAAACTGATATGCAGGCCCTCATCGTCAACCAAGATTGTAGAACTTGCCATGTTCCAGTTGACTCTCCTGAGGGACAACCACAAGGCCGACAGCGGGCCCTGCGCACTGGCCCACGTGACGTGAGTGTGGCGGGCTTCCCAGGAGTCACGCAAGCCCATCCAGGCCCGCTGCAGTCGGGAGAGCGTCACACGCCCATCCCACACCCACGCCGCGTACTGCCCCACGATGCTGAAGGTAGCGTGGAATATGGGGTCGAAGCTCCACTGCTGCGCGGCCAGGTACAGCGTCAGGGAGCCCGACCCCTTGTAGCCACAGAAGACGCCAGCCATGGTCCTCATCTGCTGCAGCTCCGTGTCGCTGATGCCGCTGACCGTGGCTCCGTGCCCCACGGATGGCAGCACACCCGTGGCCCAGAGCCGAGCCGCCCGCTGTCGGAGGAGGAGGAGGACGAGGGGTACGGGACGAGGGGGTCGAGGGGGACGAGGGGGACGAGGAGGAAGGACGGGACGACGGGGACGGGGGGAGGAAGAGGGAGGCGGAGGAGGAGGAAGGCGAGGCTTTGGTGGTGGCCAGCTCCGAGTGGTGGGATTCCGTCAGCCGCCTACTGAGGGTCCTGCAGTACTGTGCACTTCCACGGCTCTCCAAATCTACACCTCGCGTTACCGTTGCCAGTTCTCCTCCATCCCGACCCTGTGAACGCCCGACCCAAATCTGCTTATCTGAGGCGAATGCGATCTCGTTGCTAGATTTTCTCTTGACTGTTGGAAACCAAACTGGTGAGCTGTCTGTCTCAATTTCACTGTTCCTCCAGATCGTTGAAATTATTGTTCCAGGGAGAGAGTTAGGTATGCTCCAGACTAGAATCCATTATAATGAAACACAGAGAGAGAGGGAACAAAAAAACAGAGAAAGAGAAAGAGAGACACACACAGACAGGCAGACAGGCAGACAGGCAGACAGGCCGACAGGCAGACAGGCCGACAGGCAGACAGGCAGACAGACAGACAGACAGACAGACAGACAGACGGACAGACAGACAGACAGACAGACCAACAGACGGACAGACCGACAGACCGACAGACAGTCAGACGGACAGACAGACAGACAACGGACAGCTAGGCAGGCAGGCAGAAAGAGACAGGTAGAGAGAGAGAGAGAGAACGACAGAGAGAGAGAGAGAGACAGTGAGGGGCGGCGGAGAGATGATGATGATGATGATGATGATGATGATGATGATGATGATAATGATGATGATGATAATGATGATAATGATGATGATGATGATGATGATGATGATGAGTGCGGGAGCGAGAAGGAAGGAGGACGAGAGAGGAGGACGAATGTGCACTACTGGGGAGGCTGTGGCCCCGCACCGAAAGGTCACTCCGGCACAGGACCACTCTTACGCAAAACGAAGAACAGCTTCATATGCCTAAACCATCGGAGGACCTCCCTGCTTTCTTGGATGGATCGGCGCTGGACCTTACTGGTGGCGACTCCAGCGCGGCCCTTGACGCGCGCTTCGTGGGCAAGGGGGGGAGCCTTGCGCTGATTCATGCAATTCCGAAAGCATACGTATGTTCATGTTCTTAGATACGCTGCACAATGAAAGCATGTACCCTTCAACCACATCCAGGTCAGCCAGTGCCATGTCCCGAGTCCAGGCCGGTCGCGAGGTGTAGCTCCCAAGCCAGGGTCAGCGGGTGGCGGGGGAGGGGACTCGGCCAAACCTGGCTCCCACCTCCAGATGGACATTCGGGCGCAAGGCATAGAAGGCCCAGGGGGGTCGTGGGTGAAAGCGTTTTCGGGCGAGGTTTGCCAACCTCCTGAAGTGTTCATCTGGCTCTCTTCGGCCACCTGGCAGCCTTGCTTCTCTTTTGCTGACGGACCCTGGCGAAGCCACAGGGCCTGAACCACACCCGGGATGGCCGGTGAGAGAGTTATACAGCAGTCTGATTCCGCCACGCCATCTGCTCAGAGAATACCTCCGAGGTGGTCACAGATGGTCCAACACAGTCCCGAAGACGCCTCTGGGAAGCTGAAATCCGCTGGACCTTCTGGAATCTCATGGCGTGCGAGATTATTCCCCCCCTCTTCTACTTCCCCCACCAGATTTCACATTGCAAATTCGACCCCGCGGGGGGGCAATCCAATGTGGCCGGTCACAGCGGGGTCCCACCGTCAGATGCACATTCCATCCTCGACCCTCGGACGTCTGGAGACTTTTGACAATGGCGCCGAAACGGTCAACAAGAGGAGATGCTCCTCCAGTGCCCTGTTTGACAAAGGGGCCCTCGCACTGTCTAAAGCGTATCCCCGCCACGGCCACCTGGGGCATCTTGACCGCGGGCCCCCAGTTTCACCATGGAGATTTGCACTAGGTTCTCGCTCAACCCACGCTGCCCATATCCGCGCGGACAGCGGGGCCACCTGTCAAATTGGCAACCCGCGCCTCGGGGGCAGGGGTTCTCGTTGACAGCGGAGCCACACTGCCAACATGGAGAATTGAACCGCTCCCCTGATTCTTCCCCACTGCCTGCCTCCACATTGACAGCGGGGCCCCGCTGTCAAGTGCACACCCAGCGGCGGCGGCGCAATCGTCCACGCCGACGACGACGACGACCAAAATGACGACGATGACGCCGACGACGACGCCGACGCCGACGCCGACGACGACGACGACGCCGACGCCGACGACGCCGACGACGACGACGCCGACGACGACGAATACGACGACGACGCCGACGACCAAGCCCCTGCAAAAAGGGCGTGAGTAAACGGAGCGGTAGCTAAGGAGCCTCCACAAGCGAGAACAGGGTGACAGGGCATTTACCCCGGACTAGTGCGTGATGCATCGGGCCCCCCAAAAAAAGTCTATACATCATCATAACTCTGGGCGGGGGGGGTACCTCTCACTTGCGCGCGGCCAATCAGTTTTCTGAAAACACCATTGAAAACGCACTCTTAGCTACAGGCCCGTTTACAAACGCCCCGCTTGCAGGGGTTTAGGACGACGACGACGACGACGACGCCGAAGACGCTGACGACGACGACGAACGCCGACGCCGACCACGGCGACACCGACGGCGACGGCGCCGGCGCCGGCGGCGCTGACAGCGACGACGGCGACGGTGGCGGTGGCGTCCACGGCGGGAACCCGCGCCTGCGGAGCCCGCGTTCGGCGGCGCGCCGGCGCCGGCCGGCGCGGGGGCACCCGCGCGCCTCGCGGAAGCGGGCGAAGCGAGCGCTCGGGCGGGCGGGGCGTCGGGCGAGGAGAACGGGCAGAGCGAGCGAGGAGGGCGGGCAGGCGGGCGGGCGAGCGGGCGGGCGAGCGGGCGGGCGGGCTAGTTTCGGGGCCTGCCCGCCTTAGTCGGCTCCGAACGGGGGGCGGCGATTTCCCCCCCTGAGGGGTAGATCGCAGAATTTTCCTGCAGCGCCCCCCGACTCCTCCAACAGAGACCTCGCGCAGCCAATTGTCATGCCGCGGAGTCTTCTGATAGGCCCCCGCTGACCCCGCAGCAGCGACCCAAGCGGCGGGCGGCGAGCGGCGGCGGGAGCGACAAGGTACCGAGCGGACGGAACGCGGGGAGGGGCCGGGCGAAGTGGAGGCGAGAGAAAAGCGGGAGGGCTGACCAACCAGTGAGCGGAACTCCAAGCAACAGCAGCAAAAGTCACAAAGAGGCAGCGGAACTAGCAAGTACTTGATATGCCAGCATGCAATATAAAGGTTGCGACCGCACGAGGGGTAATCCGCCGACCCTGTCGGCGTGTGGGAGATGCTGCTCCTTTTCACTCGTCGTCGTCGTCGTCGTCATCGTCGTCGCCGTCGCCGGCGCGAGGGGTCACGAGAGACGTCCCGCATACAGGGTCGGCGGCACCGGCCGCGTGGCCTTCCCAATGAGCACATCGGCCAGCGCGGACCCGACGTGCGCGGTACGTTGCAAAATATCAGGGGCGCGACGCATATAATCAAATGTGTAATGGGGCCCCCAGGCTGTCCGGACGGCCCACGTGGGGGACGATTCGGCCCAAACCGCCGAGATCGCCGCCAGACGGCCCCATGGGTGTCCAAGACGCTTGAAAACGCGACCACGAGGCGCCCCAAGAAGGCTTCCACAAGCAAAAACAATCCCATTGTCCTCAGGCAAAACGTACATTTACAAAACATTCGTTTCTTGGGCTGTCACGAAACCCACAACGGCCCAATAAACCTCTAAGACCTACCCCTGTCACCTGAAGGGGCTCCCAAAAAGGCTCCAAGACGGCTTCTGGGCGATCCACGACGGCCCCGGAAACCAGAGCAACGGCCCAGGAAAGCCGCAGGACGGTCCCAAAAGGGCTCCAAAACGGGCCAAGAGGGCTCCCAAAAGCTGTCCGGACGGCCCACGCGGGGGACGATTCGGCCCAAACCGCCCAAGATCGCCGCCAGACGGCCCCATGGGTGTCCAAGACGTTTGAAAACGCGACCACGACAGCCCCAAGAAGGCCTCCACAAGCAAAAGCAGTCCCAGTGTCCCCGGATAAAGCGCACAGTTTCAACACATTCGTTTCTGTGGCTTCCACGAGGCAAACGCGGCTCAGCAAACCTCCAAGATCGACCTCTGGCACCCAAAGAGGCTCCAAAGGCTCCAAGACGGCTTCCGAGCGATCCACGAAGGCCCCAGAAACCATAGCAACAGCCTGGAGGAACGGCAGAACAATCCTGAAAGGGCTCCAACACGTGTCTAGAGGGACCTCGCAGGCTGTTCGGACAGGCCACGCGGGGGACGATTGCTGCCGCCCCAAGGGGTCGGCAATGAGGCGTACGCCAATGAATCAAATCTGCATGTGTGATCATTGCTGCGGTTAAACACTAACTGATACAAGCTGTGTTGGGCAATGCTTGCGGCTGTGCTGACGGGTAGAAAAAGGAGGCGGTGGTCGCAGTGATGCTTCTCGTGCCAAAGGAGCTGCGGAGCGCGCGCACAGTTGCACATCTGCCATGCGACCTAAGCCCAAGGTACACCGTACCTCATGGTAGCCATTACCTCAACATCCCTCGTATCCGCCAGGGCCGCGGGCCCAGGGGTCGCGAGGGCATGTCTGGACAACTCGGCTCGGCGGGGCACCTTGGCCCCAACGTCAGTCTTGCGTCTGTTTCTGCCAGGGCCGCTCTTGGCCCGCGTCTCCTAGCCACTCTGTTGGCTGGTGCTTCTCTTCCTGCCGCGGACTGCCCGAAATTCCTCGGGCACTTCGCCGTCGCCGTCGTCGCCGCGCGGGCGGAACGGCCCCCCCACGCAACCTATGATGCAGGACAGGCTCACAGGTCGTCTGCGTGGACCTTTTCAAATTCCACGCGCTTCTGCTCGCGACACACCTGCGCTGAGAACCTACTCTCAACGTGCGTCATCTGACCTGGCCCTCTCTTCTTGACGACGCGCAGTGCGATGCTGCTGTCGCCCGCCAGGATAGGCGCAACGTTTCCCTTCCAATCGCCCATCGACTATGCCAGTCCGAGCGCCCCGCCCGCTCCAGACCCAAATGCACAACGCTCGCTTCGCGCTGAGCTCAAGGCCGCGCCGCCCTGACGCCGCGCCCGCGATGCCACGAGCACCCGTAGTACTTCAGTGCAGAGTCGCTGACTGAGGTCCAGTCGCCCTTGTCGCGTGCCCAGTCTGCGTTCCAGCGGCGCTGCGCGATCTGCTTGATCTGCGCGCCTGGTTGCAATGCCAACTCCAAGACCTTGGACCCTGCCAGACACCTCGCCGTCTTCCCAATCTGCGCGCGTCTCTTTGCGCCGGCACCACCACGCGCATGAGCAGTCCAACTGCGTTCTGTACGTCAGCCCTGCGGCTTGACAAAGGCAGTAACTTCCCGAGCGCATCCTGTTGGCGCCGAGTCCTGCTGCGTTCAGGATCACGTCGTCGTCCTTCTGCTGAGCCTCGATTGTCGTCTCCGCGGCAACTGAGGATTTCGCTGTCTGCGACCCGAACACGAAGCATGTCTTCGATCAGCGACGACTTTCCCGCAATGGCATAGACGCCGTCGGTCATGCAGACCCACGCGTTCCTGAGCGCCTGCGCCGCGTGGCTCCACTGCGCCCGAGAGCCTGAACTCCTCGCCGAATTCGACCGGCAGTTGGTCTACCGATTCCCTGGGCCTGCCAGGCAGACCCCAAGCAATGGGCGCCCTTGTGAGTCCTGGGAACGCGCGCCGCCCTTGCCATGCGCAAACTGCCGGCATCCCTGTTCCGTCAGGGGCGCCAGTTATAATGCCCCACTGCAAACGCCAGATGCCACCGCGCGGCCGTTCACCTCCGCGTTTGCCACCATCGCCATCAGGTATGGTAGTGACGGAAAGGCGGTCGTGAAATTCTCGCGCCCGTAGGTCTGCTGTCTGCTGCTCGAATTCCCGCGTGGTCCACCTACTCCTCTCGCCGCCGCCCGCCTGTTAGGCGTTGAATCACTTGCCGGTCAGGGCCCTGGAGGTCGTCTCGACGACCGGGATCTGCTCCGCGATTTGCTCGCCGTCGCCCGCGATCTCCCTGGGGCGCTCCATCCATGCCACGTGGCAGTCGCCCCCGTTCGCGTGGACTTCCTCGCCCTCCGCCGCCGGCCCCTCGCGCGTCTCGCGGGCCGCGCAGATCGCGGCGATCCGCGACTGGCCCCTGGCCTGGTCGCCTTCGTCGTCTCCGACTCGCCCCCGTTCGCGGGCCGCTGCCTCAGCTACTGGCGCCGCCCGCGCCGCCGCCTGCGCCGGCGGCGCTGAGCTGCTCGCCTTTGCCGCCCCCGCCGCCTGAGCCGGCGGCCCTGGGCCCCCGCCCATGGGCAGTCTACGCCTGCAGATCTCAACTTGCAGTCTGGCCCCATCGACGTCGACGTCGTCGAGTGACCTGGAGCTCCAGGAGCGCTCGCTGCTGCTGAAAATCCTCCTGACGTAGCTCCTCCTCATCATCCTCATCCTCATCCTCCTCCTCCTGGTAAGGTTCCCCCTCCTGGCGAGGCGCTTCCTGCGGGCGCCGCTGCCCCCGCCGCCCCGGCCGGCCCCGCCCCGGCCGCCGCCCCGGCCGGCGGGGCCGGCGGCGGGGCCTCCACCGTCCAGGGGGTCGGCCCCGAGATGATCGGCCCCTGCATCGATCTCCGCGCCGACGGCCCCCCCGACGCGCCCAAGCCACCCCCTCGGAAAAAGGCTGGCTCCAGCGCTTGCACTCCATGTTATTCCGCGTGATCACCCATGACCTGGCGACCCGCGCTGGGCGACGACGGCGCCTTCGTCTGTCCCGGCATCTCCGCCCAGCTAGATGCCCTCCAGCCACGGAAGCCCTAGTCTCTTGACCTGGGCCCCGGGTCGTCTGCAGATCTCCGCCTCGCCGACTGACGCGATCGGCGACTGGCACTTTCAGCTCGCGCGCCATATCGCAGGGCGCCGGGTTGGCGCCCTCTCAAACCGCGCACCTGTCGTGGAGCCACTCTGCGCGGCGGGGGCGCCGCGCGAGGGCCGGGGCAACCCAGCGCGAAGCGATTGCCCCCCGTCTTCTCCCACGCCGCCGACATGAGGGTCTTCGCCTGCTTCCTCGCAGTCTGGATGACTCTGCGCGCCTGTCCGTTGGCCTGGGAGTTGCAACTCCCCGCTGGCCTCGTCAGGGTGGCCTAGGCCCCATCCTGCGGCGCCTTCCTCCTCGCCGCCATGAGCAGGATCAGCCACGCTGCCCCCCCCGTCTGTTGTTCGACTCGCGAGTGCGCCAGTTTAGCCTTTAGCCAACCGCAGCGCCGCCGAGGCTATCGCGCAAGGGTCGCCAAACCTGGACGACGGCTGCGCTCCGTACGCCACCCGCGGAAGCGTCGTTCCCGACCGCGAATTCGAAGCTGACTGGATTCCCCCCCTCTCCTGCCTGACAGCCATCGGAACTGATCAGCGGGAGGATAACGGCCCTGCAGTTAGCCCTGTGGCGCGCCACATCATGGGCAAGCAGACCTCGCCCCAGGGCGCTGCTTGGTCGCGCGTTAGCCAGTGCCTCTCAGTCTCCTCGGCACTCGGTCCACGTGATCCCACGATGCTCTGCGCTACAAGCTCGGGTTCCTGGTGGGCGCAATCGTCGGGGGGCGCAGCTGGCCCGCCCATGGGCGCATCGGCCAACGCATCCGCTGCTGGGCGCGCCCCCGCTGTCTGAGCGAGTCGGCCGCCTGCCGATGGTCGGGCCCCACTGCCTGCACGAGTGGCCCGCCTGCCACCAATCGGCCACATGGCCGTCGCCCCCCCGGTCGCTCGCTCGGCTGCGGGCGTTCCCATCGGCGCCGCGAGCGCGCCATTCACCGTCGCGCAGTCCTGGGCCCGCCCGCCCCTCGCCCAGCGCTCGACGGCACAATGTTTGCTTAACTTCTTTACCTTGAAAAATCCCGCGGTCTCGCGTCGCAATGCTCACCCCTGTCCGCCGTGCCGTGTCACTCGGTTGCCGCTCCTCACGCAAGACTTGCCATAGCTCATCATGGGCTGCTTCACGTCCGTCACCGGGAATCCTGGGTCGATCCTGCGGTTGCCTGCGATGTAGGGTGCCGCCGCCTCCTGGCCGCGACGCTTCAGCGAGGCGCCGTCAAACGCCGCCAAACTATGGCCCCTGCTGGGTGCAATGGGCACCCGTGAGAAGTCGTGCTGGTCGCGCACGTGCTCGTCCGCGCAGTTGCCAATGGGCATCTGCACGCGCGAAAACACCCTCGGCCCTCGCGTTGTAGATCATAGACCTCTCAGCCACCGCGAAGATGCAGCCTGGCTCCAGGTAGAACTCGGGGGTCGTCGCCTGCAGCGCGTTGGATGCGACCCTCCCCCTGCGTCGCCTGCCCCTGAAGTCTAAGTGCCTGGCAAAGAAACAACAGGTCACCAGGTCGACGCCGCCGCGCTCCCAGATGACGAGCCCACTGGCGACCAATCATCCCTTGACGCTGATAGCTCGCTGACCAAATCGCCCTGGCTGGCCCGTGCCCTGCCTTTGCTTCTGGGGCCGCCGCGACCACGCCCCCGGGACGCGGCCCTTCCGCCCGCCTAGGGCGGGCGCCAACAGCCCCTTCAGCAGCGGCCCCTTCGCCCGCCATTGCTGCGCTCGGGCTGGCTTCCGTCTGGTTCGTCTTCCCACCGGTCTTTCCTTCTATCTTTCCGCCTTTACCACCGCCGCCCTTGCCACCGCGGCCCCCGCCTCTGCCCTGGACACAAGCCGCAGTTGGCGCGTCGACCTCCACGGTACTGGGGGGGCCCTGGAGGCCCAGGTGGCGGGGGCGGGTCCCCATGACACCCGCCCTCGTAGATCGTCGCCGTCGGCGAGTGCTTAATAGTGGCCGCCACGTGCTCGTCGTAGGCACGTTCGCCTGCAATCCGGAGCATCGCCCCGACGTTCTCTGGCGCCTCCTGGGAGGAAAAGTTGTTTTTCGCGCCCGCGTTGAAAACTTCGCCGGCCGCCTTCTCATACCGCGCGACGCTGCGCCCCCAATCCGCGCGAACCTCTCCAAAATCCGCTAAGGGCACGGAAAAACTCCTGGACGTTTGCAGCACTCTCCAAGCTGCTGCCCCGTTCGGTTGATCAGCTCCCCGAATCATCTGCTGAGCTCTGCCCTTCGCGGTCATGACCGAGCTGCAGAACGTCTGAAGGTCTGCCGCGGCGCAGTGGTCGCCCTGCGAATCAGAACGCGTTCTGCGGAAGTGTCGGGCTCTTTCCCGAGATCCCAAGATGCCCTGCGAGGAAAGCGCACCACGAGGAAAACGCACCACCAAGCCGCCCTGCGAGGAAAGCAGGCGCCGCGGCACCTGCGTCCGCCCCCCCGAGAAAAGCGCACCACGAAGGTCCGCTCCTGCCCGTGCTTCTCGGGTCCGTCGAGGGCGGGCGGTTCGAGGCCGCCCCCCCTGCCAGTCGACGCCTGCCGCCGCTGCTGCTGTCGACCTGCCAACTCCGCCCGCTACCTCGCTACTTCCCGAGCGCCACAGGCTGATCGTTTGTGCCCGAGCCCAATGCCGTTGCGCGGTCAGCCGTGGATCGCCCGCGATGTCGCCGATGCGCGCGCGCGGGGGGGGGGGCACGCCGTCGGGGGGCGCCAGATGGACTTGGTCACGGCCAGCTCCGCTACCAGGATGTTTTTGGTGCCAAAGGCTGTTGGGCGCGCTACAAGTAGTTCGAAACAAAGACGCGCCTGCACGTCGGAACCGAAACGACGAAACGTTTCAGAAATAATGAACATTCGAATGGAGATGGTGGTGTTCATGATGATCGCGCAAGGATTTGGCAATATATATAATGGTCGTGTACCGACATCGCCCTTCTGGTGCATGTTGTTCACCATGGTTTTTTGGGGAGATGATGGGACTGAGGCTTCTATTGGCAAACTCTTTATACATCACATGAGAACTTGAAAGAATAAGGTCCGTAAGGTTCGTGAGGTGAAACATCAGATTCTACATGTATCCGAAATCCAGCCAAAAGTACCAATTGGGACCACAAGCAGTCGGTCGAGGGGTGATGAAGCCAAATCCGCTCAGAATGTCTCCGGAACCCTTCTTCGGGAACGGCCAGGAGGGGGGCGTCCAAGAGGGGGGGGGGGGGCGCAAATCATGGCTGGCGGCATGTGCGCGGCCTATGGGGGGGGGGCAGAGACGTAATGAAAAAAGAATAGGCGCCATGAATTCTGGGGAAACATCATGGCCCACGCCATGACATCCCCCCCCTAGTCATCACCCCCCTCTTGGCCGCCCCCGGCTTTTGGGGTCCGTCTGGTGCAGGGTTTCACCAGGGATCCGTTTCTGACGGTCTTGGGGCCCGAGAGCGGTCCCCAGAGGCCGAAAAGGGGCAAGAACTTCCCGAGCCCAGAGAACCTGCCCGCCCTTCCTGCTGGCCAGAACCAGTGCTGTGCCACCTGCCACCCCCAGGCGGCTCCAAAACGCGACGAAGCAACTCCTCGAGAAGCACTGCGACGAAGCAGTGCCTCAAAACACTGAACATATGTTTGACCTCAAGAAGCACAATTTGAGGCATTCCCGGCATTCCTATAGGACGACCACGACATGTTCTTAGAACACCTACGTCGTCTAAGAACACAAACACTGTTCTTAGAACATAAATCCCGATGTGTTAAAAGAAGGCAGTCCCAGCCAAAACTGTTTTAATCCCACCAGCCCTCTGGGCGTCGGTGGTTTAGGGCGTTTCCTCTTCCACCCCTCCCTCTTCCCCATCGGGGAGGGGTTTACCCCTCACCCTACCCCCTCCCCACTGACCTGGACAGGAGGGGCGGGGAGCGGTCAGAGCGTCCAAAACAGCCTCGGCGAGGAAGCCAAAATCATTGATTTTAGCAAGGTTTTGGCCCCATTTTGGCCTCCTGGGGGGGCACCGCTAATTAAAGCTCAGCTCTTCTTTGATAGATCTCCTCCAGCCCCAAGAGGTCCCAAGATGGCCCAAAGATGGCCCCAAGAGGCCCCCAAGAGGCCCCCAGAAGGCCTCCAAGAAGACCCTCAGAGGCCCCAAGAGGCCCCCCCCCCGAGGCACCCAAGACCCCGAAGAGCCCCCCAGGATCGCCAAGAGACCCCCAAGACGTCCCAAGAGGCCCCCAAGAATCGCCCAAGAGATACTCCACAAGAGGCTCCTAGAGGCATCCAAGAGAACTCTGGCCCTTGTGCTTGCCCTCCTCCTCCTCCTCCTGTTCCTCCTTCCTGCTCCTACTCCTTCTCTTCCTCCTCCTCCTCCTCCGCCGCCTCCTCCTCATCCTAATAATCCTCCGTCTTCCCACTCCCTCATCCATCCATCCATCCATCCACCTCCTCCTTCTCCTCCTCACTCCTTTGCACGGTTCGGCCGTCCTCCTCTTTGCTGCCGCACTTCTCTGATCACCTCAACTCGCCTGGACATCGTTTCGGGATGGGCTGGTGGGGATAAGCGAAGCGTCTAGAATAACATTAACCGCACAAAGGTTCTTCGAACTTTCTACGGTAGGCCTATGGACACGCCGGGACGTTTCGCCACTGCTCGAAAAAACACAATGCGACGTAGCAGCTCATATTGCTCCTCTCCTGTAGAGCCTGCAGAACCCCTACAGCAGAGACGGCGGGCCCACGGCGGACGCCTTTCGGTGAAGCCTGCGCCGGCAGCGGCCAGCGCGGCCTCTCCCGGGCACAGATCCGGGCGGGGTGCGACGGTGGGCGCGGCAGGCTCGTGTAGCTGAAGGCGGACGTCAAGGGCGAGGGCCCGAGTTTCGGGATCAAGGTTTAAGGCTTCCGACATGCTCGTCACCTCTCGGCAGCTTTCCAGCCTCGGGATTCTTTCCTCCAGCTGCGACTCGCCGAGAGCGTTTCGGGCGGCTGCCCGAGTCGTCCCCGCCAGACAGCCGAGTTATAATCCGAGGGGAAGCGCGAGGGTGGGACGTGAGGGACTGCTGGAAAGCTGCGGGCCGAGGGAGAGAGGCAGCGAGGTCCTCCTCCTCCTCGCTCCTGCTTGCGTGCTCGGGGATTTTCGGTGGCTTCAAGCGCCATCAGCTGCCTCGTCGAGGGCGTTCCAGGTTTGTCCGAATCGTCCCGAGCGGCCGCCAGAGAATCCAACTATGACCCAAAATCTGGAAGGGCTGGCTCAGTGCAGGAGCCCCCAAAATCGAATCGATATGTCGGATCAGCGGAAATCGGCAGCCGAAAGGGGAAAAATGGAATCGGCAAACATTGACAGGCCGGTATGCTTCCGATAAGAGTCCGTCACCCGAATCAGAGTCACAGGTCGGATCGAATCGGAATCGTAAGCAATCGAATCGAATCGAATGGGAGAAATCGGCATGAGCCCTGCAGTGGCAGGGAACATCGAGCTGGAATCGGGGACGCATCGCAGATGGATCGGCGACAGGCCCACCGACACGTCGCCGATGGATGGCGAGTCCGCACGCTGCAGGGCGGGGTGGGCCTTCGGACCACGGTGGGCGAAGTGGAGGAGGAGGAGGATGAGGAGGAGGAGGAGGAGGGATGAGAAGGGAGGAGGAGAAGGGAGGAGGAGGAGGAGGAGGAGGAAAAGGAGGAGGAAAAGGAGGGGGAGGAGGGGGGAAGAGGGAGAGGGAGGAGGAGGAGAAGGAGGAGGAGAAGGAGGAAAAGACGGAGGAGAAGGAGGAGAAGGAGGAGGGAGGAGGAGGGAGGAGGAGGAGGAGGGGATGGCATCCCCCCTGAGCCTATCCTGACGTTGCCCCTAACGTCGGCGTTGACAGGATCAATCACAACCGGATCGGAAGGTCGGATCGGGCTGCATCGGCACGGGGCGGAGATCGAATCGCATCGGCTGCGACAGGATGCAAAACAAGCCGGTGACGTCGCCCCGTATCAAGGGATGGGCCCAGCGACAGTGCCGAAATCAGCTCCATGCAACAGTTTTCGTAACCCCTCTCTTTTCCAGTGGACCAGAGACAAGTTCACGTCGTGGATCGGTAAGCATTGACTCAAGGTTAAACCATCCACACGGTGACAGACATGAGCGATCGCTATGTGCGCAGTGTCATCAATCAGGGGACCGCGATCGCTCAATCCCGGCTCGCGGCTCTTCAATAGTGCAGGACTCTCGACCGAGGCCGACCCCAAGCCGCTGGTGGCGCTTCAGTCTTGAGACCCCGCGCCAGCGCCGCCGCCGCGCCAACGCGGCGCGAACCTGACATAGGGCAAGAGCGGGCGGCCTTCTGCGAGGGCACCGATCCCCTCAGTGGCCATCTTGCCTTCAGAACGGCCTCTTCGACGGCCGCCCTTCGTCCTCTTCTTCCTCCTCCACCTCCTCCTTCTCCTCCTCCTCCTCCTCCTCCTCCTCCTCCTCCTCCCCTTCTTCCACCTCCTCCTCCTCCTCCTCCTCCTCCTCCTCCTCCTCCTCTTCCTCTTCGCCCCCCTCCTCCCCCTCTTCCAAGAGATCTCTCCTTGGAGGCCACCTGCCATCTTCGACGGCCGCCACGCCTCACGCGCCATCTTTTGGCGCGCCGCCAACGGAAAGCACAAAGGCGACGCTGGCACTGACAGCACAGCGTCGGTACAGGCGCTCAGGGCGACGTCCCAGCTGGGGACGAGACGTTCATTGGCGGCGAGCGAGGGGGGAAATGAGAAGGAGAAGGCCTTCTCAGAAGGCGGCGGGAAGCTTCTCAGAAGCCCTCGCGCCTTCTGAGAAGTTGGTTTTTGTAATCAGGGAAGGCTTACAGAACTTCTCAGAAGGCTGGGGGCCTTCCCAACCTTCTGAGAAGGCCTTCTCCTTCTCACTTCCCCCCCTCGCTCGCCGCCGATGAGGGCACAACGCGCTGCAGAGACAGCGAGAGGCAATCAGCGGCAATACAGTGCGAGCGTCGTTCAACGATCGCCATCCACGCTGGCATGGGTTTGGCCTCCCGTGCCGACTTGCCCCGTAGGTTGGGATAGGCGTGCCGTTCCCTTCGTTCGCGGGGGTTGTCCCCACCTGGGGGGGTGGGCCTGCGGAACTGAGCTACTGTGGCCCGGTGGGCATGGGGACCGGTGAGACTCTGCTCAGAGGAGGAGGAGGTATCCATGCCCCTGCCCTCGCCTCGTTTTCCCTTTTTGGGGCCTCCTGGGCGGCCCTCGTCCCCATCGCTGGATTCGCGATGAAGCCCGGTCAGAACGCACCCTGGGAGAGGTCCGAGGAGTAGCTTGATCGGTACCTTTCGGTCTCCCCAAATGCTGATAGTCTCCCCAAATGCTCCCTCTTGGTCACCCCAACACCAGAGAACGTGAAACACGCTTCCTAACTGAAGCTGGCGTGGCCGAACCAAACAGATGAACGCAACGCGCACCGTCAAGCTGCACACATACGACTTCCGACCGTACGGACAAGGGGCACAATTTCCAACGGCCGCCAATGGATAAACAAAATAAGCTGTGTCGCAGCTGAGGACGACTTCCCGCTGATACTCCGTATATCTTCTCCATCCAACTCCGTCCTGCTCCCCCTTATCCCCTTCTGCCCTCCTACACCCGCTGTTCATCCTACCTCCCCCTACGCATCCTTGCCGTCTTCATTCCCCCCCCTCCTCCTCCTCCTCCTCCTCCTCCTCTTGCTCTTTCTGATCTTCTCCCGACGGCGACGACGGCAAGGGCGACGACAACGACCACGACGACGACAACGTCGACGACGGCGAGCACGCCGACGACGACGACGACGACGACGACGGCAACGACGACGATCATTTTAAGACTGTTCGCCCTTACTGGCACGCGTGTATTGCATCCTGTATACCCCAACCCTCGACACCCGCCCACTTCGTCTTCGATTGCACCCCCTTTTCGGAGGGACTATCTTCCTTGTCGGCCACTGACTGAACTGCGAGGAGGTCTCGAGCGAGAGCACCGTTCCTGAACTCCCGGGCCTCTCTGGTCAGGGGCTCTCGGAATACCAAGGGAGAAATATCGAACGGGAGCCCTTGTCGCCGTGTCTGAGCCTCCACCGAATTGCCTGAATTACGAGAAGGTCTCGAGCGAGAGCGCCGTTCCTGAGTTCGGGGGGGGCTCTTGGAATAAATCGTGGGGAAGTATCGAGCAGGAGCCCTTGTCGTCGTGGCTGGGCCTCCGCCAACTTGACTGAATTGCGAAGAACTCTCGAGCGAGAGCGCCGTTCCTGAGTTCAGGGGCCTCTCTGGCCAGGGTGTCTCGGGGTAAACTGCGAGGAAGTATCGAACGGGAGCCGTTGTTGTCGTAGCTGGACCTCCAAGGGCCCACATTTGAGCTCAAACCAACGCTCGCGCGGGAGCCTCTTTGTCAATGAAAATGTAGCCGGCGTCAAGGCGAGAGCGCGCGGAACCGTTTCCAGAGATCAGCAATAAGTGTTCTCTAGAAATGACGAGTCGACGACGACAGGGAAGCCGAACAAAAATGGAGGGCAGCAGTGCAAACGGCGGGAGCGGCAGTGGCTGTAAAAACTGGCTGGGGCCGGACACCGATCGAATATGGTAGCGAATGGCAGGAGAAAGCTCGAGGGCAACGGGCCTGAGGTGGAAACAGTGAAGGGGCTGACCCCGGCCAACTCTCCTCCGGCGCCCAAGCATTGACGAAGACGCCCGACGACCACGACGACGCAACTGACGACGACGACGAAGACGACAACGCCAACGACGACGGCGACGACGACGAGGACGAGGACGGCGGCGACGACGACGGCGACGACGACGGCGACGACGACGACCACGAAGACGACGACGACGACGATGACGGCGACGTCGACGACAAAGACGACGGCGGCCGCCGCCGCGGATCTCTCTGCTGAGGTGTGGCCGGGCCATAATTTTCAAGGAGAATCAAGCCGTGGCTACAGCGGCTCTCCAGGGTGAGCAGCGGTATCGGTAACTATCCCCAGACAGCGGACGATCATATTTCTTCAGTGTGCGGCACCAGGGGTCCCGATCCATTCCTCGGGGCCAGTGTTTCGCTCGAGATCCATTGCTGATGGCCTTGGGGCATCCACACGGGCACCAGAGGAACGACATCGAAGAGGAGGAAGAGGATGAGGAGGAGGAGGAAGAGGAAGAGGGGGAGGACGAGGAGGAGGAGTAGGACCAGGAGGAGGACCAGGCAAAGAACTCCTGGACCGAACAAATAAAACAGTCGGAGATCTGGGACCCGGAGGCCTTCGGATCGCACCTCGGGCCGCCGGCGGCCTTCCGGGACGCTCCGAGCACCCCCGGAACGCTTTCGCCGAGGCGCAGCTTCTGGAAGGCATCAAGAAGCTGGAAGACTGCCGAGAGCCGACGAAAACGTCAGAACAAATCCCCCGATCAGGGAACACACGTGGCATAAACGTCACCTGTTGGAGGTCAGCGCGGACTTCTAGGATCGCCGCTGGCCCCCATCCCTGGTGCGCGCAGCGCGCCAGCAAGCCAGAGGCGGCGCCGGAGGCGCTGCCAGGGTGCTCCGACGCCGATCCGAGAAATCCGCGCGGAGCTCCAAATGCTGATGCTTATGTAATTTGTTGCTCCCCGACCCTAGAGGAGGCGAGAGGCGGCAGAGGAGAAGGAGGAGGAGAAGGATGGGGAGAAAGAGGAGGACAGGCAGCACCCACCAAGACCTCATGCAATCAGAAAGAAGGGAACAGCAGGAGGAGGACGAAGAGGAGGAGGAGGCGGAGGAGAAGGAGGAGGAGGAGGAGGAGGACGCGAGAGGAGGAGGAAGAGGAGGAGGAGGCGAGAGGAGGAGGAGGAAGAGGAGGAGGAGGCGAGACGAGGAGGAGTAGGAGGAGAAGGACGAAGAAGCGGGAGGAGGAAGAGGAGGAGGAAGAGGAGGAGTGAGTGAGTGAGAACAGTCGCGATGCGAGCCAAAACGGAACTACGAGCGCTTACGAGCGAGCATCTCGGCATTGCTTACAGCCTTCGGCCATCGTTCGGAGTCGATCCGATTGAAATACTCAGCTCGATTCGCATTCGCTCGCCTGAGACATTCCTGAACCAGGCTCCTGAGGATACTACTGGCATAATGCCCGCACTGCGAGCAAAACCAGAGTCCCAAGGATTGATGCAGACGCATTGTAAGGCTACTGTGTACCCAGCCCCCCCAACATGTACTTTGACCCCCGACGGCAACGCAGAGAACCTACGATCGACAGGAGTGGGTCTAAAACACTGGGTTAAAATCCACTGGGCTTTGGAGGCCTGCGAGGAGGAACTATGGCAGGCCCTACGACGCTTGCCAGAATCATCAGGAACGTGATTGGTCGCAAACTGCCTACACACCAGCGGGGCTGGAAGCGGCGGTGGTTCACACGCCTCCTCTTTTTTTCCTGAGCGGTCCTTCCGTTTTCACCAGCTCGCTCGCTGCATCCAGAGCATCAAGTGTAGCTCTGAGCAGTCTCAACCGTATCTGATACATCTCCTTCTCAAGCTTGTGTACACAATACCTCTTGGAGGCGGTCAGCCTGACTCGGCGTGCCGCGCCTGCTACCAGCTTGTCGACTGTCGTGCTGGTGGTGTCGACAACCGACTGCCACGGCGCAAATCCTCTGATCATCTGCTGCGGGGAAAGATGCGACTTCACAACCAACACAACACATTCAGCCTGACTGCGCCCAGCCAAAGCCACTCCGAGTTGGGGCCACAAGTCGACCTCTTCCCCACTGGGTGAGTCATATCTCCGTGCACACACACACACACCGCATGCGACTCCACTATTGCCTGTGACAAAGCACACGCGCCCAGTGAACATCCTGATGGCGACGAGTAGTGCAAACAACTCACCCCTGGGGACGCCCTGTCGTACCCCTGAAGACCCCCCGACACCGATCCGTCCAGCGCCACGGGGTCGAAGCCGCTCACACTGATGACCGCCAAGCCGACGCGTCTGATCTTGTTGTCGGCCGAGTCGGCGCCGCCACTGGCATCGGCGAAAAGCCACAGCGGTCTCTGACCAGGGCCGTTCCCGAACGAGAGGCCCTCGAAACTGTCGGCCGCTACGCCCGACACGTGCCACTCCTCGTGCTCCTGCGGTGAGCTCACCTCGGTCCACCTGGCTGGCAGCACCCCCCGCAGCCAGTAGCACTGCCCACTGTCATGCCTGCTGTAGGACTGCGGGAGCAAGTCCTGCGAACACTCGTACGCTGGCAACCCCACTCTCTTGGAGCAGCTCCAGCCCCGATGGAACATGGTCTCGGCCTCCTGTCCGCACCTCGGACAAAGACGCGACAGGCCCAGCGCCTTGGCCCTAGCAGCGCCGACTCGCCGATCCCTCGGCCAGCTGCCGCCCGTGACCACCAGGCTGAGCACCTCCGCCATGCGATTGCCCTGCGGCATGTTGGTGAACTGCTGGTAGAGCTTGCACAGCGATGCCATGTCGACGCCATGCTCAGCCCCCAAGCAGCAGTAGTGCTCGCTGGCCTTCCGCCAAAATCTCGCCGAAACTGAACTCCTTAAATCCTTCACTCAGCGTGTCGGCGCGTCAACGTCCACGAAGCCCGTCCACACCGTGTCAGGAAACTGCCACTCGATGATCCCCTCCGACTCCGTGGGCGGCATGGCCCAGCAGATGGCGGACTGCGGGTCCCAGCCATTGTCTTGCAGGAGCGCCACCATCGCCGACAGTGGTCCGCGAATGTGGCGCGAGCGATGGCTCGGCAGGAGGAGGAGGAGGAGGAGGAGGAAAGGGAAGAGGAAGAGGAGAGGGAGAAAGAGGAGGAGGAGGAGGCATTTTTTTCCATCCTGAATCGTTGTTTGACGGTCCCGAGGGCCGGTAAGGGCCTCCAGGGCGAAGAACCTCGCGTCGTGATCTGTTCATGACTCGAGGGGGTCTGGGCCCCCTGACCTCCGAGCTGGCCGCCGCGACGACTCTGCGGCGGCCCGGCCGCGCCGCGGAGCGCGCGATGGCGGAGGCGCCTCCAAGGCCGCCGCCCTCGGAGGGCCCGCGAGGGGCGCGCGGGGGAGCGGCGCGGGCCAGGCCGCGAGAAGCGCCCAGGGCGAGGCCGCCGCCAAGGACGGCGCCCCGGGGCAGGGTCCTTCGCTGGCGGCGCGCACAGAGGACGTGCCCCAACGTGCCCAGGAACGGGCGGATTCACGATCGGAGGCCCATCGTCGACGCCCATTCGCCCACTGCTTGCCGACGGGTGCCCGAGAGCCCCAACCTGAGCCCCAACCTGCCCAGCGACGTCTGGATTCACGATCGGAGGCCTATCACCAGGCCCCGTCCGAAACCTCCCCTCTTGGCGGCGCGCAGAGGGGGGTATGGGGGAGGGGGGAAGGCTTCTTCGAAGGAGGCTGCTTCTTAAAAGGCACTGGCCCTACATCTACAGACAAGGCCCGCGCTTTCAAAGAAGAATGGGTGTTTCTAAGAAGCCGCCCCCCATACCCCATACCCCCAGCCCAAAGACACACAAAGAAATATAGACACGAATCCCAAGGTCTGCCCGCATTTTCCCACAATTGTTCTGGGCGTGCGGGATATTCCGTTCGAAGGCCAGTATAGATGTGCATGTATTGTTTTGGTATCCCGTTCTCTCTATATCTATATACGTATATATAGCTCTCTCTATCTCTCTTTCTTGTTGTTCTCTCTCTCTCTCTCTGGTTTTCTCTCTCTCTCTCTCTCTCTCTCTCTCCCTATAGATACAAGAACCATCGCGCGCGCTTCGTGCGCGCTCAAGTTCGAGCTAGGCTTGATGGCCGAACACATGGAATATCATACTTGTCATTTCTTGCATCCAGGGGCTCTCTTGGAGTCCCTGCGCAAGCCTCGGGATCGTATAGAAGGGGGACTGCGGAAACACAGAACTCATTAATTGCCGTTAGGTTTTCAACGATTTGGGGCCCTCGAAGGCTTCCTGGGTTCTTTTCTGGGGCCGTGTGGTCTGTTGTGCAAGAAAAGACAAGAGGGCGAACAACAAAAACCGGAATGGTGGGACTTCCCGTTTTTCAAGTTGTAATGCGTGGGCTGTGGGTCAGACGTTTTCTGCATTCAGGCCACGGTCTGTTGGGATGTCTCTCGAGGTCTTCGTGCAAAAATATGCAGGGGGTGAGTTTGAAAAAAAAGAATTCTAAAATTCCACTGCTTCAACTCATGAGATCATGGGATCTCGATTTCTACAATGGTTCCAGGGGCAGCCAAGAAGACACGAAGACGCTCCAAAGGGGTGCCAAGACAGCGTCAGAGAGTTCAACCGAATTCTCAAAACATTTTTGCATGTGACCCCGAAATCTTGATGGGGCTCGAGGACGAAGATATGGAGTAGGAACCCCAACTTGAAAAAACGGAATCTCTGGAATTCCCTTTTTTTCCAAATTCCTCGGTCTCGGAGCGTTGGAAGCGGGAAAACGTGAAAGGCGAAAAACGTGGACAAAAACCATGGGAAGGATCGATGTTACCCTCTTCGGGCTCTCTCGGGATGGCTCTCGAAGCTCTCTTGGGTTGTTTTGGGGGCATCGTCGGGTTTTTTTGGGGGAGCCTCTCAGGGGTCTGGGGTGCGTTGGAAACCTCTCTGGGGGTCCCGGGATCCTCTCAGAGGTCTCTGGAGGTCTCCTGCTCCCGCTCTTGGGCTCATCTTGGACCTGTTCTGGGGTGGTCAGGAGCTGTCCTGGGCACCTCTTTGCAATCTTGGGGTCATCTTGGCCCGTCTTGGGGCCGTCTTGGGGGCCTCTTGGGCGGTCTCGGAGAGGTCTTGCGGGCCTCTTCGGCCGTCTGGGAGCGTTGGAAGCATGAACTGTTGAGAAAGCAAACAACCATGCTCAAAAAACATGATCATTAACGACTTTAGGTTCTCCAGGCGCTTTCGGGAGGCCTCTCGGAGCTCTCTTGAAGTCTTTTGGAGGCCCTCAGGGGGCCTGGAGAGCCGCCCGAAAGCTAACTATCCAGAGTTGCCTGGGAGCGTCTTGGGCCCTTCTTTGACGTTCTGGGGGCTTCTTGGGGTCGTCTTGGGCTGTCCTTGGGCGTTATGGGGGCCCCCCGGGAGGTCGGGAAGCGCGGTAACGGGAGCGTTCCGCAGATATTCCGGGAAGGTGTGGGACCCCCTAGAGGAGAGGGCGCGCATTTGTTGAACTTGGGGGAAAAAAAGGACCACTCTGAAATTCCCTTACCAACAAACAAAAACCTCGGTCTTGGAGCGTTGGAAGCGGGAAAACGTGAGAAGGCGAAACAAATTTACAAAAACCGTTGGAAAACACAGATTTTAGCCTCTTCGGGCTCTCTCGGGACAGCTCTCGAAGCTCTCTTAGGCCGTTTTGGGGGCCTCTTCGGGAATTTTTGGGGGGCCTCTCAGGGGTCTAGGGTGTGCCGGAAGTCCTCTCGGCGGTCTCTGGCGGCCTCCTACTCCAGCTCTTGGGCTCATCTTGGGCCTGTTCTGGGGTGGTCTGGAGCTGTCTAGGGCGCGTTTTTGCAGTCTTGGGGCCGCCTTGGCCCGTGTTGGGGCCGTCTTGGGGGACTCTTGGGTGGTTTTGGTGGCCTCTTCGGCCGTCTTATAGCGCTGGAAGCATGATCTGGTGAGAAAGCCAACCGACATAGAACAAACACGAACGATCTAAGATTCTCGGGGCGCTCGCAGGAGGCCTGTCGGAGATCTCTTGAGGTCTCTCGGATGCCTCCTGGGAGCCTGGAAACAGGCCGCCCGAAAGCTATCCTGGGTTGCTTGCGCGGGGCCGCCGCCGCCGTGGCCACGGCCTCCCGGGCTCGGGCCTCCCAGAGGGCCCTGGCCTCGGGCCTCGCTGGCGGCGCGCAGAGGGGGGTAGGGGGAGGGGGCTCTCCTCCCCCTCCTCCTCCTCCTCCTCCTCCTCCTCCTCCTCCTCCTCCTCCTCCTCCTCCTCCATAAGACCTGGCACCTGTTTTCATGGCGTCAGTGCCGAGCACCCTGGCGGGCCGCACACTGTACACGGCACTTAATTTGCAGGTTGGGCGGGGTGCAACCGGCCGATTTTCTGGTACTGCGGGCTCTGGGGCTTGGGGTGGACGTTGCGAAACCTGTATCGACGGGTCTCCCGTCGTTGGGTGTAGCACGGCCCCAGTCTCAGCCTGGCCCTGCGGGTGGAGGCGGGTGCCGGCGCCCGTAAGGTCATTTCATTGTGATCTGACCCTCAGGGATCGGCATTCCCTCGGGAGGCGGTGGCTTGTGCCACGTAAGTCCCAAGGGGCCTTGTGCCCACCCAGGGCTGGGGAGCTTGTGCTCCTCGGTGTGCCGTGCCAGCTGTTCCGACTGGGATGCCTTTGGCTCCCAACGCACCATGTCGGAACCGCTGGGCCGCGAGTCTTCACAGGCCACGCGGTCACCCCCTGTGTTCTTCCTGCGCAACTGATGCTGCTCTCTGGGCGGTAGTTCGTTGGCCAGGCGTGTGCAATACACGGGCGGCCTTCGGGAGACCGACCCTAGGCGCCGGACTCCTCCTCCTCCTCCACAGGAAGCCGTCCACAAGAAACCCAGCCCTGATACCCCAGGACGTCCAGTGATTTCTGGCGTGGGAACGTCACGCTATCCATGGCAAAACCATCAAAGCCCAAGAAACCCACGGCACCCTGGTGACAGGCAGGGTGCTTCTTGGCATGGGTTTCCACTGTAAAGGGAGGCTGCTTCTTAGAAGGTGACGGCTCTGCATCCAGAGGCACGGCCAGCGCCTCCTTAGGAGCAGGGGTGCTTCTCAGAAGCCCCCCCCCTCCCCCTGCCCCCCTCTGCGCGTGGGCGACTTTGGACGGAAGGCATGTCCTGCGGCAACTCGTGGGAGCCTACCGTACCATCTTGTCGGCTCCAGCGAGCCGACGCTAGTCGACGCTATTTGACGCTAGATCGAGCTAGTCGACGCCTGTCGACGCGAGTCGACGCTACTAGACGAGGGCTTTCTCATCGTGTACAAGACCCTAGCGCACGCCAATGCACCCTACAGACGGATTGACGAGGACACACAAGGCTCCCATGGTTATGCTACCGAAGTGCATGGCGGCCTTCAGTCGGACGTCGGGGACCTGCTGACCTGGGTCAATCCAGACCCGGGTCAGTCAGGCCTTGCAGAATCCTGCAAGATCCTGCGAGATGCTGCACACAAGCCCGGGTCAATGCGAAGGATCCTGCAGGATCCTTCAGGATCCTGCACCTAAATCCGGGTCAATGCGACCCTGGCCCTGCAGGATCCTGCAAGATCGGGCACTCTGACTGACCCACGTTTGCGTTGATCCCCCGTCTTTTGAGCCCCGAGGAAGTCTTCGGACGCACCTGCCGGTTCAAGATTTTCGGGCACTCTCGCTGGTGCTCGGCGGTTTTCGAGCACCAGGGTGCTTTTCAGCGGCTGCGACGAGGCGCCTCGTCGAGAGCGTTCGGATGATGGGCCCATTTTCCACCACCGCTGCCATGTGTAGGAGAGGAAGGAAGGAGGAGGAGGAGGACGAGGAGGAGGAGGACGAGGAGGACGAGGAGGACGAGGAGGAGGATGACCTCTTCCTCCTCACTTCTCCCTCGACCTACATATGGTAGTGGTGGTGGAAAATTTGCCCATCGTTGGGAGGGTGCTGGATTTAGGTCGGGCATGTCCCCCCAAGTCTCCGCCGCCTTCACTGCCAGCAAGAGAAGCTCAAGAACCAGATCGTGGCCAACGCCAAGACTGGGAAGGAGCTCCTCGGCAAGCTGGAAGAGAACGTCCGAGCTTGTGCCGAGGCGCAGGCTGAGGTCAACCGTCTCACCAGCCAGACCTCTGCGGCCAGAGGAGCTGGAGGTGCAGCGACGGGAGCAGGAGATGGAGGCAAATCTTCTGCTGCCGACGAGTCCCTCAACTTCCCCGAGCTGGACCCTGAGGACATCGCCCTCCTCACGCCAGAGCAGCAGAAAGCCTACGAAGCGGCGCTGGACAGGGCCAAGCAAGCCCAGGAGGTGTACAAGAATGCGCAGAGCATCGGCCAGCAGGCGCAGGACGCGGCCAAGACGCTTCGGGAGTTGCGGGAGACAACCACTCACAAGCGACGTCGTGCCACGGGTGCCGCTGGAGTCGCTGCAGGAGCCCCTGCAGCAAGTGCCGAGGAGCAGGTCAACGAAGACGAGAAGCCAGTCGAGTCCAGCCAGGACTTCACTGACGTCAAGAACGTCGAGGCGTACATCCAGCGCACGGCGGCCATCAAGGCCAGGGCGGCAGTGGCTGAAGCAGCTCGCTCGGGCAGCTCGGGAGGTGCTGCCACTGCTGCCGCAGCCAGTGCTGGAAAGACGTCGGGCGGGTGACAACTCGTCCTATCACAATGCAGACCGAGTACCTTTCGGCCAGCGGGAACATTTCTCGGTTTTCTTCGGGAATGTCACCAGCTGGAGCCCCAAGGTGAAGAAGTTCGTAGAGTCGGCGCCGGATGACCTCATGGGGATGGCAGAACACCACTTGCCTCAAGTGCAATGCCAGCGTGAGGAGAGGCGCCTTCGCAATTTTGGATGGAGATCTGAGGCGACGTGGACGGCTACTACGGCTACGGGTCGGTCGGCAAGGGGCACGCGTGGGGGAACGTGCTGGCTCCGCAGGGCCACTTATGCCACCAGCACCCATCTTGCAGGATCGCTAGGCAAGAGTGGGTTTCACGATGCCCTTCGGGATACGACGGTCGTGCTATGGAGGTTTCATGGGGTTACCTTCGCCTTCATTGTCTGCTACATGGATTGCTCCATCGGAATGGTTGGACCAATTCCAGGAAGATGCTCAATATCGCCACGATCGTCAAGTCACTAGACGTGCCATGGCTGCTGGTGGGAGATGTCAACGCCACGCCAACAGAGATGGCAAAGTCGGGCTGGTTGGATGTGCTTCGAGCGCGCGTCGTGACGCCAGAGGGGGTCGAGGTCTCGTGCACTTCAGGAAAAGGACGCATGATTGACTACGCTGTGGTGCCCGACAGCTTTCGACCTTTCTTGTCCCAGGTGTTGCCAGTGCAGAACCTGCCGTGGGGTCCTCATATTGGCCTCAATATCCTCATCAAGTCTCGCCCCGCATCGGTATTCCTCCGTGTACCCGCTCTTCCTGTACCCTTGGAGATTCCCCAGGGCGAGTGCAGTGTGCTCAAGGGGCTCAAGAGGTTCCAGCGGGACAGGGAGAAGCACGCGAAGATCCATGAGCTGCGCGACGACCAGGACGTGTTGCAGCAGGGTGACCTGCTCAACGACGACGACGACCACCTGCTGGACGACCACTACGTCATCAAGCGGGCCCAGAGGTGCGAGGACCAGGAGTGGATCCAGTACGTGAATGAGGCCAGCGAGAGTCTCGGCTTTTCATTCCCCCAGGCTGGGGCAGACGTGCAGAGGAGTGAGGCGTACAGAGCTGCCCCGCACATGTCGGAGGCCCTTGCAAAGCAGTACGGCATCTGGTCGCTGGCGGCGGAGGCACAACTGGCAGACCTATGCAGTGCCGAGCTGCGTCAAGGACCCCGCCGTGGCATGCCAGTGAAGTATCAGTTGAGACGCGCAGTGGTCCAGAAGAAAGACTCGACCTTCGGCCACTCCAGCGCCAACGCCCTCAGCAGCAGGTGGGCGAGCCTTCACGCCAGGGTGCAGGAGCAGTTGGTGGCGCTTGGTCGTTTTCGTCACTCGAGCTATCGTCAGCGAGTGCAGGACCTCGTGACTGGCCTGCTGTCCGAGCTCCGCAACTATCATGACAGCTGTGGTCCTGTTTCAGATGGCCATGCCGATGATATGACGGGGAAGTGGCGAGTGTTCAGAGATGATGAGCAGGTCATTTGCCAGGGAGAGCGCATCCGTGCCTGCACCGACTACGCATTGTGGCAGAACTTCGCGCTGAAGGTGCAGGCCCGCTCGATTCGCCACGCCAATCTGGCTTGGCAGCAGACACGCAGCGAGATCGGCAGCTGGGCGGTCAAGAGCGTGCAAGGCTCCATGAAGGGCGCTCACCGCTACCTGAAGAAGAACGAGCAGCGCGCCCTGGACGAGACCTGCATCGACCCCGTCGCTGGCGAGGTATGCGATACGGTTCAGGGCACCACTGATGTCAGAGCGGCTTGCTGGGCAGCGCGGTGGACCTCTCAGCCACACCGCCTACCAGTAGTCCGCGCTGCCCTCGGTGCGCTGCGGACCCGTGCCCACGAGGACTTGGCCGATCGCCCCTATCACACTCGAGAGCAGCTGGTGGTGGCACTCAAGTCTTTCCCGAAGGGCACGGGCACGGGTCCAGATCAGTGGAAGCATGCGCACATCCTCGCCCTCTCGGACCAGGGGCAGGAGTCTCTCGTCACGCTCTTAAACATGATCGAGCGAGGGCTGGCCTGGCCGCACCAGCTGCTGCACAACTGGTTCGCGCTGCTGCCCAAGGGCGAGAAGCAGGAGCTGGGCGACGAGAGGGACATCGGCCTCCTGCCGATGCCCGTCAGGATCTGGGGGCGCCTCACCAAGTCCCCCCTGACGGAGTGGTGTGACAAGAGGGCCGCGCACTGGGACGCGGCGGTGAAGGGCAGCAGCGCGCTCCAAGCTGCCCTGCTCACCATGGTCCTGGACGAGACACGTGCACACATCGGCCTCAACGAGCAGAGCAATTTTCTGGCTGATGTTGAAAAGTTGTATGATCATATGGATTTGGCTCTTATGATTCTCAAGGCGATCGAGCTTCAATTTCCTACGGTGGAGTTGTATATGTGCTGCCTGACGTATTTGTCGCCTCGTACGGTCAAGGCCCAAGGGGCTTATGCAGAGTCCATCGTGCCGAACTGCTCGGTTGTACCAGGTTGCGGGAAGGCCAATCATTGCGCAAGGATCTTCGTGTACCGATTGCTGGAGAGGGCTCATGAGGGGGGCCCCTTGGCCCGCATCAGACAGTATGTCGACGATGTGCACGCGCGTGTGGAGGGGCCAAGGAAGTTGGTGCTGGACCAGACTAAGACGGTCACATGTGAGCTGGTGCAGGGCATGCTGGACTTGGGTCTGCGAGTCTCTCCCAAGTCGCTGCTGATGATGACGAATGCTAAGGATGAGTTGAAAGTCCAGCGGCACGTCCTGCGGGCCACTGGTACCAAGATCAAGCGCGCCAACTGGGCCAAGGACCTTGGGGTGGGCTGCTCCATGGGACTCAAGCGGGCGACCAAGACCACCAAGAGCCGGATGACCACGGCGCAGGCTCGAGCCACGCGTACAGCCCTATTCAGGCGAGTCGGTCGAGGTGGCAACAGGTCCAAAGGAGTCATGCTGCACAACACCAATATCAAGGCGAAGTTTCGATATGCAGATCACGTCCTGGGTGTGGCACCGTCTGAGATGACGCGCAGGCGTGCCCAAGCGGCAGACTTGGCAGGGCACACAGTCGGCGGTAGATGCACGGCCTCTGTCCTACTGCTACACTACCAGGACGACGACCCCAAGATGAGCGTGGTCATGGGCCAGGTCAAGCAGTGGTTCCTGTTCTGGGAGGCTCATCCAGAGCTACGAGAACGAGTTCGACAGGGGTGGCGAGAGGTGCTGAGGAGGCTGATATACATGCGCCCCCGCTCCAGGTGGCGGAGCGTGACGGGCCCGATGGGGGCTCTCATCCTGATGCTGCGCGAGCTGGGCTGGACCCCGCGAGCTCCAGACCACTGGATAGACGATCAAGGGAACGTGTGGAAGCACATGGGCGATGCCGCGGACAGCTACGACGAGCTGTACGAGGCTCTGTGCGCCTCCGTCAGGCGCGACCTCTGGCAGCAGGCTGGCGATCATCCAGCAGGGCAGGGGCTGCATGAAGGAGGCGACATGCACATGCTGCGCGTCAACCTGCGTCGGCTTCGGCGCCAGGGCCGACATCGAGAGGCGGGTGCGCTGGAGGCGAATGCTCTGGCGTGCATCTGGACGAAGGCTCGCGCCAAATCCTCAGGCTACAAAGGTGATGATGAGTGCCCGAGGTGCAAGCTTGGAAAAGACACGATTGCTCACAGATTGTATGAGTGCCATGCGAATGCCAACATTGACCATGAGTGGGTTTCCCGAACTGAGTCGCTGTGTGAGCAAGCCTTGAAAGATCTGAGTGAGGGCAGGAATGTAGGCTTCTGGACTCGAGGGATCGTTCCCCCGTCTTGGAACCCAGTGCCACCGCCCCCCGAGTGGAACTCTGGACTAGGCCAAGAGGTTTGGGCTGTAGGGTTTCCCCCTCCTGACATCGACTCCTCCTTTGATGTCCTCCCGTCTTCCACCTTCCCCCTCCAGGCGCAGGTAAGCTTCCTTGACGGCTCCGCCACGTCCAACGATGCCCGAGTGTGCCGTGTTGGATGGGGGGTTTACTTCCGTGTGGAGGGCGAGGCGGAGCTGGACGTGGAACAAGGGGTCCTCCGCGGGCTTTTTGGGACCATTGATGGACCTCAAACAGTGCCCGCTAGTGAGCTTGCCGCGTTGTTTTGGGCCCTAAGGTCACCAAGGGGCCCATAGAGCTGTGGTCCGACTGTGCTCTTGTCTTTGAAGGCTGGTGTAAAGGCTTCGCCTCCGCTCCGCAAGGCCCGCTGATTCGTTGGTGGTCTCGGGTGAGAGCGGCCCTGCAGAGCAGGGGCGAAGGGCAGGCTGTGCTTAGGAAGTGTTTTTCGCACCTGGATGTAGATTCCCATATGCAAGTAGGGCAGGATCTGAAAGTCTCTCGGGGAAACGAGATGGCCGATCAGCTGGCACAACGAGGTGCTGAGGCCGCCGCCGCCCCAACCCGTAGTGCCATCAAAGCTCTCAACATTGCAGATGCCAGAGCCACCCTGGTGCATCAGAGGATGGGGGCGATTTTGGCCCACGTCTGCTCTGAACTTGATCGGGGGGACCGTGGGGAGTTCGGTGGGTCGCTCGGTTCGGAGTCGGGGCTGTCGAAGGTGGGAGAGCTTGAGGCCAAAGCTGGCCATCAGATGCAGCGTCTCACAAACGGACTGTGGTCTTGCAGGCTTTGCCGTCAGACCCCAGGCCGTTTTTCCTTGGAAGAGTGGCTCCAGGCGAACCAATGCCCAGGAGCAGGGGCACCATATCAGAGTCCCCCCTACGAGTGTGCATGTTCTCAGGGTGGGCGATCGAGTCGTCCACAGCTCACATTCTATCGCGATGCAGAATGGTTTAGTGTGGTGCTGGAAGTGCGCTAGATTCGGGACAGTGGTCCAGGGTGGGGGCCATCTGCGTGAGCTGGTCAACCTCTGTCCCGAAAAGCGTACCGAATCGGGACGCAACTATTTGAACCGTCTGAGTCGAGGTCTCCCCCCCAGGGCTGGCAAGGACTGGCCTATCCCCCAAGGCGCAGGTGGCGGCAGAGCGCCACTGCCCGTCGTCGGCTCGAACGTCAAGGACTTCCGACGGCGGCGGGGAGCTGGGGGGGGAGGATCGAGAGGGTTTTAACGATTGTGTGTAATCGTTTTGTACACCGAGGGGGTGCGTCACGGACGCATCCCCCTCTTGAAGAGTTATCCTAGTTATCCTCCTCCTCCTCCCCTTCCTCCTATTCCTCCTCCTCCTCCTCCTCCTCCTCCTCCTCCTCGAAGTTCAGAGTTTGGGAACCATTTTGCTGGTCCCCAAGTGATTTCCAGCTTTGGAGTGCTTTCCAGCGAATGCGAGAGGCGCCCAAGACGAGGCCGCCGCCGGGAACGGCGCGCCGGGACGAGGTCCTTCTGATTGGGGGCCTGGCGACCTTGATCGTTTCACGCATTTCGGCATCTTGATCTCTTGCCCACACGCCAGACGGTGTATGGCGTGTGAGTGAGTGTCATGAACGCCTGCTAGTTTCCACCCAGCTGTTCCCGAATCGGCCGCCCTTTCGCGGGCATACAGATCTGACCTTGAAATCGTCGTCGGTTCCCCGACAATTCTCCTGTCTCGGGATGCTTTTCAGCGGCTGCGCCTCGTCGAGTGTGTTGGGGCACCCCCCAGATTGTCCCGAACGGTCGCAAGAAAGCCGAGTTATGTCCCGAAAACCACACAACTATCAAAATGCTACAGATCGTGCGTTTTGCTGTGACTTTTGTCTCCGAGGCCTGTTTTTGAATCCCCAGGGCCATCAAGAATGGGCCGAGCGAATTTCTGGCCCCAGAGATGGGTCGCGACCTGTGGGGCCGCGCCCTGTGGTAGGCGATCGAGACACGGTGCAAGCCGAAGGCAGGGTGAGGACAGATCTAAAGTGCGGAGCGCGCCAAGGGCGGCGCACGAGTCGCCGCCCTGGGGGGCCTAGGGCCAATCCAAGACATCCGTGCAGACCTACCACTGCGCGTGTCGCTTGTCGTTCCTCAAGACGGCGACCGACGACGACGGCGACGGAGACGCCCACGACAGCGATGGCCGGCGGAGGCCGGAGACGGCGATGCATCGGCGATGTCGTCGTAGCCAAAATCGGGATCCACATCGAGCCACATCGCCGATGCATCGGCGATGCGACGCGATCCACCGACCCCATCTACTCAGACCCCATTCGAAAGCGCGACCGTATGATACGGTGAGGTCACGTCCGCGAACAACAGAATTTGGGATCACAAGCGTTGGTGATTCGCCTCACACTGCCTTCGGGGGTGTCAAGCGCAAATTCGCCACAAGATGGCCTCCAGATGGCCCAGGAGGCCTCTGGAAGGGAAGTCCACCATCATCATCCCTACAGGCCCTCCGGCCGAAGCCGTACATGCCGCCACGCTGGTCCCAGGCAGGCTGTGCCATGCTGCCCGGCGGAAGGGGACGAGGAGGGGAGAAGCAGGCAGACAACAACGAACGCCCAGGAGGGAGGCTGGGGCCAGTGGGGCGGGCAGGCAGGCAGAAGAGGGGCCAGGCGGAGACAGCAGGCGGGGAGCAGGAGGAAAGGAAAGGAGGGAAGGAGTGGGAGATGCTGGCCCCCAACCAACGAGCCTCCTGGGCCATCAGAGCCTGAAACTTCAGCCTATGACGCCTCCCAGATGTCTCCCAAGACGGCTCAATTTGTGTGACCCACACGGGGGTCCAGCTGCAAGGGGGTGGTGCAATAGATTTGGGGCAAGTGTATTGCAAATGTATTGCGCTGGAGAATTGTATTGCAACTAATGTATGGCACGCGAATTGCCTCTCTGGCGTGTTGCAGCGCTTCTTGAACTCAGAAGGGATGCATCACGCTAGAGAGGCCTGGACCAGCGTTGCCCCAGGTCCAACGTTGAAGAAAAGGCCAGGACGAAGATAAAACCGGGTGAGGAGAAATCGGGAATCTCTGAGATCCGGCTTCCCTGGAGGATGTCTCGGGCGCCGCGGTCTTCTCAGAGCGTTCCGGGACGCTCTGAGAGCGATCGAGAACGCTTTGGAACGGATTTGTCCTCGTGCTAGCCCCGCCTGATGAGGCCTTCCGAGACGACTCAAGAGAGGCTGCAGCACGCAAAAGTTGAGTAGGGGATGGACTACAGAATTGACTTACCCCAGAATTGATTTTCAAGTCGAATCCATGAAAAATGCGTAGAAGGCGAGGAGCACTCGAGGCGCTTTTCCTGGATCTGACGAGGAAGCCACTCTGGAGGTGCACCGATGCGGTAGTCGATCTCCGATTGGAAAAGGAGGCCTGGACCTGCCGTGCCCCCGACGGCGACAGAGGCGGCCACTGAAGGGGCCCCAGGACACACAAAAAAATACACACAAATAAAAAGATTCCCCATATTTTCCCATACCTTCTGGATTCCTGTCTTCCCCCCACTTCCCATATTTTCGCATATGTTCTGGGAGTCGACGAATAATTGTGTCTGTGTTTTTTCCCCTCCTGAGCCACGACGGCCGGCGGTGGCCGGCAGCTGCAGGCGACCGCGCAGGCGGCCGGCGTGGTCCTGGCAGGCCCAGCAGCGGGGCGCCAGGGTCGGGGGGCCACGGGGGCCGCAGACGCGAGGCCTCGGCCGAGGGCCCCGAGGCCGGGAAGGGAGAGGGGGGGGCAGGAGGACGCGGGGGAAGCGCTGCCATCATTGAGGGATGCAGAGACCCTTCACCTCCTCCTCTTCCTCCTCCTGCTCCTCCTCTCCTCCTCCTCCTCCTCCTCCTCCTCCTCCTCCTCCTCCTCCTCCTCCTCCTCCTCCTCCTCCTCCTCCTCCTCCTCGACGCCCCTACCCTGGGTCACAAGTGCGTGAAGCGCAAGCCTCCTGGGAGCTCCCAAAGGCCAGAGAGCCGCCAGGACGCCGCGCGGCACGCGCGATGTGCAGGGCTTGCCCTGTCAGCCCGCAGGAGGTTCGGCGCACAGCGCCTCGTAAACCAGGGTGGGGGCGTTTTTGACGCCCTTGGCAATAAGGAACCCTAAATGAGGAACGATGCCCCTTTCTCTTTCCATCAGTTAAGCTTCGATGTCCCATCGAAGACCGAAAGAACACCTCAGACAAACTATGAAACCCCCACGGAAAGGGTCCCTTCTTCGGCGGCAAGGGGGCCGAACCGTGGCTTAGGAATCGGCTCTTTTCGGGCACACGCCGTCTCAGAATCACAAGTCAGCCCGCAGCACGAGGGCCCACGACAAGGATGCAGAGGCCTTGGAAGGCCATGCCGACACTTTGCGGGCGGGGCGCGGCCAGCGAAACAGGCCGAGGATGGGCCGAACGGGGAAGGATGCATTGAGCAGGGACCAGCCGTCCTGGCATTCCTATAGGCCTACCACGGAATGTTCTGCGAACACAAAAAATGTTCTCAGAACAACAGCCGTTTTTTTAGAGCATTAGCCCGATGTGTTAAAAATAAGGCAGTGCCAACCAGAAATGTCCCAAGAACCTTTCGTGCAAACCACGAACAGTTCTTAAAACATTCCTTGGTAGGACTAGGCGAGCCAGGACGCGTCGCCACTGCTTGCATTCAAGGGCAGCCTTGGAAAGCCGCTCCTCCTGTACCGTGAGAGCTGACTGTGCCCTTTGCCCGGCTGTAGCCCCCCTTCTGCCGCTGGCTCCCGCCAGGCCCTGCTGCGCGGCGACGGAGGAAGAACAAAGGGCCCAGGGGCACACAAATGAATGGACACAAATCCCAGGATGCCCCACAGTTTCGCATAGTTTCTGGGTGTTTTCGTCTTCCACCTCACTTCCCATAGATTCTCCCATCTTTGCCTGGGAGTCTCTGACTACCTACCAGACCACCCCAACTCAACCCGAAGACCCGCATTGGACCCGAATTTCGGGTTGGGCGGGGTACGGGTTTCATGTGAGTCTTCAATATTCCCCGACCCCCCGCCACTGGAAATGGAGGGGTTGGGTTGGGGTGGTTTGGTGGGCGGTAAGGAAAGAGGCGGGGTGCGACCCAGCTCGCGGAGACGGAACCAGGATCGAGACGAGAGCGAATCGGGATACATGGGGGACCTCCTAGAGCCGGCGAATCTGGAGGGTGTATCGGGCACCGCGGCCGTCTCAGAGCGTTCTGGAACGCTCTGACCGGCGGCGACGATAGGGGCGAATAGCGCAGGGGCGGGCATTTGGTGGGTGGTGAGTCGGCGATCGACTGTGTCTGTGTGTGTTTTCCCCTCCGGAGGCGGGTAGGGAGCGACGAGCAAACCATAGATGTTCCCATCTTTGCCTGGGAGTCGGCGATCGACTGTGTCTTGTGTGTTTTTCCCATCCTGAGGCGGGAAGGGAACGACGAGCAGATCATAGAATCTCCCATCTTTGCCTGGGAGTCGGCGATCAATTTCTCTTTTGTGTTTTTCCCCTCCCAAGGCGGGGAGGGAACGACGAGCAAACCATAGATTCTCCCATCTTTGCCTGAGAGTCGGCGATCGACTGTGTCCTGTGTGTGCTTTCCCATCCCGAGAGGGAAGGGAGCGACGAGCAGGAGGGGGAGGAGGAGAAGGAGGAGGAGGAGAAGGGAGGGGTGGGGGGGGAGGAGGAGGGAGGAGGAGGAGGAGGAGGAGGAGGAGGAGGAGGAGGAGGAGGAGGAGGAGGAGGAGGAGGAGGAGGAGGAGGAGGAGGAGGAGGAGGAGGAGGAGAAGGAGGAGGAGGAGGAGGAGGAGGAGAGGGACGGGCCGGGGGGTCATCGAAAGAAATCTTGAGGGCTGTTCCGCCCGACGGAGGGGCCACCTATGCCAGAAAAGCCAGACTGTGCGTAAAATTCAGCGGGATCGGGCTGGATTGATCGGGATGAGAAGAACTAGACGGGGTGGTGCCAGACAAGGCCAGCTGACGACCACGGATATACAATCGCAGCTGCTGAATGTAACCTTCCAGGGGTTGCATACAAATAACTGGGAGGCCAGCTCGAGAGAAAATATCGAGCTGGGTGGTCCATCACTGATAGATCGGCGATAGGCCCCCGATGGCCGGGCCAGGAGGGCTAGAGGGCGCCTGTCGGCGATCAATGGTTGATGCGTTCCCCCTGAGCCGATCCCCGCTAACGTTACAGTACCATGAGGAAGGGAGTGGGCGGAGTAGGAGGACGAGAGAAAGGAGTCAGCTGCCCCCCCGCGTCCCTTTCGAAAACGGTGAGATGTACAGAAGCATTCTCCATGCCTGTTTGATGACGCCACCATAGCGGCAGTCGCTCTTGCGCCTGGCACCTTGAATCCCGCGCGACAACCACCTGAGTCCGTGCCTGAAAAAGGGATGGCATCTTGAGCATCGTGCAAAAAGCTACGCGAACTCGGGACGTCTGGATGGAGAAGAAAGGGATTCATTTCGTACCGATACGGAGCGATTCTCCAACACCATCTACTCCGGCCCCATCTGACTAGCCTGGAGATAGTAAGGTCACCAGGGTCACCAGATGCCTCTCGAATCTTCCACGAAGCGCTGGGCGTCCCTGAAGTCCCTTTTTAAACGTCTCCAGAAGGTTTCCCGAGGCCAGGATAATCTAAGACGTCTCTCCCCCTCCAAACAACTGTACTCAATAAAGGGCAAGCGGAACATGTGTGGAAAGGGCCCCGAACCGCAAGAACCCCATTAGATTCCACCCAGGGAAACGACGCAAACACACACACACACACATCGCAGGAGGAGAACGAGCGGGAGGCCTCGAGGGGTAGGCAGAGGAGAAGGAGGACAGGCAGGCGGGGAGGCGGGAGGGGGATGGAGGAAGAGATGTGGGTCGAGGAGGCGAGGAGAAGGAGGGAAGAGGCGGGGGCAGCGGAAGACACAGGAGCGGAGTGGACGTGGCATCCAGTGCGGGTTACCAAACGGGCGAACCAAACAAATGTTTGCCAGCGCGGACACCAGACAGTCAGCTACTGCACTGCGGAAGTGCAGGCTGTGTGGCGCAAGCTGTGTGGTGGAGGTCTGTGGTGCAACCTACGTGGCACAACGCACGTAGTAGGAGGAGAAGGAGGAGGAAGAGGAGGAGGCGGAGGAGGAGGGAGAGGAGGAGGAGGAGGAGAAGGAGGAGGAGAGGGACGAGGAGGAGGAGGAGGAGGAGGAGGAGGAGCAGGAGGAGGAGGCCTCGTGGCTGGCGCGCAGGCTATGTGGTGCAATCTATGTGGTGCTATGTGGTGTATCCTATGTGGTGCAAGGCGTGCGGGCGCCAACATGCGCCCCGGTTGACTACCAGCCGGGAATTAATGAGGTAGTAGCCGAAACCTCGGGGCAGCCCCCCGCGCGGGGCGACCACCAGCCGAAATCTCGTGGTCCTTCCCCCCCCGCGCGGGGCACCCACGACGGGGCACCGGCCGAAACGTCGGGGTACCCCGCTGATTCCCTGGAGGGGGTCGAGTAAGAAGCCCCGCGAGGGCAAGCACTGTTTGGGGAACCAGCCGCTGGTTACGTGTTGCCTGGGTTGCATGTTGCCACAGAGGAAGGAAAAACGACATCAGCATCGTTTCGCACAGGGCCGCACGGACTTCTTGGATCGGCACTGGAGCGCGCCGGGGGCGGCGCCGCCATAGGGGCCCGACGCCGATCCAAGACATCCGCGCGGACCTCTGAGAAAGTGTCGAGGCCGTCTTGCGTTCCCCTGTGGCAGCACGTGGCCCAGCTGCTGGTTCCCCAGACGGTGCTTGCAATGACTGGGGCTCTCTCCCGTGGCTTCCCTCCGGGAGTACGTCGGGTACCCCGACGCGTGGGCCGGTGCCCCGTGCCGGGCGCCTCGTGGGCGCCTCGTGGGCCTCGATCCTCTCCCGCTCCTCGGTCCTCCTCGGGCCTCTCTCCTCCTCGATCCTCTCCCGCTCCTCGGGGGAAACCGAGAGGTATACCGCAACTCCCCAGGCCTCTCCCGGGGTGCGTTCTGAACAGGATTTCGAGGCGAATCCAGCGGTGGCGACGAGGACCTCACAACGGGCGGAGGGCAGAGGTATGGGTGCCTGTTCCTCCTCTGACCTCCTCGATCCTCCTCGGTCCTCCGAGATCTTATCTTTGTGCCGTCGTTGGTCCCTCAGAGACCCGCCTTCGCCAGCGTCTGGCCCGGGCAGTAGGCGCCAGGGGTGCCACCGCCGGGCGGCGAGGGCTCCTGCGGTGCGTCTTGCCATGGCCATTCGCCGCCGCCGTCGATCGATCGATCGGGAGGGGGTGGCAGGATGGGCGAGGGAGGGGAATCTATAGAGAGAGGGACAGAGAGAGAGAGAGCGCAGACTTACCCTATATAAACACAAACTGAAAGACGAATGTATATGCACAGAAGAGAGAGAGAGAGAGAGAAACCCAAAGAAACAAATGCATGAATTAGATCAACGATGCTGCAATAGAGATGGGATACACATAAGACGAGAAGAGAGGAGAGGGAGAGGGCGAAAGATACTCCCCAAGCAATGCTTGCACTTACGGATTGTTACTTCTCTCCTGAGGAACTGGCCCTGAATATCGGTCTGGCGGCTCCGTGATCGCCGTCGCCGCTCCGTCGCCGCCCCGTTGCCGGCCGTCGTCTGGCCCTGCATATCGGTCTGGCGGCCCTCTGCTCGGTGTCGCCGCCCCGTCGCCGCGGCCTCGCAGCCCGTCGGTCTGGGCCTGGGTGTGGGTCGGGCGGCCCCGCTCTCGCCGTTGCCGCCCCGCCACCGCCTCGTCGCCGCCCGTTGCACCGCACGGATTGCACAAGACAGATTGCACCACTACGGCGACAACATATGCATCACACACCACATAGATTGCACGTCGCACAGTTCACAACGCTGTCTGCGCCACATGCCCAAGAGACAAGATTGCACCGCATAGGCTGACCAAGATGTGTTGCAGACCAGATACTGCATCACATTGTTGAATGTACTTCATGGACACTCTCATATTGGTTGCAGAAGATGTAGCGCACAGCTGCTGTTATATATATATATGTGTACATCTACATATACACCTATGATATATATATGTATATATATATATTGCACTGAGAATGCTGCCCGCGCTGGCCAACGCGCACACGCTGATCATGTATATGTGGTGGTGTTGGAGAAGGGATGGGAAGGCAACGTGAGAGGTGAAATAAGCCTACTTATAGACATAAGAGGGATTCTACAAACGATAAAGTGCGGGGTCACATGAGAAATACCATATCCTGTACCAACTAACGGAGAGCAGAGAAAAACCATGGAGCGGTGAGATGTGCATACGTATATCTACTTAGAATTACACACATATATATATATATAAAAACTAGAACCACGCGCGCGCTTCGCGCGCGCTTAGGTTCTGTCGAGTCACAGACCCAGGAATCGTTGTGAGAAGAAATTGGTGACGCGAAGCGTCGTGGGGGCGTCCTTGGACGTCTGGGGTCTCCTGGGGCCTCTTGAGGGGCCTCCTGGGGGCCTCCTGGCGGCCTCTTGGGGCGGAAGGCTCGAGCTTGCGGTTCGTGGTCCCCCTCTGGGCCCCCTCTTGGGCCCGTCTTGGGGCCCTCTTGGGCCATCTTGGCGCCTCTTGGGCCGTCTTGGGGCCCTCTTGGGCTGTCCTTGGGCCTCCTTTGGGCCTCTTGGGGGTCTCCTGGGGCCTCTTGAGGGGCCTCCTGGGGGCCTCCTGGCGGCCTCTTGGGGCGGAAGGCTCGAGCTTGCGGTTCGTGGTCCCCCTCTGGGCCCCCTCTTGGGCCCGTCTTGGGGCCCTCTTGGGCCATCTTGGGCGCCTCTTGGGCCGTCTTGGGGCCCTCTTGGGCTGTCCTGGGGCCCTCTTGGAAGCTTCTTGGGCCGTCTTGGGGCGGTCTTGGGCGCCTCTTGGGCCGTCCTGTAACGTCGGAAAGCCCAAAAGACAACTTTGTTGAAAAATGTACGTTTTACGAAGGGAATGGGCCAATTTTTGCGTCTAGGGGCCCTCTTGGGACGCATGTTGGAGGCTTCTTGGGGCGTCTTGGGGGCGTCCTTGGACGTCTGGGGTCTCCTGGGGCCTCTTGAGGGGCCTCCTGGGGGCCTCCTGGCGGCCTCTTGGGGCGGAAGGCTCGAGCTTGCGGTTCGTGGTCCCCCTCTGGGCCCCCTCTTGGGCCCGTCTTGGGGCCCTCTTGGGCCATCTTGGGCGCCTCTTGGGCCGTCTTGGGGCCCTCTTGGGCTGTCCTGGGGCCCTCTTGGAAGCTTCTTGGGCCGTCTTGGGGCGGTCTTGGGCGCCTCTTGGGCCGTCCTGTAACGTCGGAAAGCCCAAAAGGCGACTTTGTTGAAAATGTACGTTTTACGAAGGGAATGGGCCAATTTTGCGTCTAGGGGCCCTCTTGGGACGCATGTTGGAGGCTTCTTGGGGCCTCTTGGGGGCGTCCTTGGACGTCTGGGGTCTCCTGGGGCCTCTTGAGGGGCCTCCTGGGGGCCTCCTGGCGGCCTCTTGGGGCGGAAGGCTCGAGCTTGCGGTTCGTGGTCCCCCTCTGGGCCCCCTCTTGGGCCCGTCTTGGGGCCCTCTTGGGCCATCTTGGGCGCCTCTTGGGCCGTCTTGGGGCCCTCTTGGGCTGTCCTGGGGCCCTCTTGGAAGCTTCTTGGGCCGTCTTGGGGCGGTCTTGGGCGCCTCTTGGGCCGTCCTGTAACGTCGGAAAGCCCAAAAGACAACTTTGTGAAAAATGCACGTTTTACGAAGGGAATGGGCCAATTTGTGCGTCTAGTGGCCCTCTTGGGACGCATGTTGGAGGCTTCTTGGGGCCTTTGGGGGGCGTCCTTGGACGTCTGGAGGCCATCTTCAGCATCTCGGAGCCCTCTTGGAGGCCTCTTGGAAATTTCTTGGGCCGTCTTGGGCGCTCCTGGGGCCGTCTTGTCTGACCGGGGAGGCCTCCGGCAAGCCCCGACGAGCCTCCGGGCCCCCCGGAGCCCACATTTGCGGTCGGGGTCCCGGCCCCAGGCCCCCGGACCCGGTGCGCCGATATATGTATATGGATACAGAGAGGGTGAAAGAAAGAGACAGAGGGGGAGAGGCAGACGGAGAGAGCGAGAGAAGAGGGGGAGGGGAGGGGAGAGGACAAGAGAGGCAGAAGGAGGCAGCGAAGAGCGGGATGGTGGAGGACGGCGAGGCAAGACATGCGACGTGAAGAGAGCGGGGGGGGGGCACGGAGGCCGAGGACGAGAGTGCGGCGCGGGGGGGGGGAGGGGAGGGAGGGGCAGAGAAAGAGACGAGGCAAGAAGCAGAGGCAGGAGGCGCGAAGAAGAAGGCGAGGGGCACGGAGGAGATAACGAGTCCCTGGGATCGCCAGGGTCGGGGCCCGTCGCCTACCCCCCGCGAAATGCTTAAGAAATCATGGGTTAAGAAATCCATAGTCTCAGAATTTGAATAAAAACCCAGAATGTCTATTCAAATCTTAGGGTTTACATTGAAACATTAAGAATAATCGAGACTCTGGCCGAAAACTTGGTCTTCTTAAGCATCGACTAGAGTGTACCCCACAGCCCTAACTCCGCGGATTCTGCCCCTCCTGCTGGCAGGAAGAAGATCGAACACTTCAAGCATTTTTACAGCAGACGCCGGATCAGGATGACGGCGAGGGTGGCGACCGAGCCGACCACGGAGGCCGAGGGGCAGAGGAAACCGTGTGAGAAGAAGTTTGGGAAGATGGTGATGGAGAATGACGAGGACGGAGGAGGAGGAGGGCTCGAACGACGACGGCGACGGCAGCGACCACGACGACGATGGGCACAGCGACCACGAAGACGGCGAACTACAAAAAACAAGCGACGAACGAAGAACGACGACCACGACGACGACAAGGGCCAATCAAGTAAGGGCGACGACCACGACCAAGACGATAGGGGTCAAGGCCACGGACTCTGGAGGCCTCTGCAGACCCAGACACCAAACAAACAATACACGCTCGACCCTCGATGCCCAAACCTCGAACAGCCGTCCTGGAGGACCAGACAAAAAAGGGACAACCAAAAACATCGCCGACCTCCGCGGCGGGCGCGGGAGGCCGAGCGATCCTCACGTGACCCCCGGACAGAACTATTTTTTCATGGCCGAGCAGAGACGGGTCTTACGCACGATGGCACAGCGAGCTCACGCCGCGGCTCACGCGGGCTGCCAGCGTGACACGCCTCGTGAAGACCTGCACGCTCACGCGCGACCTAACTCGGAACGCTTGCGCGCAAATGTCGGCGCCGTCGACTCCCATGTCTTCCATCGCTCATGTAGCTTCTGGCAGATATCCTTGCACGACAGTGTGCCTCCAACCTCGCCTTACCTTCTCGTTCGGCGCTGGGACGGAAGAGCGCACGGGGAAATTCTCTCGCCCTGCGTGATCTCTCCAATTCCCCTTAGCAGCTCGCTCGGGAGCCCCCCTCCATGCAAGCAAACCTGACAGAACCGATCAACAAAACAAACCAAACATAATCATCGATCCCCGATCCTCGACCAATCCTCCGCCGATCCTTCACCGGCCCTCGACCAATCGACCGATCGGCTACACGCAAGAATGACCCTAGGCAAGGGGGACCTTTGGTGCGCGGACTAAAGGGGGCGCAAGGTGGCCAAATCCAAGCGCACGGGCAGCTGCTATCGCATCGCACTCAGCGATCGGGGGGACCCCGATGAACCCGCACCAAAGGTCACTCTGGCGAAGGGTCACTCTTACGTATAGTCGAACCGATCGATCCTCGATCGGTCCATCCTCGATCGACCCGTCCTCGATCGACCTCGGGGATCTACTGACCTGGGTCAATCCAGACCTGGGTCAGTCGTGCCTTGCAGGGTCCTGCAAGATCCTGCAAGATCCTGCAGGTTCCTGCAGGATCCTGCAGCCTAGCCCAAGTCAATAGGCCCCTGGCCCTGCAAGATTCTGCGAGATCCAGCGCTCTGCTCTGACTGACACCCGTTTGCATCGACCCTCGTCTCTTTCGGCGGTGGACAAACCTCTCTTTAGTAGACCACCCTTTAGTGAAAACGGCCAAGGACCGAAACCGACGGACCTGGACCCGCAAAAATGACAGCCGCGACGCCCTCTCGCGAACCGAAAACGGCCAATTCAATAATCGACGTGTAAGGGTAGGAGGTCTATCAACATCCGACCTCCGTCTCTTGAGACCCGACGACTGCTCAAAACGACCCCCGACCAAACCGATCTCCGATCGACCGATCCCCGATCGATCCAAAACCTCGAGAAGCCCTCGGTGGTGGGAGGCTACTCCTTCTCCGCGTCGGTCGCGCGGAGGATAAGGAGGAGGAGGAGGAGGAGGGGGAGGAGGAGGAGGGTGACGAGGAGGAGGAGGACAAGGAGGAGGAAGAGGAGGACGCATCAACGATGTTGAAATAAACCCTGCCTCCAAAGTCCCTCTCCATAGGACCTCGCAAGCACTTGCTCTGATCACGAAAAATGGCCCAGAATGCCGTCCGCGGATCATCGTGACTGCTGCGTCCTGACAATTCTAAACTGTGCCAGAATATTAAACCTCGAAGCCCTCCGCCGCCAAAGGCTCCTCCGCGTCGGGCGCGAGGAATCCGCCCCACGGCGCGGGCACCAGCGGCGACACTGGCCGTGGGGCGCAGCGGCTCCCCTCGCGTCGGGCGGCCGCGGGCGCGGACGAGGGCACTCCGAGGCCGCTCGCCTGCCGCCGTCGTCGCCGTCGCCGCTGTCGCCGCCGTGTCGAGTCCAGCTCGGGGCCGCTCGGCCGCTGCCGCTGCCGCCGCCGCCGCCGCCGAGGACGGTGCCAGGATCGTGCCGCGGCGGTCCCCGGCCCCGAGGGTTTCCTCTCGTCTGCTCACACTGTGCACTGGGCCGTCTTTTGACGGGCTGGGGCCCAGGAAGGGAACCGAAAGCCTGAAACCATGAACGTCTCCCCAAAATCTCGGCGACATCCTCCGCGAGATCCCCCCCCTTCCGCGACATCCTCCCCTCCTCACTCGTACAAAGCTCTCGCCGCGCGAAGCGCGACGACCTTCGAGCGCTTCGCGCTCGAAAATCGTGCGTGCGATTTCGGCCCCCGCCTTTTCTTGCCTAATTACAATGGAATTGTTTCCCTTTTGGAATTTTTGGGGCGGGGTTAACACGACTGTCTAAAAATCGGCCTTGGAAAATTAATTGGGATTGCCAATCGGGAGGACATGTCGTTCGACAGTGTGTGCGTGTCTGAATACGTTCGCAATATAATGTCCGATGTGCATGTTGTATCATATGCGGGTTTGGGGCGTGTTTGACATATTTCTTATTGTTGGTGGACGTGGGGTCTATGAAAACAAAAAATGCAGTCGGGCGGGTGCGCGCTTTCAGTTTCCCCAAACTGCCTTCGCAACCATCGGGGGTGATTGTGCCACGGACAGAACCCTTCGCGCCCCCGAACAACACATCACACTTTGAATTAAGTTTTGAGCGATGTTTCGAAGATTTGGGCTGCATCGGCCGAGGGTCGCTAATAATTTTCCCAGCACTTTGGGCGTAGGTGGTTCAGGGCGTTTCCTCTTCCAGCTTCCCCTCTTCCCCTTCGGGGAGGGGTTTACCCCTCCCCCTAACCCCCTCCCCTGGACCTGGACGGGCCCGGCCGCGAGCGATTGGAGCGTCCAAGATGGGCTCCTGGGAAGGCTACTTTTTGACACCCTTCACGAGGATCGTGGCATCCGATGGGGGGGGGCTAATTGAAGTTCCCCCTTCTTTGATCGTTCTCCTCCAAGATGGCCCCAAGAGTGCCCCTAAAGCCTCCAAGAGCGCTCCAAGAGGGCCCCAAGAGGCGCCAAGATGGCGCCAAGATAGCCCCAAGATGGCCCCAAGATGGCCCCAATAGGCCTCCAAGAGGACCCCAAGAGGGCCCCAAGCGGCCCCAAGAGGCTCCCCCGAGGCACTCAAGACGCCAAAAAGCCCCCCAAAACGGCCAAGAGACCCCCCAGACGTCCCAAGGTCCGCTCAAACGGCCCCAAGAGCCGTCCAAGAGGCTCCCAAGAGACCCCCATCCCAAGAGGCCTCAAGAGCATCCCCGAGGCATCCAATAAACCTCCCAGACGCCCCACGAGGCCTCCAAATCAATTCACTATTGTTGCCCTTGACTATATGTCTATTCCTCCCTCCCCCCGTCAGCTCTCATGGGCATTGTTTCTGGATGGGCTGGTGGGGATACGCGAAGCGTCAACAATCCGCCGTTGTCGGATCATTCTCTCGACCCCCCATTCTGCCCCCCCCCCGCACCTGCTGCCACCCCCATCCCGCACCCATCGCAGCTGTTTCGGCACTAGCTGGCGTGGCTCTTTTTAGAGCCCGCCATGTCCCGCCTGCGGGTTGGGATCGACATCGGCGACGTCACCTGCCGGCGGGACGCCGGCAACCGGCCCGAGGGCCCAGGCCATTGCGGAGGAGGGAAAAGGAGAAATAGGAGGTGGAGGAGAAGGAGGAGGAGAGGGAAAAAAGGAGGAGGGGGAGGAGGAGAAGCAGGAGGAAGAGGAGGAGCAACGGGAAGGAAGTGGAGGAGGAGAAGGAGGAGAACGACAAGAAGAAGGAGGTAGAGGAGGGGGAGGAGAAGGAGGAGGAGGAGGAGGAAGAAAATGAGGATAACACAAATCCACATTTTCTTCCAGAGGCGATGGTTTCGAGGACCTCGTCGTGGACGGCTTCATGGCCTTCGCGTTCCTCTTTGTGCGCGAGCACGGGCCCGAGAATTTGTTCGTGATCAGCCGGACCAACAACGGCACATGGTACGTGCCCAACCGGCGGACACAGGTGTCAAGGGCTGATTCGAACGGGGACCAAAACGTCAAAGCGCTACCAGCTTGGACACCTTGCTGATAGCGCGTTGACGATTTGGGCTTCATCGCATCGTCCCTTATAGGTTGAGGCTTGGGTCGTCAGGTTCATGAGATGGTGCGGGCTGACTCGGCTCGGTTGGGACATCAACACCCAGCTCCACCTGGTCACGGAGACCCACGGCGCCAACGGCAAGGGGCAGGTGGCCGCGCGGCTGGAGCTCAGCCACATGATCGACAACGAGTGCGATTGCCTGTGGTCGTGCCTGGCCGATCCCTGGGGCAACAGCGGCGACTCTCTGCAGGTGAGTTGCCACGTCAACTTACCCACCTCCTTCATTTTTCCCTTGACCAATCCCGAGCAGGTCGCCTTTCGGCGAGGCCGCAGGGGTGGGTCAAGGGAGGATGGGGCACAAGTGGGTCTAGTTGACTTGGCCACAAAGGCGGTCATCCACTTCAAGGCCCTCAAGCCCGCCGGCAGCATCCACAATTGGCCGCCGTGGCTCAAGAAGAGATTCGTGGAGGCACACTCCTGGAAGGAGGTCGCCACGCTGCTGAAGCTTGACTTCAACGATGCGGCCTGGGTCTTCTTGTGCAGGATGTGCCCGCCGGTGCAGGACTTCGAGCACGGCACGCACTGCATCTACAAGACTTTGGAGGAGGACGTGATCTGGCACGTGGGCTCCATCGGCCGCGGGCTGCCAGTCGCCGCTGCGGATGACGACGACGATGCTGATTATCATCATGATGATCCTCCTGGTGGTGCTGACGCACCCACGGCCGCGCCTCCAGCCCCGTCCACGCCGGCTGCTGCGGCTGCTGCGCCGACTACGCCGCCGGGGAACATCTATGTGAAGCCGACCTTCGAGACGCAGTTGGAGGTCATGAGCCTGCACGTCCAGCACATCACCCAGGAGCTCCAGACCCTTCGTGCTCAGGCTGCAGCAGCTGGTGGACAGCAGGCATCGTCGTCGAGCCAGGGGGCAGCGCCCACATCGTCGACCCCTGCTGATGCGGCAGCCGCCGGCGCCGTAGCAGCGCCGACCGCCGCAGCGCCAACCGCAGCGCGCGGCCTGAGCGGCCTGAGCCTCGCGCCGCGGCTCCCTGACGGCCCGCCGCCCGCCCATCTGCTCAGCGCTGGCGAGCCAGCGGCGGCGTGGCGCAAGTGGAGGTCTCAAGGTTCGGAGTCGTGGAACGCTCGCAAGATGCAGCGTGCCATAGAACACAGGATGCGCGTCAACAGCGGCGACGAGCCACGCGCCGCAGAGAGGCTCATCCCTCTGCAGGTGTGTGCTGGTTGCCAACGCAACCAGCCTGGGGCATTTTGCCCGCGGCACTTGTGCAGGCCTTGCTGTCATCAGCATCCCGAGGGCCCATGTGTACAGCAGCATGGTGGCCCATGAGAGGCAGTCATTTGGGATGCATAAGAGACAACAAGATATTTCATCTTGCAGTAGCTGCTGCTGCTGCCGGGGCTGTCTGTGCTATCAGCCCAGACTGAAAACAAAAAAAACATCATCAAGGGCAGAATCGCAATCAGCGCCAGTCGAAGTGATCAAGAGCCCCCTTGGCTGTCTAGGCGGGTCGTTCCAGTACGGGCTCGGGGTGGAGGATTTGCCAGGGAGGGGTTTGGCGAACGCAGGCAGGAGTAGCGGCTGCTTCGGCCTTGGCTGCATCGGCCCTTTGGCGGTGTTCCAAAAGATGCGAGCCCCCATAGAGATATTTCTTATTTGCTTGAGTCCCCCAGCTTTCCGCCATCTCTTTCCACCAGCTTCACATCCAGATCTCCTCCCACGTATCCTCAGCCTCAATGCCGTAGCACATTTCGGCTTTGGCTGCTTCGGCCATTCAGTCGAGTTGCAAGTCTCCACCAAGTGAGTCTGTACACAGACTTCAGATGGGCCCGAAGCGCAACAGCGCCGGCGGCCAGACCGTTCAGAATCCTAAGAAGAAGGCTAAGGCCAAGCCTAAAAGTCACACGTCAACGGAGCCGCTTGCGATAGCACGCTCTCATGCAGAGCAAGCGGCCGCATCGGACAACATGTGTGCAGGGATCGTGGGGCAGATCCACGACGCTATCAGGATCATCGACGATAGCCCGATCTTCAAGGAGATCCACCAGATGAACCCGCTGACTATCGCCGAGGGTGGTTCCCAAGAGCCGTACAACTACGGCTCGTTCAACTCGGTCCTCAAGAAGTCCAACACAGACAACAACGGCGCCGTGTCGTACGACTGTGGAGGGAACTTCTTCTGGCAATCGTTTGTTTGGATGGCGAATCACAGGGTCCCCGTGAACATGGGCATGGTCCGTGACATGCAGCGCATGCACTTGTGCCCAAGCTCGCCACCATCCAAGCTGCCATTGACGACCGTCATCGCGGTCGACAACGCCACCGCGGACATTATGGAGAACAAGGGCGGCATGGCGCGGATCAGCAACCCCGAGCCTGTCTTCGCGACCATCTTGAGTCTGGAGTCGGCGATCCGGAACAAGGAGAGCGATGAAGTTTTGATGGCGTGGCGCAAGACGCTGCTTTCGGCCCCCTTCTCATTCGAGGTGGTCTCGCCGGGCGAAGACCGCTACTGGCGCGCGCAGAACATCAGGCAACAAATCATCCAGACCGGATTCATCGCACAGTTGAGCGTACGGCAGTGGATCTACGACGTAGTTGGCCTGAAGTTAGCAATGGAGAAAGAGATGGCAAAGGAGATCGGCAGCGAGAAATTGCACAAGCTATATACTGATAAGATTACTTTCGCTGGCAACCAGAAGCCCTTGAGCGCTTCATTTGTGGACAGCGCTGTGACGGTATACAAACGAGTCTTAAGTCTGTCACAAGCACGGAGGCACCTTGAGTGGGCAGAGGAGAACATGCTGGACAACTACCCTTTCAAGACAATCGGCTCCCTCCAGGCGCTGGTGGACCGCGGGCAGACCGCCTCGCGCATCAGCTGGGCCATCTGGGGGATGACCGACTTGTACCGCATGGACGCTGGGACGTTGACAGAAAATGCAATGCATGTCCTGAGGCCATCAGGTATGTGGGTTGGGAGGGGTGGGGTGGGGGAAAACAACAAATTACCCCAGTGCGACCCTACCTAGAAGTTGGAGCCCCTAGGAAAGCAACATTAGTTGCTATGCTATGCTATGCTATGCCATGCTACGATGCGCTATGCTATGCTATGCTCTGCTCTGCTGTGCTATGCTATGCTATGCTGCGCTATGATATGCTTTGATATGCTATACTATGCTATGCTATGCTATGATATGCTAAGCTATGTGATGTCATGCTGCGCTGTGATATGCTAAGCTAGGCTATGCTATGCTATGCTATGCTAAGCTGCGATATGCTATGCTATGCTGCGCTGTGCTATGCTGTGCTGTGCTGCGCTAGACTATGCTGTGCTATGATATGCTGCGCTATGCTATGCTATGCTATGCTATGCTGGGCTATGCTATGATATGCTGTGCTGCGCTGTGCTATGCTACCCTCTGCTATGCTATGTTGTGCTCTGCTCTGCTAAAGCTCGGCGAAGCTAAGATGAAGGTAAGCTAAGCTAAGATTAACCTGAGCTAAGATGAAGCTAAGCTAATCTAAGATGAAGTAAGCTAAGCTAAGATGAGATAAGCAACGCGAGGGGACGTAACTGGGGGAACAGCGGGGCGGATGCCAAGGGAACCGCCCGGGGCGTTTTGCTTTGCCCGGCCCCTTTCAGCACAGACGGTAAGAACCCTTCTAGGCAGAGCCTAGGTAGGGAACTCTTGTGAAATAACATGGATCAGGAGAGCATCAACATCGGAGAATTCTCGGGCAAGAAGCTGCAAGATTACAGAGTCAGCTACGTCGAAGTGCTAAACCTGAAACTTGCACTTCGGGACGAGTTCCTCCAGAACTGGCTCCCGCAGTCTGGCATCGCGTCGCAGTTCGCCACCAAGCTGCAAGAAGTGCTGGCCGACTTCGAGAGCGTTCGTAAACACATGACTGCGTATCCTGGCTCACACGCGGACACCACATGGATGGTGAGTGTCCCGCCTTCGGTCGCAGCGGCCGCGGAAATGATTGAGGACATGGTTTACACTGTGAATTGGGACCCTCGGTTTCGTGACGCGATCAAGTCTAAATGCACCGTGACAGATTTCATGGCCTACGACTCCGTCGCGGGAGCCATCAAGGAGGTGACGGACATGATCAGCGTCGAGCGCGCCGCATCTATGAAATGCGTCGAGAATGGGGGGTCAGAGACTGCTGGTACGGCAGAAGGCGCAGCTGTCCCGGCTGCGGGCTCCGCTGTTTCGGCGGCACCTGCGGCAGCAGAGGGCTTCGAGATCCTGGGCACCACCGAGAAGGAGCATTGGCAGCAGCATGTCGACAAGACGGTGAGGACTTACATCAACTTTATCGTGGAGGGCAAGAAATCGCAGGCGGAGATCGAGCTTGCCATCAAGAATTCACCATTGGCCATGATTCAGGGGGACCCTACAGGCTTGGTGCTATATTTTTACGATGTGAAAGCCCATGGAGAACCCCTCACCAGGCCAGAGCTCCGCATCAGCCCGTTGAGGGATGTCGTTTATAACAAGCTCGTCAAGTCGGTACTGAACGCAAGGGCACCCGCCGGTGGACAGCCGCATCTTCGTCCAGGAGAGGTGGCGGTGGTACTTGACGGAGGCCGGCGGGGGAACGCAAACAAGTTGCAGGCGCCTTGGAGGGAGGGTACACGGAAGGACGGCAAGAAGAAGGAGGATGATGACGAAGAGGACCCCGTGGACGATGAGGATGAGGAAAAGCCCAACTTCACAGTCTCGAACATCAACTTAATCTACACGGAGAGCTCGCTCCAGGCCCGAAGGCAGAAGGCGCGCGGCTGCATGGGCAGCGTCCAACAGTCCGAGACAGCCATCATGATGTCGAACAACAAGATCAGCATCCCAGAGCGCAGCCGCAAGCATTGGCCAGGATCTACGAGCGGAGACACGATCTATGGGATCGAGGCCCCCGACATCTCCAAGGAATGGAAGATGGCGTGGAAAGACAAAAAAGACGTGCTGGGGAAGAAGCATATGATCCCTGTGGGGGGGAAGACGGAGATGGACAACGTCGATCCTAGTCAGGTCAATGGGGATTGCACATTCACATATGATTAGCCTTGCTTCCGTCGTCGCTCCTCGGCAACGGGGTGAAGGCGGCAGGGTTAGCCATGATGTGCATGAGCAATCGCCGCCAGATCGAGCGCAAGACTGATTCCACGTGGGTGCCTATGTGCTACCATCCGATGCCAGAGAAATTCTATGACGAATTGATATACACTTTCTACGCGAAATCGATCGTCGACCTCACCCCCACTGACGGTAAGTTTGCATTCACCGCGCTCAAGCAGAGAGTGGGGTACGTGGGCATCGCATATACAGATGCACATGCAGAGAAGCTGTATGATCGTCTCGGAGAGTTAATGAAAAAGGAGATGCTAAACCCCGCCAGCAAGCTCTGGAACTCATCCTACGCGAAGGCGGTGAAGCCGGACACCAACGCCGAGGAGGAGATTGAGGTCAAACCGAAACCACAGCCCAAGCCCAGGAAGGGAAAGGGTAAGGCCAAGCCCAAGCCCAAGCCGAAGGGCACAGACGATGGGGAAGATGATCTGGGCGTCGACGACCAGGAGGACAAAGCGGGGCCACCAGAAGATCAAGAAGAGCAAGACGATGATGAGGATGTCTGGGATCCGGACGCAGAAAAGTGAGCCGTAGCTTTCCGAGCGCAGACGCAGCACATATGCCATGTCCTAGTAATGCCAGGGGTGCCGAAACAGCCCGAGGGCCGAAGCAGCCCAACAAATCAGCAGGCGTGCCAAAAGATAACACGAATCTACAGAAGCAGCAAGCGTACCCAGACAGCACAAACAGCATTTACTATAATAGGACGTGGCATTCCAGGTCGCTGCGTAAGATATTTCTGCAGCAGCCATCGTAGAACGGTACACGCATGTGGCGTGGCATTTTGGCAAGCTGTTTCGGCTTGAGCTGCGCAAAAAACTTCCCACCACCTCCTTGCCTCCTTCCATCCGTCCCTGCCTCCCTCCCTCACTCTGAGTCTGAACGGAGGGGGTAATGCATTAAGAGTTCCAGGATGTCCGAGACGCCCTGCCCAAGATCGGCCTCATGCGCATATCGATGTCTGTTGTCTCCCGAGGTGTGTTTGTTACTTCTAGAGGTGTTGGCGCCCAACATGCTGGTGCAGGCTGACCGCAGCTGCGAGAGGAGCAGACTGTTAGTCCGCTCCTCTCGCACCTCACTGCCGGCCCTGAGCTGCGAGTGGTAGGGTTGGCCCGCTACAGGCAGAGCAGACTGTTTGGGGCCACTTGGAAGTCTGCTCAGACATGAGAGGTCTACCCATTGCTCTCGCAGCTCACTGCCGGCACTGAGCTGCGAGAGGAGCAGACTGTTAGTCCGCTCCTCTCGCACCCCTGGGGGGGATCGCAGGTGCACCGACTGCACCGGACCAGTTGCCGAGGCGGGCGCTTACCGTTCAGATGAGGCGGAATTCAACGGCGGCACCGAGCTGCGAGAGCCAGTTCAACGGCGGCACCGAGCTGCGAGAGGCGAAGTTCAACGGCGGCACCGAGCTGCGAGAGCCAGTTCAACGGCGGCACCGAGCTGCGAGAGGGGGTTCTGCAATATTGCAGAACCCCCTTTCGCAGCTCGGTGGCGGCACCGAGCTGCGAGAGGGGGTTCTGCAATATTGCAGAACCCCCTCTCGCAGCTCGGTGCCGCCGTTGAACTGGCTCTCGCAGCTCGGTGCCGCCGTTGAGCGCCTCTCAGCTCGGTGCCGCCGTCGAACTGAGCTTGGTGCCGCGGTTGAGTCTCGCCTCTCGCAGCTCGGTGCCGCCGTTGAACTGGCTCTCGCAGCTCGGTGCCGCCGTTGAAGTGCTCAATTCGGCCCACCCCTTGCCCCCGTTCAATCTGACATGTCAATCTGGCCCCGTGGCGTTGTCCTGTAATGACGTTTGACGCCGACCCAGCGCGTCCCCCAAGACAAGGCTTGTTGTTTAACGCCGAATCAACACGTCCGCACTTGCATGACCCGAAGGAATTATCCCCCACCGTCATCCCTCCTGTCTGCCCGCTCAATCTACACGTGACTTCTTCATTTCAACATCACAGATGTCGGCAACGAGGTGCCATTTGTTTCGCAAACATCGGTGAAATCTACATTACCATTGTGATCATCGTTTTCATTCCCTACCTAGGCTCTGCCTAGAAGGGTTCTTACCGTCTGTGCTTAAAGGAGCCGGGCAGTGCAAAACGCCGCGGGCGGTTCCCCTGGCATCCGCCCCGCGGTTCCCCCAGTTACGTCCCCTTAACTTAGCGTTGCTTATCTCATCTTAGCTTAGCTTATGTCATCTTAGATTAGCTTAGTTTCATCTTAGCTCAAGTTTATCTTAGCTTAGCTTACCTTCATCTTAGCTTCGCCGAGCTTTAGTATAGCAGAGCACAGCATAGCAGAGCGTAGCATAGCATAGCGCAGCACAACATATCATAGCATAGCCCGGCATAGCATAGCATAGCGCAGCATAGCATAGCATAGCATAGTATAGCGCAGCACAGCGCAGCACAGCATAGCACAGCGCAGCATAGCATAGCATAGCGCAGCTTAGCATAGCATAGCATAGCATAGCATAGCACAGCGCAGCATGGCATAGCATAGCGTAGCATAGTATAGCATAGTATAGCATAGCGCAGTATAGCATGGCATAACACAGCATATCATAGCGCAGCATAGCATGGCATGGCATGGCATAGCATAGCAAGTAATGCTGCTGTCCTAGGGGCTCCAACTTCTAGGTAGGGTCGCACTGGGGTAATGTCATTGATTAACATTCACAACATCTCAGATACTAATCCGTATACACTTTTTGCTCAAAGCAAGTACGTGTGTGCGTGCGTGTCCGGCGCCTACCCCCACCGCGCTCTGTTACGCCATGGTTCTCAACCGTGCACCCGGCGCAGTTGCCTCTCCAAAGAGGGCAACGCGCCGCCCTCGCTGTCCAAAGACACTGAAGGTCGGGAGCGACTTCTCTGGTATGGACGCCTTCAGTGCCGCCCTCAAGCGGATGAATGTTCCACATGAAGTATTATTCGCTTCTGACACCAACGTGACGTGCAGGAAGGTCTTGCACTATGTCCACAACCCCCACATGATCTACGGGGGAATTGAGGAGAGGGAGGCCGACGCCGACCCCAGCACAGACCTCTACCTGTGGACGCCCCCTTGCCAGGACTTCAGCTCCATCGGCAAAGGGGCTGGTAAGAACGGACCCCAGAGGTCAGGGGCCTTGATGGCCCGTGCCATGAAATACATCAAGATGAAGCAGCCGCGTCTCACGATCATGGAGAACGTGAAGGCCCTAACCCACGCCAAGCATCGCCCCGCCATGGCAGGCATCCTCAAGTTCCTCCAGGACAACAACTACGAGGTCTTCAAGAACGTCCTGAACGCGAAGCACTATGGGCTGCCTCAGGATAGGCGTCGCCTGATCATTGTGGGCATCCGCAAGGACTGCATCAAGCGCCCATTCAGCTGGCCCACCATCAACATGAAGACACCCAGTGTCGCCACAATTCTCGACCGGCACCTACCGTCCGACAAGCCCGGGAGGCTCCCGTCGAAGGCTCGCGAGAAGGAGCGGTGCCAGGCGGCGTACAGGAAGGCGCATGGAGACGGGCATGATGCCAGGAAGGTCAACATCATGGTGGACGTCGACGCGTCAGAGAAATTTCAAACGTTCGGGGTGGACATTTGCAAGACGCTCACGCGCTCGCGGGGCGGTTGCGGGGGGCCATGGGCTTCCACGCGTGGCCGCCGCTTGACCACCCCGGAGCTTCTGAGGCTCCAGGGCTTCAAGCCAGAGGACTGTCCCTACCAGGAGTTGGGCATCTCCGAGCGCCAGGTGGGGCTCATGGCAGGAAACGCCGTGGCCGTCAACATGGCCGGCGTGGTGCTACAGGAGGCCCTGTGGAGCGCCGGTCTCGTGAAGGAGAAGAGCGTGTACCCTCGCATGAGCCACGTGGTGGCGTAATCACCAAATCCGCTCCATCTATGGGGTCCCCGGCGGGCGCGGTGCCAAGCTGTTTCGGCTAACAACCGCTTACTATGATTCATCGCCGCTCTGATTCGGAGCGTATGTGTGGCGAGCTCTCGTATGTTTGGCAGCGGCAACAAAAAACATCACATCATAATCACAATAATCTTCAATATCTTCATTTCAATGTTCGCACCCGTGCCACACTCATGATTGTAGTCTGTACGTATGCGATTAGTTGGGTTGTGCATCAATTTGTGGCTGCGTTCGGCCATTCCGTTGACTACGTTCTACCAGTTTCTGACTGCGTCATTTCTTCCATCACCTTTGGCAATGTTGGGCAATGCCCTTCAAGACATCGTTGGGATTGGGGGATTCACGGAAGTCCGTTTTGGATGAATGTTTTCTTCCGATATCCCCCTGGGTGCCGTCGGCCAAGGCTTTAAACATGGAATTGCGGCGTCGCTGGAAGATGTATGTAGGGGGGAACTGTAATTGATGTCTCATCACATCTCTCAGTAGCTGGTTCGGCTTCAGGTGCCTTGGCATTCCCAGCCCATGAGCTGATTCGGCTTCATGCTTGGTTGGTGCATGGCATGGTAAAGGGCACCATCCAGACTGCCGCGTGGGAGGCACAAGTCAAATGGGATCGACTGTACCCTGTCTGGTCCGAGAGGTTTCTTCTCCGACCTGGTGACGTGACCAGCGGGACATGGCTCCGCAGCAGGTGGAAGTTCGGAGGCGGGGTCGGTTGTGTTGCATGTCGCATGGCAGGCGTGGGGAGCCCATTCGGAAGGTTTGAAGTAGCGTCCCCGTCAGCCCTCCAATCGGTAAACTTTCAGAAACACCAAGACAACCCCAACCACAAATTAGCTGCTACCACATACTTATCTGGCCAAGCCTCAGTTTTGACCGGGTGTCCTGATTCGACATATTTTGAAACATTGGCGAATGATATGGTTCGTGGGAGGGCGTTCGATAACTCATCACTTAAACTGAAAGCTGCATGGTGTCTCCTGGAAGCCATGCGACAACGAGACCAAAAAGCAATCAAAGAATCTACATGGATATCATTGTTCCGTGATGAACGTAATGGAAGGCTTCTGCTCCGCTTTCGCGCAGTGAATGATTCCTTGCAAATCTACTCCGGGACGCTGGGGCTCCAGCGGGACTTTGGCTCGGGTGCGACTCAGATTACTTCAGCCACAAAAAACATTATGTCACGGGCTTGCACAACAATGCATGACCCGCCACATAATACATCGTTTATTGGCAAAGAATCAAAAGTACCAGGGCTTTTGGAGCACCTGTGTAAATCTGTCCTCTTCTTGGCAGTGGACTCTGCTGGTGATGAGACGCTGAGTGCAGAGATCATGCGATGTAGTTCTTTGGCAGGCTCTGTTGCTGGAGTATTGACACCCAGCTTGAAATTCGTACTCAAAGATAAGGCTCACGCCTCACGTAGAATCGTCAGCCGCCCCTGGGCGGCTGACCCCTACATCAAGGACGTTGCCATGATGACCGCCCAAGGTCGTGGTGCTATTTCACGGATGGTACACAACAACGTTCATTTGCGTCAAATGTTCAACATGTACGTGAAGCAGCATTCCAACGGAGTTGTCAACTCGGCCTGCACCAACATGCGAGCAGCGAAACATCGGTTCGAATCGTTTCAAAAACCAATAGGAAGAACGTGTTTGCACTTGCATGCTTGTATCCGGACGGCCTTGCATATCTGGCTTCATTCCAACAATCCTGATGCGAAGGATCGCGCAAAAAAGTGGTTGCTATGGATAATTTGTGAGAGGTGCCTCATGGCCGCCATGATGGCGGACGCCAGTGATCAAGCGATGGCACTTACACGCAACATGGACACTGAGAAGCTGGATCCGGCAAGCTTGAATGCGGAGATTCACGCATTCAATCTATCAATTACCGCTCTCTTCTGTGAGAATCAATGCTTGGTTGTCTTTGGATACACGTCCACTATGTTAGCTCTACTGAAAAAGCAACTGGTGTGGCAAGTCGGCAATGAAACGTGCGTTCTGGGGGATGAAAGCGGAGTTCGGGACGATGTGATTGAGCGGTGCCTTGGAAGGATGAGGTCATGGATTATTCTAGCTCGTGCATCCCTGAGGGCAGAGTTCCCCAGCTGGGAAATATCGCAGGCGCGCGGGGGTCGGAAGATTCCATGAGCCACGTGGCTTCGTGGGCGGACGCAATTGCCAATGCAATGGCGTATGCCCGCGAAGTGCGTGAGACTGGTTCTTCGGATGCCCGCTCAGTGTCAGGCATTCCAGATTTTCGACGTGGGAAGCCCATGCACAAGGACCCGGGGGACCACATCGCCAGGCTGGCACAAGCCCTCAATGTGACGGCTCTTGCCTTCTCCGAACACCCCTCAGTGAGTTACGACATAATCAGGAACCACATCTGGCTCGCAAAATGCCCCTGATTCTGTACATAGTCTCTGAAATCAAGCCCAATTCAAAACAAACGTCGGCCGGGCTTCAATATGTCGATCGACGATCACCCGTCCCCGCGGGTTATCATGGGGCCGAATCAGCCCAATTTCCAGGGACATATTTAGCCAATTCATGCCACCATTGAGGTCCAGGTTGCTTCCCTGGACGGGGGGCGAGCGGTCTTGCCAAGAGCGCAGCTCCACGCACAGTGGCAAAACATGTTCCCTCGAGCCCGGGCTCGATGGACTGATGCGACATCAAATGTGGACGCGTGGTCGGTGGTTCTCGCCCAAGCCCGCCGCCATCCGCTGGCCATGTGTCATCCCACTGACATTCTTGGCAAGGCGTTGGCCGCATACGCAGCTTTCGGTATAAGCACATCTGGCGTTGAGCAAGACTTCAGTAAGGGTGATCAGATTATGGGTAGCAAGAGGCTCTCGTGCCGCCCTGGGACGGAAGAGTTGGTTGTCAAATTAGGTTTAGATTTGCCTGGACATGACATCAAGAAGCTTATCCCTTGTGCCCAGCGTGTATGGCAGAATGCCTACAGGCCTCCGCGGAAGCAGAACCCCCTTGGCCGTTTCAGCAGGGGCGTCAAAAGGAGGACGCCGATGAATTCGGAGAAGGCGTTCATTGCAAAGCGTCGCGCTGCAGCCGAATCCGCTGCCAGTAAGTTTCCGACTGCTGTGAAGTTGGGTTATGTGCCGACAAGCGTTGTGCAGCGTGGCGCCGATTGGAGCGCCTCGCATAACAAAGAATTGCATTTCCAAAAGCAGAAAGAACAAACTAAGGCCGTGGACGCACTAGGCGAAAACACGCTGCTCAAGCATGAAGTCACACCTGCGCTCAAGCGCTCTCTTCTGGCCAAGTCCAACAAGAGGGTCAAGGATTTGCAAGCGAGGGAACGCAAGACATCACGTTGTCAAGCAGCACTCACAGCAACATCCGGCAGCTGCGTTCTGAAATCATTGCGCGGCGCATTTGCCTTTGTCGAGGAAGATGTCAGAAGACACCTCTAGCAACGGCTCTCGCTAGGCATGGCATTTTGCTGGGCCTATCCCACACAGCCACCGTTTTTGTCGTGAAAACGCCAGGCCACGCAAGTATGCGTGTGACCGCTGCTTCGACGGTTCGGGGTGCTTATCAGATAAGCCCGGGCTTGCTGCTCTCCGATGGGGCAGGGGGGACAGCTCTCAAAATGCAGCCAGTGTTTCACATCAGAAGAACTATATTCGTAAGCGCTGGCGCTGTTGCTAGCCATGGCTGTTTTTGCAAGTTCCTGGACAAAGTCGTGGCAGGCACGCGGGGTTGTGCTTGGAAAGTTGAACGCTCCAACTGGCCTGCTGTAAAGGCGGCAGAGCGCCCGGGGTTGTTGTTCGTCTTGGCCACTCCAGGGGAAATGGCCGGTTTTGCGGGCCACAAGAACACGTTCACATTGGATGCGTTTCTGAAGCGAGTCGTCATCGTTGACTCTGCCGCCTCTGTGAATGGATTCAACGTGGTAGCCACCACAGCGAAAAACATCGTCAGCATCATCGTCATCATCTTTGTCATCAGAACCATCTTAACATCAAGCCATTATGATCACCACCAATACAACACACGTCCTTGTCATTGCTATCGCCATCACCTCCACAGTACATGTTCTCATCAGCATCACCATCGCAATCACCACAATTACCCATGCGCACCATCATCACCACCGTAATCACCACATACACACACACACCATCACCAACACCATTGAATCCAACCAGCCCTTTGGGCGTAGGTGGTTTAGAGCGTTTCTTCTTCCAACCTCCTTCTTCCCCTTTAGGGAGGGGTTTACCCCTCCCCCTAACCCCCTCCCCTGGACCTGGATGGGGGGGTTCGCGAGGGGTTGGAGCGTCCAAGATGGCCCAATACGGGCACCTGGGAGGCTTACTTTTTGACACCCCTCAAAAGGACCGTGGCCCCCGAGGCGTTCTGGAGGGGCAACGCTAATTAAGTACTCCCCCTTCTTTGATCGATCTCCTCCAAGATGGCCCCAAGAGGCGCCCAGGAAGCCCCGAGTCACCAATATGGCCCCAAGATGGCCCCAAGATGGCCCCAAGAGGCCTCCAAGAGGACCCCAAGAGGGCCCCAAGCGGCCCCAAGAGGCTCCCCCGAGGCACTCAAGACGCCCAAGAGCCTCCCAAGACGGCCAAGAGACCCCCCAGACGCCCCAAGGGCCGCTCAGACGGCCCCAAGAGCCGTCCAAGAGGCTCCCAAGAGACCCCCCAGATACCCCCAAGAGGCCTCAAGAGCACCCCCGAGGCATCCAAGAAACCCCCCGGACGCCCCAAGAGGCCTCCAATAAAACAATTCACTATTGTTGCCCGCGCTGCTTGACTATAATATACGTCTGTTCCTCCCTCCCCCCAGTCAGCTCTCATGGGCATCATTTCCCGATGGGCTGGAGGGGATACGCAAAGCGTCAACAATTTGTAGTGAGCCCCGCCCTCCCCTCCAGCCCCCCGCCCTCCCTTGCAAGATTAAGTGCCGAGCGCTACTATTAAGATATGTGTGTCCACGTGTATATCAGACTGGCGGTTCCGAGCCCCGCGCAACATAGATAATTAAGTTTAGTGATGACAGGGATAACTCGAACAAAGTATTGTGCTTATCTGGTGATGGGAATTCACACACCGCATCGAAATTTCAAACAGGGGTACAAGGCGCGACCGCCACTCACCCCCCAGACCCCACGTGAGCTCGTGTGCGTTCCACCATTTTTGGAGTTAACTGAATAATCAGCATATGCTGGGAACAGCAATGCCAATGGAACCCGGGGGGCCCACAACTACTCTAAGTTGTGCCTCCCATAAGCCACACCACTGCATCGAAACCCAGAGGCCCCGAAAGAAACAGGCACACACAGTGTTGGTGAAATTCCAAAAGGGAAAAAATTCCACTGTAATTGGGCAAGTTTTCTTTGTGCTGCATCCTCAGAGGGGACCTCGTCTGTCCCGTCGCGGCCCTTTCCGGGTCGAATCCGTGTCGAATCCATGTCGGCCTCGTCGGATCCGTGTCGAGTCCGTGTCGAATCCGCGTCGAATCCACGCCAAGCCCGTGTCGAGTCCGCATAGAGCCCGCGTCGGGCACCAACACACACACACAGATAAATGTTTGGGACAGGCGAGGTCCCCCCCAAATGCAACGCCGCGTCACGGCGCGCCTCGGGTCACGGGGCCCGCGTCACGAAGGAGTCGCAACGTCGTAGGGGAGGGCCCTGCGTGGAAGCCAACGGAGGGGCACATGGCCTCATCCCCCCTGGGCCCCGACCTCCGCTGTGCCCCCGAGGCTCCTGGCACCCAAGACAGCACACGCCACCGCACACACCCCGCTAGGCGAGGAGGGAGGAGGGAGGACCACCACTGCCACCAGAAGGCAGCATACTCTTGGATCCTGGTGCGATCAGCGAATGCACACACACACACACCTACGCACAGGCGCACGCGCACGCACACACAGACACACACGCATATACACACACACACACTCACACACACACAAACACGCACACATACACACATACACACACACACACGCACATTACCACCACCACCAGCACCACCAGCACCAGCATCTCCATCTCCAGAACCACCACCACCACCACCCCCAGGGTGGTGGTGATACTCCCCGCCACATTGACCTACCGCGAGGGAGAAACGAGCACCACCGCCGCCAGCCCGCTGGAGAGGGGGACCCGGCAGGGGTGGCGGCACGGACTGTGCGGGGGCACGTCCGCGGGGCACCCTGCTTTTGTAGTAGACGTGCAACGCGAGGGCGAGAGGCGCGGCCGCCGAGGAGACCCCCCCTAGCCTCAGGTCGGGCATGTCCCCCTACAGGCGGAGTTTGGCCGAAACATTGAAACATTGAGAAAAGTTGTCAACAAAAAAAGCCCCAGGTTATTTTCCTTATATTTTTGAACACTCCTCCTGTAGAGGGACAGGCCCGACGTAGAGTCAACCAGAACAGTCAGGATGCGCGAAAAGGATGCAGGGGCCTTGGACGCCCTATTCGAAGCTGCTCGAGCGGGGCGCGGCCAGCGAAAGCGGCGAAGGATGGACCGGGGAGGCAGGGAGAAAGAAGGGCACGTTTGGGAAAAATAAAATGCACATCCTTACCATGCGGGTTGCCTGTAACCCCAGCGGGGAGGACCGGCTCGGGGGCAGAAGGCGTCGACCCGAAGCGGCGGGCAAATGCATCGCCGAGGGGTCGGCGGCGGGCTCCCGACGGCGAGATCGCACGCCTCTGGGCGGGGTGGGCTGGCGGGCCACTGCCAGAAGGTCGGGCGTGTCCCCCCCCCCAGGCGGATTTTGGGCGGAAAATGAAAATATGCGAAATAACAAAGATTCAAAACATCGTCCCCAGACAATTTCTTTCACCATTTGTGAATGTTCCTCCTGTAGAGGGACGGGACCGACTTAACACTGTCGGCGATGAACGGGCGATCGGGGGTCGATACCATGCCCCCTGAGCCCATCCCCTCCATGATGGGCAAATTTTCTACCACCACTGCCATAGGTAGGGCGGGGGAGAAGGGAGGATGGGGAGGTCCTCCTCGTCCTTCTCCTCCTCCTCCTCCTCGTTCTCGTCCTTGTCCTCCTCCTCCTCCCTTCCCTACCTATGGTAGTGGTGGTGGAGAATTCGCCCATCACTCCAGATCCGCCCTCGACCCGGTCGGGCACCGTGGCAGCCGCGCGATGCGGCGCGCAGCAGGCGAAAAGAAACACGCCCATACCGCTGCTCCACGGACCTCCCCTGCTGCGCGTTCTGGCACGGATTTCGTGGCGAATCCGGCCTTGGTGACGAGGGAAGCGTTGACGAACAAGCAACACACACACAACACACACACACACACACACACCGATACCCATAGACGGGTCGGATGGAGTAGTGCTGGCTGTGAAGCCCCCATCCGACAACACGCACCCATAGCCCCCTCCGCCCCCCCTGTGGGTGTGGTTGTGTGCTGCTCGCTCGTCGAGTGTAGCGGCGTCGGCATCGCTTCCTCCTCTGAGCGCGCGACCCTGCATCTTCCCTTGGTGAAGGGGCCCCAGGACACACAAATAAATACACACAAATAAAAAGGTCCCCCATATTTTCTCATATTTTTGGGTTTTTTGTCTTCCCCCCCACTTCCCATATTTTCCCATATTTTCCTGGGAGTCGACGATTAATTGTGTCTGTGTGTTTCTTCCCCTCCTGACTTGGGTCGGCGGCCGCAGGGGCACCCAGCGGCGGTCGTGCCACGGTGGGGCACGCCGGACAGCAACTGTGGAGACCCGAGGGGCGGGGGTGGAGGCGCGCGCTGGGCGCGGAGGGGCGGGGGGCCGGAGGAGGGCCCAGGGCTCCTCTGAACGCGCGCCTGCGCACACGTGCTCGACGCCGTCCGCGGCGCGAGGAGCAACGCCACGGGCGCGCTTCGGCGCGCGGTAGCGCCGCGGGGGCCGCCGCGCAGGCCACGCGCGAGAGCGCAGGGGCGCCGCATGCCGCCCCCGTCCGAGGGCGCCTTCGAGCCGCCGCCGCCCTGGATGTCACCGGGCTCCGGCGAGAACGCCCAGTCCGGCGCCTGGAGGGCAAGGACGACCGCGGCGGCGGCGACGACTGTTGACGACGACGCCGACTGTGGACGACGGCGGCAAAGACTGTTGACGACGGTTGGCGACTGTTGACGACGACGACAATGACGACGACGACGACGACGACGACGGAGGCGGCGGTGGCCAAGAGGGGTAGGGGCAGGGAACGGGGGGAGAGGCGCGGGACGAGTGGCAGGAGAACGAGGAGGAGAACGAGGAGGAGGAGGAGGAGGACGAGAAGGATGTCTCCGACGGCCTTGACGACGACGGCGGCAACGCAGGGAGGTGAAGGCAGGCAGTCAAGAGTGGGCTCGGGGAGAAGCAGGGGCAGGGGCCGGGCCAGAGCGGGAGAGGACAAGGACGAAAAAGGGAAGCAACAGGAAAGGAGGACATTGAGCAGGGAGAAGCCGTCCCGGCATTCAGATAGGCCTACCACGGCATGTTGTTAGACCCCATGCATGTCTTATGAAACAAAAATTACTCACTGCGTGGAGCTCCCCATATGTGCATCTCATGTTTTCTGTCATGCCATAATAAACGTCTGTCCATGAGCAATTGACTATAATAGAGCGTTTATGTGGGCGACAGGGCCGACGAAGACGAGCGAATCCTAATGCGAGTGAGTGAGTATGAGTCAGAGTGGGCTTTGACTCAAAATCTGCTCGGAAAGCCAAGGATGTTGGCCATGATCACGAGCAAACCGCTTGAGACATCCCCACAAACTGGCCGCGAACGGGCCCGTGCAACCACCCCTGGCGGCTCCCCGTAGGGGAGCTGAAACCAGCACCCCGCCTGAGACATCCTCAACATCTGCTCTGAAAGCCAAGGATGTTGGGCATGAAAACGAACAAACCGCCTGAGACATCCCCACAAACTGGCCGCGAACTGGCCCGTGCAACCACCCCTGGCGGCTCCCCTTAGGGGTGCTGAAACCAGCGCCCCGCCTAAGACATCCTCAACATCTGCTCTGAAAGCCAAGGATGTTGGCCATGAAAACGAACAAACCGCCTGAGACATCCCCACAAACTGGCCGCGAACGGGCCCGTGCAACCACCCCTGGCGGCTCCCCTTAGGGGTGCTGAAACCAGCGCCCCGCCTGAGACATTCTCAACATCTGCTCTGAAAGCCAAAGACGTTGGGCATGAAAACGAGCAAACCGCCTGAGACATCCCCGCAAACTGGCCGCGAACGGGCCCGTGCAACCACCCCTGGCGGCTCCCCTTAGGGGTGCTGAAACCAGCGCCCCGCCTAAGACATCCTCAACATCTGCTCTGAAAGCCAAGGATGTTGGGCATGAAAACGAGCAAACCGCCTGAGACATCCCCACAAACTGGCCGCGAACGGGCCCGTGCAACCACCTCTGGCGGCTCCCCTCAGGGGTGCTGAAACCAGCGCCCCACCTGAGACCCGCCTGAATATGAGTAAATCTGTATATGAGTAAGTTTGTGTATGTGCACGTCTGTGTATGAGTAAGTCTGAGTATATGTAGGTCTCAGTATGAGCAAGTCTGTGTGTGAGTAAGTCTGGACATGAGTAAGTCTCGTATGAGGAGACGAGAAGAGGAGGGGACGAGAAGAGGAAGGAGGAGGAGGAAGAGTAGGAGGCGTCCAAGTAATAACAAGAACCCCATCTTAGGATAGGGGGAACAATGTTCTTAGAACATAAAGCCGATGTGTCAAAACCAGACGGTCCCAGCCAGAAATGCTCTCAGAACAGTTCGTGCAGACCACAGCATGCTCTTAGAGCACTCTCTGGTAGGCCTATGGGCACGCCAGGACGCTTCGCCAGTGTTGAGGAGAGGAGGACGCGGGAGTGGAGGAGGAGGAGGAGGAGGAGGAGGAGGAGGAGGAGGGTTTCTCCATCTCTTTCGGGGGCGCTCCACAGCGGCCCCCATTGCTCTAGCAGCCGATACACGGCCTGCTGACCCACAACAGGGAGGGGTGGACACTGGTCCGTACCTTCCGTGTAAATCTTTGTGTCTAGCAGCGGCTCTCTGGCAAAAGAACAAGCCGCCCTCCCCCTCTGATCTTTTGCTGCCGCCTTGGCCCAGGCCCTCCGGGCCTTGGCGCTCGCGGACGGGAGGACAGGAGGACGCGGGAGTGGAGGAGGCGGCGTCCGAGGAGGAGCCGGTGGCTCGGAATCCGCAGCTACGAGCCGCCGCTGGCGACGCCTGGACGGCGCGGGCGGGCGCGCGCGCGCTTGCTGGCGGCGCATCCTTCCCAGCGAGCTCAGCGACAGTTGCCCGAACAGATGGCAGACAATCCACCCCGATGAAAGACCACCCCGACACGCGAGGCGAGCGAGAGCAAGCGGCACGGCCACAGGTCGGGAGGGTGGAACCGGGGACGAAGCGATCCTGTGGACGACGGCTGAACAAAACTGGACGCTGGTCCATTTCTCGAGGGTAGAAAATCCACCCCGATCATGACCACCCCGACATGCGAGGCCGTTTAGTAAGCGCACCCAGAGAAGGAATCGAACAAAGCAGGGCTGTTCAGTGAACGCCCAGAGCCGCTTCGTAGGCGCCAACTGTCGGGTCCGGGTGGTTCTCCCTCCCTGGACCGAAAAAGCCTCACAGCCGCCCGGAGCAAGCGCAGCCCCTCGCTGGAACGACCTGCTGGCAAGCCGCTGGGCCGCGGGCGCCGCCGGCAGGGACCCGCGCGCCGCCGCCGCAGCGCCCCGAAGCCTCCTGAAGACGGGAGCTATCGCTGCCCCCACCGCCTCCGCTGGCGGCCGCAGCCGCGGGCGGGCAGGTCGGTGCGGGCGCGCGGCCACAGCCTGTGCGGGGCGTCGCGCGGCTGAGGTTTGTTGAGATGGGCCTGTTTTCCACCACCACCACCACAAGTTGGAGGGGGGAAGGAGGTGGAGGACGAGGAGGAGGAGGAGGAGGAGGAGGAGGAGGAGGACCCCCTCCCCCTCCAACTAATGGTGGTGGTGGTGGAAAACAAGCCCATCATGTTGCCTTCCGAGCTGGTCCACCCTCGCGTTGCCCCTCAGAAGGGTGGGGGGGCAATAGCAGAAGGGAGGGTACGAAACCAGCCGCATGCAGCTGGTCTGGGCCCCGCCGGCAAGCGCCTCCCATGGACACATTGACCGCACGCGGCGACAGGAGGCGCCAGAAACCAGCTGCATGAGCTGCTTCGCTTGCCCCCCCTCGCCACGACTCCTAGCAGAGCTCATCGTCGCCCTCGTCGTGGTCAACGGAACGGTAACGGTTGGAAAGATGAAACTGGGTCTTCACGGGTTTTCTTATCTGATTCAGCGTCCTCGTCGTGGTCGTCGCGGTCGTCGACGTGGTGGTCGTCGTCGTCGTCGTCGTCGTCGTCGCTGTTGCAGTGTTCGTCGCAGTCGTCGCCGTCGCGGTCATCTTCGTCCTCCTCATTGTTGTCGTTGTCATGGTCGTCTCGGTCGTCCGTCGCGGCCGCCGCCTTCCTGATCGTCGTCGTAATTGCCGTCGTCGTCGTGGTCGCCGCGGTCGTCGCCCCTGTCGGCTCCGTCTCAATGCTGCACATGCTTCTGATGTGCGGCTCTGGCCGCCAAGCAACCAAAATTGCTAGACCAAAAAGGCTCGTGACGGGGGGGGCTGAGCAAAGTGATCCTACCCCGTGGAGCTGCGTCTCTAGCCTGGCTTCCTCAAGCAGTGGCGGCAGAACACACAGGTGGGCTTTCCTGCTCAGCAGCAGGGGTTACCTCGAACGGTCTCTTCTGTAGTCCCCCCCTCGCTTCCCTCACACACTCTACAATTTTCAACATTTCAATACAACTCTTGTATTTCTTTTTCTCTCCCTCTCTCTGTCGCTGCCCTTTCGATTCACGAAGACACAGAAGCAGTGCAGAAGCGGCACCGGCCAGTGGTAGGGCGGGTAGAGGCAGTAATCGTCGCATGGCGGTGACAACCTTACTGAAACAAGGGAAAGACACCGGTGGTTGAGTCAAACAATTATAAGAAGAAGCAAGGGGAGAGCACACTATCTAGGTTCGGGCGCAATGGCACTCTGTGATATCGCGATGGGCAAGCGGCTCGTCAGTCTTGACAAAACACACGCGCAAATATTAACACCTACTATGCTGCGCCGAGCGCGTGCCAGTGCCCAGACCACTCAACAACGGCAGCGCAAGAAACAAGTCAAGTAAAGTGCACCATGAACGACAGAACGCCCAGGGAGATGGCGCTGCGCTTGAGGGCCTGATCACCCGCGAGAGGCCCGGGCCGAAAATCCTGGAGCTCGCCACCTCTCACCTCCTCCTACGCACTGTATCTTACGAGGCGGGGATCGACCCATCCGTATCGATGCCCTGGGACCCCAGGGGGCGGTGGATATGGACATGTTCGGGCCGTAAGAAGACCTGAATGTATCCGCATCCACCGCCTGCCCAGACCCCAGAAGACCGATCCCACTGGCGGTGGTGGTTATGGAGTAGCCCCCGCATCGGATGTACGTCCTCCACCCGCAGAGTCAACCCCTGGACCACCGCCAGGCGGCGTGCTTCGACCAGCATCTGGGCGGGAACCCGGCCGTTGCGACGAAAAAGCTCCTGACTCTTTGCCGAAATGTCCACTCCTCCTCCTCCTCCTCCTCCTCCTCCTCCTCCTCATCATCATCATCATCATCATCATCATCATCATTAGCATCAGCATCAGCATCAGCAGCATCATCATGATCATCATTATCATCAGCTTCATCAACATAATCCGCATCATCAGCTCCAGCATCAGCATCGGCATTGGCATCAATATCAGCATCAGCATCATCATCACCGCCACCACCACCACCACCACCACCATCATCATCATCATCATCATCATCATCATCATCATCATCATCATCATAATCACCACCACCACCACCACCATCATCAGCATCATCATCATCGTCGTCGTCGGCGGCGTCATCATCATCATCAGCATCATCATCATCATCATCAGTATCAGCATCAGCATCAGCATCAGCATCAGCATCAGCATCATCATCAGCATCAGCATCAGCATCAGCATCAGCATCATCAGCATCAGCATCAGCATCAGCATCAGCATCAGCATCAGCATCAGCATCAGCATCAGCATCAGCATCAGCATCAGCATCAACATCATCAGCATCAGCATCAGCATCAGCATCATCATCATCATCATCATCATCATCATCATCATCATCATCATCATCATCATCATCATCATCATCATCCACCACCGTGACGCGAGGCACCGACTGGAGTGACATTGGGTCCTTTCGATGTCTCCGCATTTATCATTGCAAATGCTTTTCATCTGGGAGGGGCCAATGGAGACAGTGGCGACTGTCCCGCCTGCCCCAAATCCGCTCAAAAACGGTCCCAGGACCCCTGCCGGGGTCCATCCTGACCCGTGTTGTCGAAGCGGGTCCAGCCGTTCGGGTGTTGCTAGAAGTGCCCCTGGCCCAAAGTGCCCCCAGGTTTCGAGCCCCTCGCTCCATTTTCGAGCCCCTGGGGCCCTCTGGGCCTCGTGAGGGGTGCTGGAGGCCATCTGGGCCACCCCGAGAATCCTGGGGGTAGCTTGGGCCAGGGGTACTTCTAACAACACCCGAGCCGTGGCGACGAGAACCCCCCTGGAGACCAAGACGATATCAACCAACAGGGCCCCGGTATGCCACGCGGATGCGCGCGGCGCATCCAGACCTCCCAGCCTCCGCCGTTGTCTCGACGCATGGGCCCCCGGACCTCGAAACCCCATCCCAAGCGCCGGCTCTTCGTCCTGGGGCGCGGAAGATTTAGACAGCTTGACGTAGGATGGGCCTGTTTTCCACCACCACCACCATAAGCTTGAGGGGGAGGGGGTCGTCCTCCTCCTCCTCCTCCACCTCCTCCTCCTTCTCCTCCTCGTCCTCCTCCTCCTCCTCGTCCTCCTTCTCTTTCCCTCCTCCAAGTTATGGTGGTGGTGGTGGAAAACAGGTCCATCAACAAACAGTGCTTACAAGGGATTCTTACTTGTCTTAACAATCCGGGGACCAGAGCCGACTTTTCGTCGCCGTGCCGCCCGTCGCCGTCGCCGTCGACGCCGCTCGGGGCCAATGGCGGCCTTAGCGGGGAAGTTGATACCCTTACGGTTGCAGACGGAGCTGTTAATTTCCCAACCGCCAAAAGGCAGCCGCTCCCGATTGCGGAACAGTGGATGTTAGAAGTTATACACTGATTCACCCTCTTAGTCATGTGGTGATACGACTGCATCAAGATGAGTTCTGGGAATTTCGGAGCTGGACCCCCCTCCCTGGCGCGCGGAGCGCGCCAGGGGCGGCGTCGGGACGCCGCCAGGGGGCCCCAGCGCCGATCCGAGGAATCCGCGCGGACCTCCGATGTCTATGTCATTCCATTGCTTGTCCCCCTATCTCTACTCCAAATCCTGGAACATCCCCTCCCCGCCTACCGGGCCCGAGCTGGACCGGATCACAAAGAATCGGATCACATCGGACACGGATCGGCTCGCGCCTGCATCGGCGCAGAATCGTACCGAGAACGGCTCCTCTGACATTGCGCATTCGGGCTCGGTCCCCCCGGAAGGCTGGAGAGGGCAGCGACCCGTGCCGGATCGGATCAGGTCGAGAACAGAAATGATATCTGGGGGTCGGATCGGATCGAACCAACCTTCGGGCCATAACACGGCTCTCCGGCGGCCGTTCGGGACGATCCGGGCACTACCGAGACGCTCTCGGCGAGGCGCAGCGGCTGGGAAGCATCCCGAGGCTGGAGAACAGCCGACAGCCTTCGAAAGCCCCCGAACACCTCTGAACTCAAATCTCGAAGCCCTCGAGACCTCCAAACACTAAACGCCCTCCCCTCCGGGGGGGCGGCGGCGGCGCGCTTCTGGAATGTCGGCTCCCCGATCGGCGTCTCCTGCAGCAGGAGCGACGCTTCCGCGCCTGCGGCCACGACGCCGTCGCCATGCCAGGCACCGCCGCCGCCGCCATCGCCGCCGCCGCCGCCACCCCCCTCGGCCACGCCCTCGTCCTGCTGCGGCCTGCTCCTCCTCCCCCCGCAGAAGGCAGAGGAGACCTCCTCACAGCAGCCATCCCGACGAGCGAAGCCCATCGGCGATGCGTCGGCGACGCGTCGGCGCCGTCGGCAAGGGGGATATTCATCTCCACACCAGGCCGCATCGCCGATGCATCGGCGATGCGGCGCGATCCTCCGACCCCATCAGCTCGGGCTCCATTTGGGAGGCCCAGGATAAATCGCTCCAGAGCGTTTCGGAACGCTCTCAGAGTGTTCCCCAGACCGCTCTGAAACGGCCGCGGCGCCCGATACTTGAGGCCTCCTAGATGGACTCCAAAAGATTATATAGATCGGGTCGGAGGATCGCGCCGCATCGCCGATGCATGGGCGATACATCGCCGACACATGGGCAATGCATCGGCGACGTCGGCGGTGCATCGGCGACGCCAGCGCGTAGAAAATCGGGGTCCACACCGCGCCACATAGGCGATGCATCGACGATGCGGCGCGGCTGCGGCCGCTGCCGCTGCTGCGGCGGCGTGCGGGCGCGGCTGCAGGGGCTCGCGCGCCCAAGGTGCTGCAAGGCGGCGCTTGCGGGGGGCATGCGGCCCAGCACGTGTTGGCGCTGCCTCGCCACTGTACGGCAGGTTAGTGCCGTGACGCCCCCCGTGTTGGTTTCTGACACCGCGTGGATCGGTCAACCTTTGAACGATCGGCGGCTTTTCAATCGCCCGATCGTTCTATGTAGGCCAATTCTGGGCCACTGGCGGTGTTCAACTTTGAACGCCCGCGGCAAGGTCGCCGCTGGTCGACGCGACGCGAACTTACCGTAAGTCATAAGGAGCCGAAATGCGCCCACAGTGGCGCAATCCACACCTTACCGAGCCGTCGCGACAGCAGGCACTACTTCAACGGTACTGGCTCGGGCTGCACCCCTGCTTTGCTCCTCCGCATTAAAAAATCATCGAGCGAATGGGGCATCAGACAGGGGCTTGCGCTTGTACGGCCCGTCGCCGCTGCGGGTGCGGCCGCGGGCGCGGCCGCGGCCCAAAGTCAGATCGAGGTAATGCCTTGATGACATGTCCGAACCCAAACCTCCAAGACAAATCTCGGACGCCCCACAGAACTCGAAGATATCTCAAGACTGGGGGAACAAACAGTGACATGAACAGAAAAACTCGTAGGTCCGCGCGGATTCATCGGATCGGTGCTGGACCCCCTCCCTGGCGCGCGGAGCGCGTCAGGGGCGGAGCCGGAGGCGCCGCCGGGGGGGGTCCACCGCCGATCCGAGAAACCTGCGCGGACCTCCGAGTTGTTATGTTTATGTCATTGTTCGGGGGTTACTAAAGGTACCCCTGGCCCAAGGTGCCCAGGGCGGAGCATCCTTGGAAATTATGGCGGCACCTTGGGCCAGGGGCACCTCTAGCAAACACCCGAATTGGTGAACGTTTGTTTTTATTCGGCGTTTCGACAGTGGGCGGAAGGGGGGGGGCTTGCTCCAGACCTCTGCTTAGTGCGACTGTTTGCAAGAGTGCTGCCTCTGGGGGCGACTCCACCAGCCTGAAACAGGCACCAAAAGCAGCCAAAATCTACTCCATGAGGGGGGGGAGGTGTGCGAGGGCCCGCGCCGATCCGCAAAACAACGAATAACAACAACAACTATCACTTGCTTGTTTCCCTCAAGACTCCCCCTCACGCATCAGTCAGGGGCCTGCGCATGTAACAGGCACGTCGCCGCCGCGGGTGCGGCCCCAGAGTTCGATCGGGGGAACGTCTTGACGACATGTTCGAACCAAAATCTCCCAAACAAATCTTGGACGCCCCATCGGAACTCGATAATGGAACCAAACGATTAAAATAAAAACTCTGGGGCGGACGATCAAAATAATATGTTCGCGGGCCTTCGCGCCACCGCAATAGCGGGGGGGCAAACGATTCAATAAACGCTTCCGGCGGCAGTAGCAGTCTTCCCCCCTCATTCATTCTGGGGCCCCTGGGACGGGGGGCCCAGAGTCAAATCGGAGGGCAACGCCCGTGTGACGGGTGACATGGCCGAACCCAAATCTCCCAACAAAAATCTTGGACGACCCCTGGGAACCCGAAGCACACCTCAGGACTCCCCCGATCCGGGCCCGGAGCGTGCTGCTGCCCGGGCGGCTAGCGGGCGCCGCTGCCGCCGCGGCGTGCGGCGTGCGGCGTGCGTGGGGCCGCGCGGCGCCCCGCGCGTGCCGCCCCGGCCGCGGGCGTGCCGAGGCAGGCGGCGGGGCACCCGGCGCAGGGGGGGGGGGGAGGGGGCAGGCAGCTCGTCGTCTACTCGTCGTCGTCGTCGTCGTCGTCGTCGTCGTCGCCCCCTTGGTCAGGCGGCTGGATTCGACCGCGGCCTGGCTGGCTGGCGCATCGGCCCGGCTGGCTGGCGGGTCGGGGCGATCGGGCTGGCTGGTCGGGCCGGCTGGGGCGGCGGGCTTCGGCGTCGGGGCTCAAGAGACGGGGGTCAATTCGAACGGGGGTCAGCCAAAGCGCCGGATCTTGCAGGATCCTGCAGGGCCAGGGCCGCATTGACCCGGGCTGTGGCACAGCATCCTGCAGGATCTTGCAGGATCATTCGCTTCTCCTCCTCCTCCTCCTCCTCCTCCTCCTCCTCCTCCTCCTCCTCCTCCTCCTCCTCCTCCTCCTCCCCCTCCCCCTCCCCCCCCTCCCCCCTCCCCCTCCCCTCCTCCTCCTCCTCCTCCTCCTCCTCCTCCTCCTCCTCCCTCCTCCCTCCTCCTCCTCCTCCTCCTCCTCCTCCTCTCCTCCTCCTCTCCTCCTCCTCCTCCTCCTCCTCCTCCTCCCTCCTCCTCCTCCTCCTCCTCCTCCTCCTCCTCCTCCTCCTCCTCCTCCTCCTCCTCCTCCTCCTCCTCCTCCTCCTCCTCCTCCGCCGCCGCCGCCGCCGCCGCCGCCGCCGCCGCCGCCGCCGCCGCCGCCGCCGCCGCCGCCCCCTCCCCCAGCTGCCGCCTCCTCGGGGGCACCGAGAAATAACGGTGCCGCTGCTCCTCGGACCTCTCCTGGGAGTGCGTTCCGGCCAGGACTCCGAGGCGGACCCAGCAGTGGCGACGAGGGCCTCCCAGGAGGCCCAAAGAGAGGGGGAAAACTGGGCAAGGGTCTGTCCTGTGTGGGTGCCTTTTCCTCCTCGGACTCCTGCTCCTCCAGCTCCACTTCTCCCTCCCCTTCTCCAGCTGCCACCTCCGAGGATGACGACAGCTATACACCCACAACGAAGCAGGCCAGGCCAGCCTGGGACCCAGGGTCGGCAAATGCCCCCCCTCCCTGGCCCAGGATCGGCATGGCCGGGATGTGTGTAGGTGTATAATTGGCGCCCTCCGACCTTCTGCTCCTCCCCCCCTTCTGCACTCTGCTCCTGCCTGCAAGGCAAAACATTCACGAGCGTACCCTCCCCCCCTCTCCCCTCCCCCTCCTCCTCCTCCTCCTCGACCTCCTCCTCCTTCTCCTTCTCCTCCTCCTCCGAAGTCATTCATCAATCGGGCATGGATTACTACGGATCCGTGGATCTGGCCCGGGGGCTCGAATTCACGGATTGGGGATCGTACACCCCGAGACATGAGACCAATGTCGCCCCATTCGGGCGCGGCCTGACCAATCCCTTCCGTGACGAGCGCCTTCTGTGACGTCCCCTTCGCTCTCCAGGCCTCCGACCGTCCACACACGGCGAAGCGAGGGAGACGTCACGGAAGGGGATGGTCTGCCAGGGATCGGTTAGGCCGCCCCTGACTCATGAGCGACGGAACGCGCCGATTCTTTATGGAAGCGGGACCCGTTGTAAACTTAGCTGCCCCGATACGCAATACGCAACCCGTAGCGTGTTGATACGGAGCTCAGCACGCACTCTGGAACCGTGGGTCTGACGAGATACGCTCGCGAAAACGTGGGCCAATACTATACGCTGAGCCAACGCGTCACGTATTGAAACGGACGCCAAGAGCACGGCACGCGCTGCGTATCTAACCGGGCGTATCGAGGCAGCTGAGGGCGCTAATCCACGCGCCTCAATCCATGGCTGCGCTTCCCAAAACCCATCCGTCCTCCTCCTCCTCCTCCTCCTCCTCCTCTTCCTCCTCCCCCTCCTCCTCCTCCTCCCCCTCCTCCTCCTCCCTCCTCCTCCTCCTCCTCCGCCTCCTCCTCCTCCTCCTCCTCCTCGGGCTGCTGGCCCTCCAGGCAAGCCGACCCCTTTCCAAAAGACCGCGTCTGCGCCCCAAGCTCAGCCCGGCCTGGCCCAGCGATCCGTACAACAACTCCAGCTTCGGGACAGCACGGGCCCCCGAACCAAGACGACGCCAGGACGAGGATAACATCGGGCGAGGATGAATCGAAAATCTCTGAGATCCAGCGGTTCTGGAGAGATGTCTCGGGCGCCGCGGCATTCTCGGAGCGTTCCGGAACGCTCTGAGAGAGTTCCGCAAAGCTCTGGAACATATTCATCCTCGTCCTAGCCCCGTCCGACGAACACCGCTGGAGGCCTTCCACACTGGGTCCCAGTAGACGAGGTCGAAGGATCGCGCCGCATCGCCGATGCACTGGCGCTGTCAGCGTGGGGACAATCGGTCCCGTGCTCCGGGACAGCACGGGCCCCCGAGCGCCACGATCCGCGAAACCGTTCCAGGCAGCGATCTGCCCGAGCCGCCGAAGAGGCGCTCGGCCACGGCCACGGCGCGAGGCCACCCCGAGGGCACCGAGCGGCTCCCGAGCCCAGCTCGTCCATAGGCCCAGCTCCTACGCCACGAAAATATATGGGCGATTCCGGAAACCCTGAACCCAAAAGCGTTTTCATCTCTTGGAGGCGCATTCTCTGCTTCCGCCGCCTTCCGCCGCGGAAGCGATGACAACTTCTTCGATCATCGAAGGCAAAGCCACTTTTGGAACGCCCCATACAGTGGAGGCATCTCAGATGGGGTCCGAATAGATGGGGCCGAAGGATCGCGCCGCATCGCCAATGCATCGCCGATGCATCGGCGACGTCGGCGTGGGGAAGCACGGGCTCCACATCTAGCCACATCGTCGATGCATCGGCAATGCGGCGCGATCCTCCGACCCCATTGAATCTACCCCGACCACATCTAGCATGCCTAGATATACACAACCACCCTCTGACACATGTCCCTTCAGGGAAGGGACGGTAAATAAAGTCTCCGGCTCCCAGCGGTGATTGATACACCGCCACCCTCCCAAGAGGCCCAGGAGCAATCCCGCGGAGGGTATGTATGTATATATATATATATATAACCAAAAAATGTATATATATTTTTGGGGGGCAGAACTCCAGGGGATCCTGCAGACTGCGGCCCGCGAGGATCTCTTGGATGGGCGCTGGACCCCCCTCCCCAGCGCGCGGAGCGCGCCAAGGGCGGCGCCGAACCACGTCTGCGTGGAGACCCGTCGCACAGCCACCGGGCTGCCAGGAAGGGGCCCTGTGCTGTCCACGGCGGGGGAAGGCCACAGACAGGTTGCACGAGCACAAATCTGAAGAGCGGACGAGGAGGAGGAGGAGGAGGAGGAGGAGGAGGAGGAGGACGAGGGGAGGGAGGGAGGGAGGGAGGAAGGGAGGGAGGGAGGCAGGGGGCCCGAGCACCCGAGCTTGGGGCAACCAAGAAGCACCAATACCGCTGCTCCCCAAGCCGCTCCCAGGGTGCGTTCTGACCGGGACTCCGAGGCGAGTCCATGGGTGGCGACGAGGGCCTCCCGGGAGGCAAGGGAAAGGAGGGAAGGGTAGCGGTCTGGGCACCTACACACCCGACGTCATGATTTTCCCATGACGTCGACCCCCAGAGGTCTCAACACATTCCCCGGGACTAGTTTTTCGTCCTGGAGCGTCTCTTCACGGTCCCGAGGCCCGGTGAGGGCCCCAAGAGGCCGAACATAGCGAAAAACCTCCCGGCGTGATTTTTGTCGGGACTCGATGGGGGTCTGGACACCCGAACTCCCAAGCGGTCCTCACTCCAGCGTCTTGACTGCTCACCTGCGCCTGCCGCCCCGCCCGCTCTGAGCCCCCGCGGGGCGCACCGCGGCGGTGCGGAGGAGTGAAGGGCGCGGGCCCGTCCGGGCTCGCTCCTGGATCGGCAGCGGGGCGGGCACGGGTGCCCTCCTCCTCTTCCTCCTCCTCCTGCAACTCCTCCTCCTCCTCTTCCTCCTCCTCCTCCTCCTCCTCCTCCTCCTCCTCCTCCTCCTCCTCCTCCTCCTCTCCTCCTCAACCTCCTCCTCCTCCTCCTCCTCCTCCTCCTCCTCCTCAACCTCCTCCTCCTCCTCCTCCTCCTCCTCCTCCTCAACCTCCTCCTCCTCCTCCTCCTCCTCCTCCTCCTCCTCCTGTCCTTTCCCTTGACACCACAGCGCCGCCTTCAGCGGCGCCCGTGTGGCAGTCGTTGCCCCAGGATGGGGCGCGAGGCACGAAGCACTCCCCTGCTGCAATGCGAAGGAGTTTCTGTTACCATCCTGTTGGTTCTCGCGAGCCGACGCACGTCGACGCTAGTCGACGCTGAATCGACGCGCGTCAATGCTACATTGAAGCTCGCACATCGACTGCCAGGAGCTGATCGACGCTAGGTCACCCTAAAGACGGCATTGCGGGAGCACACAAGGCTCCCATGACTTGCTACCGCAGACATCCCCCGCCTCCTCCCGCTGCCGACAAGAAGGGGAGGAATTCGGATGCAAACTTCGGCCTCCGGGGGCCTTCGCCAGCACCCCGGGGCCAACAAAAAAACGGCTCAGGATAACAATCGTGTTGCGTGGACACGACCCCGATGTGAAACAATCACGACGTCGGTGTTGTGGGACCGGCGCGCTTGTAGGCAGGTGATTGTCTTGCACCTTGCGCGGCGCTTGCCGCGCGCCTACTCTGCACTGGATTGGGCTAGCGGGGGCATGGCGACCCCAATCTCCGACTCTGCGGAGTCCCCAGTGAAAAAGAGAACACATCAATATCTCTCTCTCTATGTATATATACATGTATGTATGTATGCATGCATGCATGCATGTATGTATGTATGTATGTGTACGTACATGTACATTATATATATATGCCATTTACCGCATACGATGTGCGTGGGGGCCTCTGTCATCGAAAGGGGCGCGTCCGAACTGCACTTCCGGGGGAGTATCCCGAAGTTTCCCTTCTTTCCTGGGCGGCCTGTTTTTGAGCGGGGGGGACTTGGGGATTGGGTCGAGAAATTGCGTGCTCGACGAAACCGAACAGAGACAGAGATACTGCGAAAGCAGAGAAAGACACAAAACAACTGACAAAGGATACATGTTGACCTGGGCCCAACGACCATCCTTCAGGAACAAAAGACCCTCGCCGGCAAAACAAGCAGAACATCCAAGGGCTTCCTCATCCAGGGTACATATAAAAAACGAGGGTCTCCTCAACGAGCCGCTCTCGATCGTGCACTTCGGTCCGACTATACAGTCTGCGCGGCTCAAGCTTCAGCGGCCGCGCTACTCAGTTCTCGACGACGCCGTGACGCAACTGGCTTTGCGCTGTCACGGCGCAGGCGTCTAAGCAGCACTGAGCGCTTTCGTTTCCTGGGCACGCGCAGTGGCGACGGGGCAGCTCCCCGCGCGCCCAAGGTGAACTCAACCAAGCTCTATCGCACCGGGGAGTTCCTTGGCCTCCCTTCGGGAGACCTCGCGCAGTTCCCATATCTGAACAGTGCCATCATCCTTGCGCGTCCGGTGGGGGCCTCTCATCATGCTGCTGCAAGACACCCTCGACACGTCTGTCGCAGCTGCCCCTTGCACAATTCTGTCAGGGGCCGGGACTTCGGGCCAGAGCACCGGTCTGCGCGAGCAGAATGTGCATGCGCGCCACAAGCCGCGCGCAAACGCGACCTCCACGAGGTCCCCGGGTGGGGGGCCAGGCGCCCCAATGCTACGTCGTGGCTCCGACGGTCGGGGGCGAGACGCGGCCGCGCCAGCAGCGGCAGCATCTGCAGCAAGAGGCCCAGCAAGAGGCAGAATGTCAGGCGGGGGGGGCGGCCACAGGAGCACTTATCGCCGGCCTCTCCAGGCCCTCCCCAGACCTGACCTGGACCTCCAGCCCTGCGGGCCTCCTAACACTGGATTGCGCAACGTCAACCTCATTCGGCCCCGCTACCTGCTCGGCAACGCCGCTCTGGGCCGCTCTGGGCCCCGCCGCGGAGGCTCAGGGCGGCCTCTAGGTCTGCATGGAAATCCGCCCTGAGCGTGCCTAGCGGCTCCCAGGACGCGGCCAAGGCTGTGCCTGCCGCCCGTCTCTGAATGTTCATCGCCGGCCAAGTGGGTCGGGGCTCCTTCAGTCTCCCGTAGACTCGACAGCGCGCCGGCATCCCGCGGTCGAGCGAGCGCCACAACGCAAGCATCTCAGCAAGGTCTCATTCGCACCAGTGTCACGTCGTCCGATTGGCGGAGCCACGTCAACTTCAGCACCCACCACCGCCGGGCCACCCTCGCCCCCGACGCTAGGATCAAGCGGCGCCCGAACGGGGGCCCCACTCCCGCGTCCGTTTATCGCGCTGGCCTCATTTCGACAAGAGGCTCATCAACGCAGTCGACAGCCGCCGCCGCCGCCAACGCCACGGCCGCTGCCGTGGCCAGTGACGCAGCAGGCCGCATGCCACCGCTGTCCACGCACTCGCGCTGCCGCTCCGCCCGGGCCCCGAAGAGGCGCCCCGCGTCGCCCGCGCCGTCGCCGAGCCCGCCATCCCCATCAAAACTTGCGACGCTGACCCTGCGCCCGTGCCCAGCTGCGACGAGGCGCGCTGGCGCCACGACCAATCCCCGTCGTTCGCTCTCTCACGGTCAGACAAATGCACCCCACTCCGCCCGGCGTTTCCTCAGCGCGCACTCGCCCTGAAAGCGTTCACCGCGCGCGCCAAATCCACGACCAAGATGAGCACAGCCTGGACGGACGTCCTCCCACTTCTGCTCCCCGTCGGCCAGCGCCCTCTCGCGGCCCCGCCACCTGCGCGGCCCACTTCGCCGCCTGGCCCAGCGGCTTGCTGCCGCACTGAACGATTCCGAATGAAACCCATGGCTACCCTCTTTCGCGCGCGCCTTGATTTTGCTGATCTGGAATCCATCCAGCCCCAGGCACGTCCAGCTTGTTCCATATTCGCTACCACGCAACCTCGTTCACCCATCTCGGCGACGCGCGCCACCAGCTGCCTCTCCCGATGCCCCCGCCCATTGATCCGCAGTCTGCGGCAAGCGCCAGCGGTCCGATAGCTCGCCCAAGTCCTTGCCATAACGCACGCAGCTCCGCCCTGCCCACTAGTCGATCCCATCGAACATGGCACTATACCACGCCCCCAGCTAACTACTGTTCTGGGTTCTTCGTCATCACCATCGCAACTTCCATCTTTTTCACCTGGCCCGCAACAACTCCCATGGGCAAACTGGCCCGCAAGTGCGACCACCCATGCGCCTTCAGGATATCAGCGCAGGCGTCTGCGCCGCCCGCGAATAGGCAGCCGCTCATCGACATATATCATCGTTGCCCGCGACCTCTGCTTTGCGGTAGAAGTACCTCTCGCGGTTATCCTGTTCGTCATTCTCTGGTTCCATGACCGGGCGTCCAATGATGCCATGTTTGAGCAACTTACTGTCAGTCTGGGCCTCTCGCCCCATGCACCCCCGCGGTGTTCTTCTCCTCGGCCTGTTTTCGCTGCTCGCCCCGCTGGATGGAACTCCTGAACACGCGCCTTTGGGCACCTGCCGCCCTGCCACGAGCCTGAGACATGAACGCGTTCGGCTGACCTCGTTGGCGAACGCTGGCAAGCGTGCGTGACCGTAGTCGAATCAGTCGCAGTATTAGTAGTAGTAGTAGTAGTAGTAGTAGTAGTAGTAGTAGTAGTAGTAGTAGTAGTAGTGATAGTAGCAGTCGTCGAAGTAGTAGTACTAGTAGTACTAGACGTAGCCGTAGTAGTGCCTAGTGATACCTAGTAGTAGTAGTAGTAGTAGTAGTAGTCGTCGCAGTAGTAGTAGTAGTAGTAGTTGTAGTAGTAGTAGTAGTAGTAGTAGTAGTCGTAGTCGTCGTCGTAGTGGTCGCAATACTCGTAAGTTAACTAATGGTGGTGGCGGTGGTAGTAGTAGTAGTAATAGTAATAGTAGTAGTAGAAGTAGTGGTAGTAGTAGTAGTACTAGTATTAATACTAGTACTAGTACGAGTACAAGTGCAAGTACTCGTCCTAGTAGTTGCGTTAGTAGTAGTAGTAGTAGTAGTAGTAGTAGTAGTAGTAATAGCACTAGTAGTAAGAGTCGTAGTAGTAGTAATAGTATGAGTAGTAGTAGTAGTAGTAGTAGTAGTAGTAATAGTAACAGTAGCAGTAGTAGTAGTAGTAGTAGTAGTAGTAGTAGTAGTAGTAGTCGCAGCAGCAGCAGCAGTAGTAGTAATAGTAGCAGTAGTAGTAGTAGTAGTAGTCGTAGTAGTAGTAGTAGTAGTAGTAGTAGTAGTAGGTCGTAGTAGTAGTAGTAGTAGTAGTAGTAGTGGTGGTGGTAGTAGTAGTAGTAGTAGCGATAGTAGTAGTAGTAGTAGTAGTAGTAGTAGTAGTCGTCGTCGTCGCAGTAGTAATAGTAGTAGTAGTAGTAGGAATAGTAGTAGTAGTACTAGTAGTAGTAGTAGTAGTAGTAGTAGTAGTCGTAGTAGTAGTAGTGGTCGTTGTCGCCGTCGTCGTGTCAGCAGTCGTAGTAGTAGTCGTAGTAGTAGTAGTCATAGTAGTAGTAGTAGTGGTAGTAGTAGTAGTAGTAGTGGTAGTAGTAGTAGTAGTAGTCGTCGTCGTCGTAGTATTAGTAGTAGCAGTAGTAGTCGTCGTAGGAGTAGTAGTAGTAGTTGTTGTTGTTGCTGTTGCTGTCGCAGCTTCTTCAGAGGCTCTTCAGAAGCTTGCCAGAAGCTTGTCTGAGGCTCCCATAATATCTGGAGAAGCTACTCATAAGCTCTTCAGAGGATCTCCAGAAGCTCTGCGCAAGTCCTTCAGAGGCTCTCCAGGAGCTTTTGAACAGCTCTTCAAAAGCTCACCAGAGGCTTGTCAGAAGCGCGTCCGAGGCTCTTCAGAAGCGCGTTGGAGGCTCTTCAGAAGCCATCCAGCGGCTCTGCAGAAGCGATTCAGATGCGCTGCATAAGCATTTCATAAGCTCCTCAGAGGCGTTTCAGAAGCGCTTTAGAAGATCCTCCAAAGCTCTTCGGAAGCTCATCAGAGGCTTCGCAGAAACTCTGCAGAAGCTCCTCAGAAGCTGTCCAGAGGCTCTTCAGGAGCTATTCAGAAGCTCCGCAGAAACTCTGCGTAAGCTCCCCAAAATCTCTTCAGAGGCTCTTCGGAAGCTCTGCAGAGGCTCTTCGGAAGCTGTTCAGAAGCTCCGCGGAAGCTCTGCATAAGCTCCTCAGAAGCTCTTCGACTGCTCTTCGGAAGCTCGTCAGAGGCTCTGCAGAAGTTCTCCAGAAGCTCATCATATACACTTCAGAAGCACTTCAGAGGCTCTAAGAAGCGCTTCAGAAGCTCGTCAGAAGCTCTTCAGAGGCGATTCGGAAACGCTTCAGAAGTGCTTCAGAAGCGCTTTGCAAGCTCTTCAGAAGCGCTTCAGAGGCGATTCAGAAGCGCTTCAGAGGCCCTTTTAGAAGCTCATCAGAGGATCTTCAGATGCGCTTCGGAAGCGCTTCGCAAGCTCCTCAGAAGCGCTTCAGAGGCGCTTCAGAAGCTCTTCAGAGGCGCTTCAGAGGCCCTTCAGAGGCGTTCCACGGGCCCTTCAGAGGCTTCTCAGAGGCTCTTCATAGACGCTTCACTTCAGAAGCTGTTCAGAGCTTGTAATACGGTGACCGTCTTGCAGAATGAGTATCGGAACCCTTCACGTTGCGATCGGCCCCTGCTCGGTGGTTGTAATCCGCCCGAAACACTTCGTGGCCCGAAGTGGTTGTAATCAGCCTTATTCCGTACACCTTTTCCCCTCCTAGGGCAAGACCTGACCTGGGTCAATGCAAACCTGGGCCTGTCGGGTTCTGCAAGATCCTGCCTGCAGGATCATGCTCGCAAGCCCTGGTCAGTGCACCCCTGCCACTACAGGATCTTTCAAAACCTGGCGCTCTGGCTGTCCCCCGTTGGCACTGGCCCCCGTCTCTTGAGGCCCAACCTCCCGTGGAGGTTCAAAATCCCGTTAGAGGGGGCCTCCTTCTCCTCCTCATCATCGTCCTGCTCCTCCTCCCCCTCCTCCTCCCCCTCTTCCTCCTCTCCCTCCTCCTCCTACTGCTCCTCCTCCTCCTCCTCCTACTCCTCCTCCTCCTCCTTCCTCCTCCTCCTCCTCCTACTCCACAGTCCCAGGACAGGTCAAAGAACGCGCATGGGAGTCAAAACAAACCCTCCGTGGCCGCCAACGTGCCCAAGATGCTGTCTGAGATGGCTCCCGAAGGGCCCCATCACGCCAGACAGCCTCAACACGACCGTCTTGACAGGACTAACGCATTCTCACCCTGCCTGGCATCTGCAAGAAACGGCGCGAGAGGTCCCCCCCAGACTGGCCCGAGATGGCCCAAGCAGCCCACAAGAGGGCCCAGAGCCGGCCATAGCTGGTAACAAACATTGCACGGATGGAGCGAGAATCGTTCCAGGAAGCGACCCTGTGGAACCCCGAGCCCCTTCCGAGCCCGAGGCAACACATCACTCCCCACGCCCTGCCAGCTCAGAATGCGCCGCCGCCATGCTGCCGCGTCGTCGTCGTCGTCGTTGTCGCCGCCGTCGCCGCCGCCGCCGCCGTCGTCGTCGTCGTCGTCGTCGTCGTAGTAATCGTCGTCGACGACGTCGTCGTCACCGTCGTCGCCGTCTTCGTCGTCGTTGGAGGCCGCCCGGACCCAGTCGGAGCAGACGGGGTCAGAGGATCGCACTGCATCACCGCCGTCGCGGTCGTTGCCTCAGGACATCCGATGTCTTGATTTTTTCGCCGTGGCTCCCCAGACGTCAAGGCCCCTTCTCGAGGACTGGCTCCTCATCCTGAGTCGTGCTTTTTGACGGCTCCGGGGCCTGGTAAGGGGCTCCTCACGAAGGGCCCTCCCGCCGCTACTTGTTTGAGGGCGCGGCTCCGGGGCCAGGTAAAAAGCTCCCCAGGAGGGACTCTCCCGTCGCTACTTTTTTGAGGGCTCGTCGTCGTCGTCGTCGTCCAACTTTAGCCATGGGGGGACAGCAGCAGCAGCAGCAGCAAGAAGTCGTGCACCTGGAGAAGCATTTGACACTGGGCTAGAAAAGGGATGTGGCCAAGCACCGCATTCAGACTGCACCGCATCAGGCTGGGCAGCTTCGCGGCGTGGGCAAAATGCCGCCAAGAAGCTCCGTTTGCCAACAGAGGCATTACATTGACCGTGGCACTGCCGCCGCGCAAGCGACGAGTGGCACTGGATATCTCCAGCGAGGGGAGGAAGACCTGTAGGGGGTGACCGGCTCAGGAGGGGAAACGATAGGGGGGGACTGGCATAGGGGGGATGCATCGACCTGGAATTGGCGATACATCGTGGATACATCGGCGATAAGCCCCCGATCGTGAATCCGCACCTTCCTGGGCGGGGTGGGGCTATCGGATCCCTATCGGCGATCAATGGGCGATTGGGGGTCGATGCATCCCCACATATGCTTTATCCTCGCCTACCGTTGCCCCTGACTCAGAAGGGGGCATCGTCGAGCTGGAATCGGCGAGCGCTGGGCCCCCGGTAGCGACGCCGCACGTCCTGGGCGGGCTGAGCCAGCGGCACCCCTGCTCGACGAGACGGCCGCTGCATCCCACACACCCCCCGAGACCGTCCCCTCGCTCGCCGCCCCGTGGCTTTCGGATCACAACTCGGCTTCCTAAAAAGGGTGCCCAGGGACATACACACACAGAAATCGACGCATATTCCAGGAGTTCCCCCCTATTTTTCTGTACGATGCGAGGTTCCAGATTCCAGGAGTCCCCCCTATTTTCCAGGGTCATAACTCGGCTTCCTAAAAGGGGCCTAGGGTTAGGTCAGCCACGTCCCCCTACAGGCGGATCTTGGACGAAAAATGAACAATACTCAAAACATATCCCCATATTCGCCGGCCCAACGGGCCAGAGGCGTGCTAAGATCTCCGGTAACTGGCTAATAGTCTTCTAGTTCGCGCGCGCGGGGCGGCCCCTGGGGGCCCCCGGACGAAACGTACCCCGAGCAGGTCCTGGCCAAGTGGGTCCCGGAGTCCCAGAGATGGTTTTCCTCCTCGGCGCTGCCTTCCAGGCTTTCCAGAGCGCCCCAGGAACGCCCCAAGAGAGCCCCGAGACGCGCCCGAAACCGTCCGAAAGGCCCTGGGTCGCCGCAAGATCGTTCCAAGACGCCCAAGATGGCCTCCAGACGGCCCAAGGCGCCGCCAAGAAGCCCCAAGAGAGCTTCAAGATGCCGCCCACGAGGGTCTCAACAACCAAAAATCGCCCCACTTCCTTATGAAAACGTGCATGTTTCGCATTTGCGACTCTTGGGGGTTCAGAGCGTCCAATACTGCCCAAGAGACCCCCAAGATCGCCCCAAGACGGCCCAACAGGCCCCCAAGATGGGCCGAACACGGCCGAAGAGGGCCCCAAGACGGCCCGAGTGGCGCCCAGGACAGCCCAAGAGGGCCCCAAGAGGGGACAAGGAGGCGCCCAAAACGACCAAAGGGCCCCCAAGACGGCCCAAGAAGCGCCCAAGAGGGGGAACGCGATGCGAAAATCCGAGCCTTCAGCGCAAAAGAAACCCCCAAGAGGCCCCCAAGAGGCCCCCAAAGACCACAAAAGGCTTGAAAACTGCCTCCAATAGACTCCCGGAACGACTGCCAAGAGACCCTCGCTGCGCCGCATGCAAACGGCAGAGATGAGGCTACCTGGGCCGGCGGAATGAGCGAAGCGATTAAATAATCAAAAAATGCTAAAGAATCGCCCCCTGACTATTTTAAACTATTTTAGAATTTTTCTCATGTAGAGGGACAGGCCCGACTTAAGCCTAGGGACACACAAAAAAATCCCACGGATCTCAGGAGTCCCCCCCATTTTCCTGCACGATAATTATGGACGAGCGTGTTCTGCAGCTGTGGCAGAAAACAGGGGGGGCCACTGGGGGCTTCCAACCCGTCCCCCCCCCTCGAAACTCTGGGGGTGTCACTACTGGTTCGAACCCCCTCCCCCACCTGGTCCATCATGAAAAGGGGGGGGTCACCACCGGCTGGACCTCGGGACACTGGGACAGCGGTGGGGACAGTGGGACAGTGGTGGGGACGGTAGTGGTGGGGACAGTCGCGTGGGGACGGTGGGACAGTGGTGGGGACAGTGGGGACAGTGGTGGGGACGGTGGTGGTGGGGACAGCGGCGATGGAACAGTGGGACAGTGGTGGAGACAGTGGGGAGACTGGGACAGTGGTAGAGACGGTAGTGGAGGGGACAGTGGTGAAGGCGGTGGTGAGGACGGCGGTGGAACAATGGGACAGTGGTACAGGGGGAAGAGTGGTGGGGCCAGTGGGGACAGTGGGACTGTGGTGGGGACGGTGGGGGCAGTGGGACAGCACAGTGGGACAGCACAGTGGGACAGCGGTGGGGACAGTGGGACAGTGGTGGCCGTGGTGGGGACAATGGTGGGAACAATGGGGACAGTGGGACACTGGTGGGGGCACTGGCCGGAAGAGTGGGGACAATGGTGAGAACAGTGGAGACAGTGGGACAGTGGTGGGGACAGTGGGGACAGAGGGACAGTGTTGGGGACGGCGGTGGTGGGGACAGGGGTGTGAGGACAGTGGGACAGTGGTGGAGACAGTGGGGACAGTGCGACAGTGGTGGGGACGGTGGTGGTGGGGACAGTGCTGAGGGCGGTGGACAGGACGGCGGTGGGGACAGTGGGGACAGTGCGACAGTGGGGACGGTGGTGGGGACAGAGGGGACAGTGGGACCGTGGTGGGAACAGTGGGACAGCTCTGTGGGACATCGGCGGGAACAGTGGGGGCAGTGGGACAGTCGTGGGGACGGTGGGGACAGCGGTGGGGACAGTGGGGACAGCGGGGAGAATGGGACCGTGGCGGGGACAGTGGGGACAGTGAGACAGTGGTCGGGGCACTGGTGGGGACACTGGGGACATTGGTGGGAACAGTGGGGACAGTGGGACAGTGGTGGGGACAGTGGTGGTGGGGACAGTGGTGAGGTCGGTGGTGAGGACGGTGGTGGGGACCGGGGAGTCATTTGCCGGCGGCGAGTGGGGGAGGGGGGGGGTTCGAATCGGGGATCTTCTGACCCGGGTCCATCCAAACCCGGGTCAGCAGAAAACCCAAAAACTGCAATGCAAGAACAAACAAACTGCAACGCAGGTCTTCGCACACCCGGGTCAGCCAATAGGCGCGGCCGCCTCGCGGTCACGAGCGACTCGCTAACCAGGGTCAGCAAGAGGGGGTCTTCGCAGGATCCTGCAGGAGCCGGCGCCCTGGCTAACCCCCGTCTGCATTGACCCCGTCTCAAGGCTCCCGATCGAACTGGTAGTGAGCCCCTCCGGTTTTCCGGAGGGGGGGGGGCGGTTGGGGGAGGTTTGCTGGGGGACAGGAAGGGGGGGGAGGAGGGTTCGAGCAGGGGGGGATTTTCGGAAAAGGGGGGGAGGAGGAACCCCCAGGCTCCAGAGGAAGAGGGGGGGGAATTTGCCACAGTAAAGCGGCGGTGGATCGCGTTTTTGTGTTTTCTTTCTATCTCTCTCTCTCTCTTTCTCTCTCTCTCTCTCTTCCCTATTTCTCTTTCTCTCTCGATGTATACACATATATATATATATGCATAGCTATATATTATATATATATATATATATATATATATATACATATATATATATTATCGGTTTTCCTGGGGTCGACGATTAATTGCGTCTGTGTGCTGTCTTCCCCTTCTGCGGCCGTCCAGCACGAGCCGGGCACACCCCGGGCGCTCGCTGTCGACGAGGCGCAGCGGACGGCCGCAGCCCCCTGGGGCATCCGGAAGCACCCCCCCCAAAAGCCCTCGAGAACCACCAGGCGAATCCCCCGAAAACCGCCAGCCGAATCTAAGGGAATGAACAATTACATAAACATAAGAACTCGGAGGTCCGAGCGGAATTCTCAGATCGGCGCTGGGGCCCCATGGGGGCGCCTCAGGCGCCGCCCCTGGCGCGTTCCACGCGCCAGGAAGGGGGTCGAGCGCCGATTCGAGAAATCCGCGCGAACCTCCGAGTTGTTCTGTTTATGTAATGGTTCGTTTCCCTGGAATCCTTCCCAGGATCGTTGCCCCTGGGCGGGGGCGGCGTGGCCTGGGCCCCATTGGCCGATCTACCCCCCTAGATTGGGACATCGGCCATTCCCTTCGGGCTTCGAGGGGTTTTACCCCCAACTGGGGTAGTAATTCGGTGAGGGCCTCGAAGGGGATCGGTCCAATGCTACCGATCCGAAGACCGCCGGGCGAATCCTCCCCGAGAGCGCTGCCCCTGGGCGGGGGGGCGGGGGGGGGCGGTCGCCTGAGAGGCCGGCCTGGCGCGGCGGCGGGCCATGGGCGTGCCCGCGCGACGGCGTCCCCTCGAGGGGGCGGCAGGGGGCAGCAAGGCCAGGGGAGGGGGGGAGGAGGAGGAGGAGGAGGAGGAGGAGGAGGAGGAGGAGGAGGAGGAGGAGGAGGAGGAGGAGGAGGAGGAGGATTTTTTACAGTGCACTGCTAACACCCAGGCTCCAAGGACAGATTCCTGCCAGGGACTGGCCGCTAGGGAGAAAAAAACTAAGCATCAGCCCAAGATGCGACAGTCTTGGCTGGAGGAAGCCTTTACAAATCCTCTGCAAGACTTCCAACTGCGCCTTGGTTACAGCATGCGGTCCGATCGTGACGGCAGGGCACGGACCCCTCAAGAAAGCACCGGGAGATCTGTTGGCCCAAGACCCGCACTCGCCACAAAAGTAAAAGGAGACCTTACGCCACAGCACGTGCGTGGGGTGCACAGGCTTGCCGGAAATCCAAGGAGAAACTCGAATTGGCATGGGGTCCAAGCGAAGGGACCGCCACAGGGACTCGTCTCGAGGCGGAAGCTGCCTGCCTGGACGGGCCCACTTCTTCGAAGACCTCCCCCTCCCCACCGCCCTCACGCACACGCTCACGCACACACAGCCCCGCTCCTCCCTCCAATGTGACGAGGCAGGTGGAAGCAAGGCGAGCTCGCAGAGAGGGGGCGGTGTCCTTGACCTGGCCCTGGCAAAGCGTACAAGACCACACACCTTCAGAGAGCGACCAATGGTGAGAGCTGGACCGAACATCCGACTCGATCCACCTGCGGCGCCTTAGCACCAAGTCAATGGGCTGCTTGTTCAAACGTCGGTCTGGTTCCACCTTAAGAGCGGCACACTCAATGATAAGAAGCAGGGGTGCTTCGAAGAAGCCTTCCCCTTTCCTTTTACCCCCCTCCACGCGTGGCCGATCCTCGCCATCTCATCCTCCTCCCGCCCCCCCCCCTCCCCTCCCGTCCCCCCCCTCCTCCCCCCTCCTCGCCATGTCCTCCCCCTCCGCGCCTCTCCTCCCCCCTCTGCGCGTGGCCGATCCTCGCCATCTCTCCTCCTCCCCCCCCCTCCCCTCCGCGACGCGCCCCCTTCCGCCTGCGCGGCGGCAGGGGCGCCCCGCGCGGCAGGCCGCCCGTGGTCGGCGAGGCCCGAGGGGCCTTCGCCGCCGCCGCCGCCGACGCTGTCGCCCCCGCGGCCCCCGCCGCCGCCGGCAGCGTCGCGCTCGTCACAGCCGCCGCCGTCGGCGTCGGCCTCGACGCCGTCGTCGCCGCCGCGGGTCGACGCCGTCGCCGTCGTCGCCGCTGGCGTCGGCGTTGACGTCGTCGTCGTCGTCGTCGTCGTCGTCGGCGTCAGCGTCGTCGTCGCGCTCGCCGTCGCCCTCTTTTTCCTCATGCTCGTGCATCGTCGGTTGTCGTCGTCTCCCTCGGCCTTTCCCTCCTCTCGCCGTCCTCCACCTCCTCGTCCTCCTTCCTCGTCTGCCGGTCACGCAATGCCGCACGTACCCGTGCGGTAGATGCAGGATGGCTTTGCTGAGATCCTCGGCGTTGAGTCGGGGAGAGCGGAGAAGGAAAGGGATGAGGAAATGTGGGGGTCTGGAGGGGCGATGAAGAAAGCAGGAGGGGGAAGAAGATGAGAAGTTCTGATGGTGACAAATTGGAACTTCCATCTTGCAGGAGGCATCGGGGATCCTGAACCGGGTCATTCCCTTCCCGGGTCACTCAGGCCTTGCAGGATCCTGCAAGACCCCGCAGGATCCTGCAGGATCTTGCACCCAAGCCTGGGTCATAGCACCCCTGGATCTGAACGATCCTGCAAGATCCGGCGCTCTATACCACACTCGCCCCCCATGCAATTAACCAACTTCCGTTCGAAACTTACCTCCAACAAAATATAAGCCACTGGGCGGACACATCCAGCATGCAAGTGATTATCAGGAAACCAAAGCCGCCGCGACAGTCTCCGAGCGAGGAGCTCCCAGATGCGCGTGACCCCGAACACCTTCAACTCCTCAGATAATGCGCGGAGGTGTTGGAAGCGGCCACGGGGTCTGCGCTGGATCGGCCCCAAGAAAAACGGTCCACCTTAGCCCCCCAACTGGCTCCAACGGAGGCGATTCTCCAGGTTCAGAGCAGCCCCGGTGAGGCCCCAAGACGCCTCGAAAATTGGCGCCAAACGGCCCAAATAACATCGAACAACCTACGACGACGTGGAGTGCTCGCGCGGGGCTCTTCTGGCCTTGGCGGGGGCCCTCAAACGCCTTAGGAAAGCCCAACTCGGCGATGGAGATACATCGGTACGTTGCCATGAAAGCGCCTCGATCCGCCACGAAAGGGATCTTGGAAAACCAGACGACGCGTCTGTATGACTTCGACCGCGGCATCGAAGGCTCCGCAATGCTCCGATGCGATATAGGAAGGCCGGCGCTCCAGGCTATACCCTTCGTCATCGGCCTCCTCCTCTTCCTCGTCTTCCTCCTCCGCATCCCCTCCTCATCCCCTCCTCCTCCTCCTCCTCCACCTCCTCTTCCTCTTCCTCCTCCTCAACCTCGTCCTCTTCCGCCTCCTCCTCCTCCTCCTCCTCCTCTTCCTCTTCCTCCTCCGCATCGTCATCATCATCATCTTCATCATCATCACCAGATTCTGCGTCATCATCAGCATCACCACCATCAGCATCAGTATACACATCATCCGCATCATCATCATTTTCATCATCATCAACATCATCATCATAAACGGAATCACCAACACCAGCAGCATCATCATCAACAACATCAACATGATCATCAACATCATCACCGTCGTCATCATACAACCCCTTACGAAGAAATCCCGGCAACAACTAACTACGACCCTGCCTTCAAATGCTGGTGCGCTCCGCCCCCGCCAGCCGCAACAACGATCAAACACCTCAGGCGCTCGCCCTGACAGCGGTCCGCGGCCGCGCCGTCCGCCTGGGGAACCTGCAGCGGAGCTGCGTGCGCCCCTGCCTCGGAAACCATCGACATCAGCAGCGCGCCGTCCGCCTCCGCGTGCAGATTCGCTCTCCACGCTACCGCCGTCCACGCGCGCGCCAGGCGCAAGGTCTCGTTTTGGAGGGTGAAAGTGGGGGTCGGCCGCAGGGCCCCGGCAACGATGTCTTTATGGGCCATGAATGGGCGATGCATCCTCGATTGCTGTGGTCGGCGGGGGAACTAATGAAAGCCCCCCGCTTGCACCAATGCGCGAGACTTGAAAGGAAAGGAAGCAAGGGGGCGGGGGGCTCGGGAAAGGCGACGAAGGCAACGTGCGCTGAGGGCGCAAAAAGAAAAGGCTGGAACATACGAAAGCGGTCAGGTGAGTGTCGAAATCTGCCCAGCCAATCTGACATGCGGAACAAAACGCCTCAGTGTTGGGGATCTTGAAGGCCAGGGCAAAATGTGAATTCACATTGTGGGGAAAAGCAATCTGTGAATTCACATTTTGGGAAAAACGGAAAATGTGAATTCACATTTTGGAAAAAGGAAAATGTGAATTCACATTTTGGAATTTTGTGTAGGATTCTTTATGAAAGGGGCCAGGATGTGAATTCACATTTTGGAAAAAAGGAAAATGTGAATTCACATTTTAAGAAAAAGGAAAATGTGAATTCACATTTTGGGAGAAAAGTGGACCCCATTCCAAATCTGTCTTGGGGGTCGAGAAGTCATCGTTTGGGAACATACACGATCATCAATCCCACAATCAAGACACACTTGCACTCCACTTCGCTGCCCCACGCGCAATATGCAAGAACCCCCGCACGCATGAACGATAATGGATGGACGGCGCGTGTGCCCGCGCGGGCAACGCGCGGGCACGAACGACTGGCCCTCAATGACCGCCAACATTGGATGCCAATCGTACCCGTTCACATACATGAGCGATACATTGAGCATACATGGGCCATTCAGCCCCCATTGAAGACCCCCTGTTGCAGACCCCCTCTTTCACCCTCCAATCGTTGCCTCCGCCGGAAGCCACGCGCCACGGCAGTTCCTCAAGGCCTCCGCGCTCGCCGCATGAAGCCGGCCGAGCGTATCCCACGACAGGGCAGCCACCGATGGGCTGTACCGTCGTGCTTTGCCTTTGCTCCAGCACGCGCTTCGTCGCTGGCGAGGTCCGCCGCCTGCCGGTCCGTTGGCACCGGAAAGTTTGCGAGCGGCAAACGGATCGTGACATCCAGCCGCCACTGGTGGAACTTTCCCGGGCGGCTGGCGCCAGTGTCCAAACTCGCCTCCTTGCACGTCGGCGTCCGCGGCCGCCCCCAACCCGCAGCACGTTCGGGCTGCTGCCACCGACGCAGCTCCGGGACGTGGCGTTCTTCGTCCATGGCGTAGCCTGCGTTGCCCAACGCCTTGATGACGCTCCGGCGTGTGCGCTGGCGGCCACCCTGCTGGGCACAGTGCCACGCGTACTGTAGCCTCGCACTCATGAGCTTCCTGCACGTCTCATCGGTCGTGCCATCGCCAGTGACAGCACAAGAGCGCGCCGCAGCTTCCCAAGAGGTCCAGGCGCACGCATGGCGACGAAATGAGCATCTGGGAACAAGCCTGCAATTCCCCTAAGGATGTCACGCCAGACGCACCCCGCGCCGGGACCCCCCGCGCTGAGCATGACCAGTTTGCGGAGCGCGTGCGCCTCGTGCCACAGGCGCGTCGCCTGGAGTGCACGCCAATGTTTCTGGACCAATGTTTCTGGACCTGGCTGAGCAGCGCCCTCTGATCGCACACATCCAGCTCGTCGGGCGCGGGGCGCAGCTGGCGAGCCAGCGCCCGCAGGAGCTGCTCCAGGCTCGCGTCCACCACCCACGGCCCGGCGTTGTACCCCGCACGCTGCGCCACGCCGAAGAGGAAGGTGCCGTCCGTGTTCCTCGGCCAACCCATGCCATTGCAAGTATTTCTTCGTGCGCAGCGCAGCCTCGCGCATTTCGTCGAGCCGCAGGGCGACGCCAAGTTTCCCCGCGAGCGCCGGCACTCGCGCCAGAACGCTGCACCACATTGCCCACGACGCAGCCGCCGCCCCTCCTTCGCTGCAGTCCGCAGCGAAAGGCAGCCCGCCGTACTCCGTCGGCACCGTTGCTACGCGCCGGGCCCACTCGTTCCAGCCGCCGAACAGCTCGGCAGCAGCGGCCTCCACAGCAGCCTAGTGCGCGCCAGCGACGCGCTCGATACACTCGCAGGGCATCACGCGGAGGTCGTAGTCGATGGTGTGCTCCGCGCTCTGGCTGACAATGAGAAAAGCCATGCGCCGCACCTTGCAGTCCGCTCCCTTGCGCGCGAAGTCCAACGTTCGCTGGTGGAGCAGATGCCGCGCGCGCTCCACCCTCGCCTTTGTCTGCGTCACACTCGGCTCGCTGACAGGAGCCCAGTTCTCTGCGCTGAAGGCGGCGGCGCCGAGCATGCAAATGCCGCCCCGCGAACGTGGGAACGGAGCCACCAGTTGCCTCTCCGCCGGGGTCAGAACAGCGTCGTCGTCCCCCATGGCGTCGGCCGTAAAGAGCCAGACCTAGAACTTCACTTCGTTGATCTCCGTGCCGCCCCCGCGGGACGCCTCGCGCACCCCAGGCCAGTGCACGTCGTCGCCAGAGGTCTCCAACAGAACGTACTGATCGTCCTGGTACCCCAGGCGCGCCGTGAACGCAAGTGCCGCCGCCCGCTGCCGAAAGCTCCCGGCCTCCAAGAAAAACCTCGCACAGTTCCTCCGCCCCCGCGCCGAGCAAGAACTGCACGAGCCCGGAGCCCTGCCGCCCGCCAGACGACGCGCGGAGCCCAACCCATGCCCCGTCCCGCCGCGTCCATGCCTGCACCGTGTCGTTTTGCCACTGCGCCGCCGCGAGCCTTGCAGTAGGCCTGCTGAGCCTGACGGTGCCATTGATGCAGGTGCTCTGGTTGATGAACCCGTAGCCATTGGCCATGTCTGCGCGAGGCAGTAGCGCGTGGGCCACTCACCACAACATGCCGCTTGGCGCGCCTCGTGATGACTCACCTCAGCAGCGGCCGGCGTGAAGTCCACCATGAACGCCTGCGCGTCCGGCGCGCCACACCCCAGCTGTTTCGGCTGCTCCCGCACCACCTGGTCGTAATCTTGCTGTCTGACCACGCTCTCTGCGTACTTGCTGCAACGCAGACAGCATCGACGACGACGACGACAGATGACGAAGACGACGAAGACCACGATCGATGACGATGACGGACGACGGACGACGACGACGGACATGGAGTCATCATTCGTTGACGCTCATGCCCTCCGTGCGTCGGCGTCGCCTTCGTCTCGCGTCCGCAGACACCGTCGTTGTCGTCCGTCGTCGACGCCGGTGTCGTCCACCTTCGTTGTCAGACGTCGACGTCGACGTCGCTTTAAGGGAACACACAGTGACATGGCATACACTGTTGAAGGTCCGCGCGGATGTCTCGGATCGGCGCTGGAACCCGCTCGGCGGGCGCGCAGAGCGCGCCAGGGGCTGCGCTGGAGAAGCCGCCAGATAACTCCAACGCAAACCCCCGAGGAACCCGCGCGGAACTCCAACAACTTACGCTTATGCTTATGCTATATAGTTTTCCGTATTATATCATTATAATAATTACTGTGGCATTCATCTTCAAATTTAAGAATATGATCCGTATTGATGTGTGTATTGTGCGTTTGATGTTAAAATTACTATTGTTCGACCGTTGTCCTCCGTCGTCGTCGTTGTCCGAGAAGGTCCATGTCGTTGCCGTGCGTCGTCGTCGTCGTCGTCGACCGCAGTCGACGTCGCCCCGTCGTCGACGCCGGCGTCGGCGGCGAGCGAACGAGGCGAGAGGGGCGCCGCCGCCGCCGCGGCCTGCGCCAGGGCGCGTGCCGCCCCCCGCGGGCATTGGCCCCTGGAGCAGCAAGGCGCCGGGAGAGAGGGGCGGACGAGGGGAGGGCGAGGGGAGGGGAGGGAGGACGAGGAGGACGAGGAGGCCGAGGGGACGCGGGGGCGAGTGAGGAGGACGGGGAGGACGAGGAAGAAGAAGAAGAAGAAGAAGAAGGGGAGGAGGGTCTGAGTGAGGACAAGGAGGACGAGGAGGACGAGGGGGCGGCGGGGGCAGAGGCGCCCCACAAGAGTCCGAGGTGGCGGTCGGGCTGGCGAGGGAGGAGGCAGAGCCCCCCCTCGAAGCTGCCGCTCGGCACCTCACACACGAGGGGCACCAGCAGCAGTCCCGTGCATGCACGGGGGACACCCGTGCGCAGCCCATATCGGAGCGGCTCCATCCTTTAATCAGGGAGAACAGGGGGAGGAGGAGGGGAGGAGGAGGGGAGGGGAAGGAGGAGGAGGGGAGGGGAGGAGGGGAGGGGACAAGCTAGGTGCGCTCGCGTCATATCTGACGTCCTACCCCTCCCTCCCATCCCTTACCATGGCGCTGATTTTCTCTATCCGCGGACGCGTGTCGTAGCGGACCTGTGGCTCCGCGCGCGCGTGCGTAGTGGGTGGTGGTGCACGTGCGTGCGTGCGTGCGTGTGTGCGTGGTTGTCGTGGTGGTGGTGGTGGTGGTGGTGGTGGTGGTGGTGGTGGTGTGGTGGTGGTGGTGGTGGTGGTGATGGTGGTGGTGCTGGTGGTGGTGCTGGTGGTGGTGGTGAACTGGTGCTATGCTGGTATGGGTGCTGGTGTGTGGTGGTGGTGGTGGTGGTGGTATGGTGGTGGTGGTGTGTGGTGGTGGTGGTGCCGCGGTGGCGGGCGGCGGGGCGCGAGAAGAAGGCCCGCGCTGGGGCGAGAACGCCATCCTGAACGACGGAGGCCAAACACCGATCCGAAAATGAGGCCCACGCTGCAGCGGGAGCACGATTCGGAACGATTCGGGAGCAGAAATGAGGCCGGCGCCTCAACGAGAGCAGCACTTTGGGAAAAAATGACGCCGGCGCCTCAGCGAGAGTCGTTTCCCGGGATTTTTCGGGCATCCTGTGTGTAAAAAAACAGTACGCGGAGGGTGCGCGGCTATCACCCGGACGCCATCAGAGGAAGGATTCGGGAGCAGAAATGAGGCCGGCGCCTCAACGAGAGCAGCATTTTGGGAAAAAATGACGCCGGCGCGAGAGCAGCATTTTGAGAAAAAATGACGCCGGCGCCTCAGCGAGAGTCGTTTCCCGGAATTTGTCGGGCATCCTGTGTGTAAAAAACAGTACGCGGAGGGTGCGCGGCTATCACCCGGACGCCATCAGGGGAAGAGGGAGAGTATATTCATATTGAGTAATTGTGGAGAGGAGGAGGGGAGGGGAGGGGAGGGAGGACGAGGGGAGGGGAAGGGAGACCAAGGAGAGGGGGAGGAGGAGGAGGAGGGGAGGGGAAGACGAGGCACCAGCGTGGTTCCCTCCTCTGGGGTGTCCGAGCCGCCGAGGCCGCGACTTCGGCCGCGCGCCCGGCACGGCACTCCCGCACGGCCGCCGCTCCGCCGCGGAGGGGAGGGAGGGCGAGGAGAGTATACAGTTTTCGGCCTGACCTGACGAACGATGATCCAGAAACGAAGCACCATTTTTCAAGTAAGTCTACGAAGTTCGACGGAACGGGGCTCGCCGCCAAAGAGGTAGCGGAATGCATGCAGACCAGAGGAAGGACCGAGCCCCTTTTGAAAAGTGCGTGTTCCTTGTTCAAGCCGGATCCTGTTGGGGAGGACGAGGGGAGGGGAGGGGAGGGGGGAGAAATAGAGGCCTCCTGGGTGGTCTCGGCGTAGATAGGGGTCGGAAGATCGCGCTGCATCGCCGATGCACGGGCGTGGCGAACATCGGGCCCCAGATCGAGCCGCATCGTCGATGCATCGGCGATGCGGAGCGATGGTCCGACCCCGTCCAGTCGGACCCTATCTGGGAGGCCTAGAATAAGGAAGTATATAGGACGATAACGATTTCGTGAAAGAATTGGCTCAGGGTACGTTTCAAAATCCAGAACTTCTAGCGACCCTCATTTCTGAAGCCCGAGCGGAACGGTAAGAGATCTGGGAAATCTAGGGAATCTTGAGTCGCATCATTATCATGACCTTGCATTGGTCCTCTGAACACAAAGGAACACAACGGAATGAAGATAAACTTCCGGAAGTCCGCGCGGACTTCTTGGATCGGCGCTGACCCTCCCTGGCGGCGCCACTGGCGCCGCTCCTGGCGCGCAGAGCGCGCCAGGGAGGGAGGACCAGCGCCGCTAAAAAATCCGCGCGGAGCTCTGACAGTCTACGTTCATGCAGTTTCACCCGAATCGGCGGCGCGCACAAGGGGGTGAAGGGAGGGGGGAGGGCTTCTTCGAAGGAGGAAGCTTCTTAGAAGGCGCCGGCCTTACATCTCTAGATAAGGCCCGCGCCTCGCCCTCTAAGAAGCAGGGGTGCTTCTAGGAAGCCCTCCCGCCTCCCCCCGCCTCACTCTGCGCGCGGCCGACTTAAATGCGTTTCGCTCAAGGGTTCTAACAAGAGAAATCCTACAACAAGGACGGGAAGCCCAAGACCACCCGGACCGGCAGCCGTTTCGCCTGAAGCGTCCTCACCAAATATTCAGGGATCATTTTCGTAAGAAACGCATCAAGATGCACACGAGCGACGATCGACAACGGGTCTTACGTTTTACGCGAGATGGCCCATCGATCTTACGCGGTGGCTTACGCGGGCCGCCAGCGCGGGACGCTACGCTGGAAGCGAGGGCGCTTACGCGCGACCTTACGCGGGCAGCTTACGCGCCAATGTCGGCGCAGTCGACCCCGTTTTTCTGCGTCGCTCGCATGGCCGTGCTCTCACCACATGTCCGAGGGGTATGTCCGTAGGTCCTGCCTCTCCCTCTTCGCCCTTTGATGGACCCCAGGGCCCCGTTGGGGGCTGGAGGGTGGGGCGAAACCCCAAGCACGCCCATGCTGGCTTGTGCTGGCCCGTCCGCATGAGATGTCCAGGGAAGGGGACAAAGGAAAGACTCGGCCAGGCGAAGCTCGGCCAGGCTGAACTCAGCTCGGGCCAAATTCCGCCTCCGACTTCCGCATGGCCGAGGTCAGCCGACCGAGTTCAGCCTGGCCGAGCTCAGCATGGCCAAGTGTTTCCTGGTAGAGCTTAGTTGCTGCCAGGGAGGAGTGAGTGGATTTACTCAGAAGAACAGTGTTAGCCAGCGTTCTTCCAACATAGCGATGTCTTACAATATATGCGGTGCAAACTAGGTGGTGCCATCCATGTCGTGCAATCTAGATGGTGAAATCCATGTGGTGCAGTCTATGTCGTGCAAAGCAATCTACAGCAATGAGCATCAATGCAGCACTAGTTGAAACAATGCAAACCCATGCAACGCCGTGCAAAACGATGTAAAACAATTCAATACAATTCAAAGAACTGCAACGAAACGTCAATAAGTTCCAAGCAGTGCAAAACAATGCAAAGCGATGCGAAGTGATACAAAGCAGCGCAAACACATGGACCATGGAAAGCAATACAGCACAAACCAAAGCGATGCCAAGGAATGCTAAGCAATGCAAATCAATTCCAAGCATCGACAAGCAATGCAAAGCAATGCAAAGGAATGCAAAGCAATGCAACTATGGAATGCAATGCTTTGCTAAACGTTGCCATGCTTTGCTATGACATGCGAGTGGACGAGTGAGGGTGGACAAGTGCGAGTGGACGAGCACAAGTGGTGGCGACGGACGTCGGCGAGCGGCGATGGGCGGCGACAAGCCAGCTGGACTGGCACTGGGGCAGCGACGGATGGCGGCGACGGGCGGCGACGAGCCAGCTGGACCGACACTCGGGCTCCATTGACAGCGGCGACGGGCGGCGACGGCCAGCGACGGACGGCGACAAGCCGACCCGACCGGCACTCGGGCTCAGCTGCAGCAAGAAACCCTACGTGCAAGCATTATCTGGGGAATCATTTGCATAACCATACACTGTCGGAGATCTGTGCGGACTTCTTGGAGCGGCGCTGGACCGGGGGCCGAGCGCCAATCCAAAAAGTCCGTCCCGACCTTCAAAAGCGTACGTTTGGAAAGGTTGTAATTAACTGGTCACTGCACCCCAGGGCTGGACCTAAACGTTGTCCTTCGTTTTGGTTCCGTCTTGTTTGTCGGTTTGCCCTACCTGTCTTCCTGTACCTTCCTGCCAAAAAAACGAAAGACAAAACACAGCCGAAGTCCAGCAAAACAGCGCTTAGATCCAGCTCTGCTTCACTCCTGGGCAGAGGGCACGCCAAGCTGGTCGACGGCCCAAACGAATCCCGCCTCTGGAGCTTGAGGCCCGAAGCAGCAGACAGGGCCTCGGAGGGGGGAAATATCTTCAAACGGGAACTCGTCATCAGGATGGAGGCCGCTCAAAAGACGCTTACACGGTGTACCTCTTTCCGCTCTCAGGAGGTCCCTTGCACACCTGATGGAAGCCCTTGCAGACAAAAACAGTATTTCTGGCCACAATGTGGCAAAGAAGTGCCGGCAGACCGCGCGAGCATAATCCAGAGGTGCAAAGTATGACGTCTCCGCAAGCCAGGCGGGGGAGGACGACGGGGGTGGGGAGACGGATTGCGAGCTGGGGGAGCTATAGAGGGGAATCCCTCGCATCCAGCGACACAACTACCTGATGTAGTAGTCGGGGTCCTCAGGCTCGTCGCTCCTCCCCTCAAGGAGCTGACCCGCACGTCCACGGCGAGGGGGATGAGAGCAGGGGAGGGGAAGGGGGGAGGAAGAAGAGGGACCAAGGAAGTGGGAAACTGAGGGAGGAGCAAAGCGAGGATGAGAAGGGAGAGACTAAGGGGGAGAAAAAAAGGAGGAGGAGGAGGAGGAGGAGGAGCAGTAAGTGGAAGGAGTGTGGAGGACGAGGGGAGGGAGAGGCAGGAGAAGGGGAGGCGGATTAGGAGGAGGGCTTGAACATGTCTCACAATGGTCAAATGCTCGTTTGGTGGACCTTCCTGGGGCCACTCGCTCCACTCATGCGTCGATGGTGCGTCGAACGTCCATCGACTTGAATCGAACTTGAATCGAACGTAAATCCGCCGACCCTGTCGGCGTGTGGCAGAATCCGCGCCAGCCACAGCAAAATTGAGCAACGTTGTAGTTGAGTCGAAGGGCAGCCCCTTCCCTTTGATCCCTTCCCCGCCGGGGGGGGGGGGGGAGCGGGGTCCAGGGGGGGGTCCAAGACGCCAAAGTAACCTCCAGACGGCTCGAAATGTTTCCAAAACGCCACAAGAGGTCTCCAAGAGGACTTCCAAGACGGCCCCAAGGGGCTAAAAAGCCTAGACTTCCCGTAAGTGTTTGAAAGATTTCAGCATTCTGGCCTTGTCAGCTTCCCGATGCTCCAGGATAGGCCAAGAGGCATCCACGACCGCCCCAAGATGGCTCATGAGGCCTCCAAGAGAGCTCCACGACGACCCAAGAGGGCCCCAAGACCGCCCAAGAGGCCTCCGAGACAGCCTTGGAGGCCCCCAAGACAGCTCCAAGAGAGAGCCCAGACGGGGCACCCGAATGGACATTTCGATCCCTCGGCCTGAGAAGCTCTCAGGAAGCCCCCAGGGGCCTCTCTGCAGAAGCCCCCCAAGAGGCCCCAAGAGGCCTGCAAGAGACTCCCAGGACGCCCCAAGAGGCCTCCACGAGGCTCCCAAGCGGCTCCCAAGAGCTTACCAAGAGGCCCCCAAACTACCCCCAAGAGGCCCCCGAGAACGCTCGTCGTCGTCGTCGTCATTCAGGGTCGGCAGAACGGGTCGTAAGGCCTTCGCAATCAAACCGGAATCAAATCAGAATCGAACAGATCCGTCAGGTGTAGCCCCAGGAAGGTCCCCAAAACAAACACATAACCATAAAATGACAAGAGCCTATCTTTCCCAGGCAAGGGGCGCTGCTCCGTCGCCCGCGTGAGCAAGGCCGGCTCTTTAGCTAAAGACCGCATTCTTCGACACGCCGCTGCCGTGAGCGGCTGCCGCGACTGCTGGCGCCCAAGGCCTGGCCGCGTGCGAGGGTCGGGGGACGTAAGACTCGGGTTCGGGGGACTCGGGTTGTCCTCACATTGGTCGGCCCTGGGAACAACAGGGCCGCACCTTCGCCATTTCTGTCTCTACGTTAAGTTGCCGGTTCTGACGCCATGTTTTGTCCAGATCCGTTGCCATTGTTTTGCAAGTTCGGATTCGGGTTTCAATCCTGGAGCTGCTTTTGTTGCCGTTTCTGCTCGTCGTTTCTCTACCGTTTCCATGTTCAAAAAACATGTTTTCGGAAACGGTGAAAAAAACGGCACCGCGCCAAATAAAACCAAACATGACCATCAACAACAATGACGAGGCACAATCTGAAATTTGCTGCGGGCTCCCGCTACGAACATCCCTCGAAAGCTGGACCGTCAGAATATCTGGGGCGGGCCCGTCAGAGGCGCTCTGCAAACCCGAGGTCCAGCAAACTCGAGTCTCATGTTTCCGCAAGAGGGTGTGGGCAGCGCGCACAGGGGAGTAGGGGGAGGGGGGAAGGCTTCTTAGAAAGAGGATGCTTCTCAAAGGCGCCGGCCTTACATCTATAGAGAAGGGGCCGCTTCTTTTGAGAAGCAGGGGTGCTTGCAAGAAGCCTTCCCCCCTCCCCCTTCCCCCCCTCTGCGCGTGGCCGAGGGGGGAGGGGGAGGGCGGGGCGGGGCAGATCCACCCGACGGGCCCTCGCGGAGAGAGCGCGCGACGCCTGCGGATGTCCAGGAGGACGAGGGAGGTCAGCGGCGGCCTAACCGACCCCTAGCAAACCATTCCCTTCCGTGACGTCCCCCCCTCGCCTCACCCCAAGACGCATGTGTGCGGCCAGAGGGGAGCTCGACCTGCGAGGGTGCCGTCATGGAAGAGAGTGGCCTGCCAGAGGTCGGTGAGGCCGCGCCCGAGGAGGGAGGGACCCCGGACCCCTCGAGGCGTGAGCAGGGCCACCACGGAGGGCCTTCGGCCACGTTCGGCCCAAGGGGAGGCCCTTCGGGCCAAGAGAAGCCGCCTCGGGATGAGAAGCTGGCCCCAGGGAACGGGCAGGTCTGCGCTGGACCGAGTCGCGAAATCGGATCGGATCGGAGGAGGAGGAGGAGGAGGAGGAGGAGGAGGAGGAGGAGGAGGAGGAGGGAGAGGAGGGGGAGGAGGAGGGGGAGAGGGAGGGGGAGGAAGGGGAAGGGGAGGAGGGGGAGGGGGAGGGAGAGGTTCGATCGATCGAACGGAAGTATGGCTGAGATCAGCGTACTCGGTTGTCGAAACAAACCTGCGGGCGAGCGCCCCTGACCCGGGCTTGTGAGAGGAGAAAAGGTGTGAGGATCGACAGCGGATCGTCCCAAATCGCATCGAAATCAGACCGCCGCGCTCAACTCAGGCTGGCCCTGGCCGACGCCAGCGAACCGAAACGAATCGCAGCGAGTCGGAATCGCAGCCCCAGCGGGCGATTCGGATCGCATCGAATGGGATCGCAGGCGGCCTTGACGAGTCGCTACCTCCAGGGGTCCACGCTGTGAAAAATTACAGAGTCGGGGCTCTGGGGTGGGAAGCTCAGGGTGGGAAGCATCGAGCTGGAATCGACGATGCATCGCCGACAGATCGGCGATGGGCACCAGATGGCGAAACCGCACAGTTCTGGACGGCCATCAGGCCCCTATCGGCGATGAATGTGCCATTTGAAGGTCGATGCAGCCCCTCCCCACGCCTATCCGCCCCAACATTGCCCCTGAAGGAAGAGCCAGGATCGGGGAGACGTAAGACCCGGTTACGGGGGACTCGGAAATCCCCGACGAGGTCGTCAAAAAAATGACGAGGCCGAGCCTGCATTTTGACGAGGCCTCCCGCTGCAAACATCCCACGAAACTCCTCCTCGTCAAAATCCGAGGCGCGGTCGTCAAAAAACGGTGGCGAACCCGAGTCCCGGCAAACCCGGGTCTTACGCTCCCCCGACAGGAGGGAGCGAGGAGGGAAGAAGCAACGCACGAGCAGGAACCGTCGGAGGTCCGCGCGGATGTCTCAGACTTGTGCGCTCCCCCCCTCCCTGGAGCGCGAAGCGCGCGAAGGCCCCGCGCCGATCCAAGATGTCTGCGCGGGCCTCCGAAAGTTTAAGCTGTGTCGGTCTGTCTTCGGAGCAGGGAGGAAGAGCTCCCCTTCCCTGCAAGGCACACCGCGGGGACAATCAGAGCAGGGCGAGTTGAGACAACGGCAGCTCAAGATCGGATCCCAGACACCTCGCAGGGACCAAGCGCACCAGTTGTCCGAGCTGCGTCCAGCCGTGGCGACGAAGGGGCACCCCGAAGGCCAACCACCCCTGCCCCAACTCGCCCTCCTCTGAGACAGGCATAACGGCACCGCTCGAACCCCGCCTTGCGCGAGGGATCGCCGCAGCTCGAGCGCGCTGGGACTGCAGACAGAAAGCTCCCCCGACGCCACCGGCACACTGACGGGAATGCACGGGCGCGCAAGCGGCCCGAGCCTCTCTCTACGGAAAGGCGCTCACCTGAACCAGCTGTTGAACGTCGTCCTCATGGTCTCCTCGACCTCCGACGACACTTCCGAGAGTCTACGGTTGACGTCGGCCATGGAGATCGAGAACGGCGTGACGATGTCCTAGCGGAGCAACAAGTGAGCGTTTTCTTATTCGGCGTTTCGACATTGAGCGAAGAGAAGGGGGAGGGGGGGTCTGGTTCTGGACCTCTGCTTAGTGCGACTGTTTGCGACAGTGCGTCCTGTGAGGGGGGACTCTACCCGCTCGAAACAGGCGCCAACAACAGTCAAGATCTACTCCAAGGGGGGGGGAGGGAAGGGTTACGAGAGCCCGCTCCGATCGGCAAAATAATGAAAAAAACGATAACCAAGCGGCATACGTAAGCATGATGTGTCGAAGGTGCGCGCGGATTTCTTGGATCGGCGCTGGACCCCATGCCTGACACGCAGAGCGCGCCAGGGGCAGCGCTGGAGGCGCCGCCAGGAGGACCCAGCGACGACCCGAGGACTCCGCAAAGAACTCCGAGACACCATGATTATGCCGTAGATTGTTCTTCGGTGTGTCCTTCTCGTTGTCTATGTGCCTCAGGTACATGTCCTCCACGTTCTCGAGGTCGACCTCGGCCTTCCAGAGCAGCTGGTCGACGTGCTTGCACGCCGCGGCCTCCTTCTTCTTGTTCTTCGCGGCGGCACTCTGGTCGTTGCTGCTCGAGGCGGCCGAGCCCTCGCTCCGCTTGTTGTTCAGCGCCAGGAGCTCGTTTCGGGCCTGCTGCAGAACCTGTCGGCACGCCCGCAACGGGCGCGGACAAGACTAAGCAGCTGCCCCGCTGCAGATGTGGCTTAAAACCCTCAGCGGCCGCCGTTGGGCAGGCGAGCTGGTGCCTCAAGTGGAGAAGGCCCACGACGACACAGGAGCGAACCCTGCTCACAACAGACAGGGAATGCTGCTGGTCCTCGTCCCCATTCCTTCCGCACGAGTTTTACACTTAAGTGGCCACATGTGAACCCTAGCCCCACCCCCAACGATTTCCAGGGGGGGGTGGGGGTTCTCTCCGCTCGGGAGCTCCCGAACGAAGTGACCCCCCCCCTAATCGTGTGGGAGGGGGGAGGGGGGGGGCGAGGGTAGGGTTCGCATGTGACCACCGATTTCGGGCGCGCCAAAAAATACCTGCGTGGTCTGCTCCACCAACTCGTGCATGCGCCGGATCTCCATCTCCTCGTCCTGCGCGTCCTCATCCTTAGAAGACAGAGTGAAGTCGGACCTAGGCCAGAAAAACATCCCTCAAAAACATGAGACCCTCCGTCGTCGACCAAAGTGAAAAGAAAATCCAAGGGTGCCCTTCCTAGGGTGCACAAGAACATCCAACAAACACGAAGAACACTAGGGCACCCTCCCTGAACCGACCTCGATCTATCCGATTTGTAAGCATGAACTTTCGGAGGTCCGCGCGGATGTCTTGGATCTGCGCTGAAATCCCATCCCCGACGCGCTCCTGGCGCCAGGGGCGGCGCCAGAGGCGCCGTTGGGGGGTCCAGTGCCGATCCAAGAAAGTTGTGCAGAACTACAACAACTCATGTTTATGCAATTGATTCTTCGTCGAGTCCTGCACGAACACGCTGGAGTACGCTGGGCCCTGCCCCGTGAGCAGCGACAGGTCCACCTCCATCTCGGCCTGCGCGTGCACGTCCAGGCGCGCGACCTGCTGACTCATGGTCTTCAGCCGCTCCCGCAGGCGCTCCATCTTGGTGTCGAGCTGCTGCGGCGTGTGCGCGACGATCTCGATGCAGTCGTCTAGGCCAACGTGGCCCTTCTCTTTCACTTCTGGCAACTTGGTGAGCTTGATGCCGACGTTGCTCTTTTCCAGCGCCTTCTTGAACCGCTTGGAGTGTCCGAGGAGCTGCTCCTTGCTGATCTGCTTATTCTTGAAATGGTAGAAGATTGCCTTCAGTCCAGTGACCCAGTGGTCGAATCCTACCAGCCCGCTGGGCGCAAGTGGTTTCGAGAGGTTGCTCTTCCAACCCTTCCTTTCTGGGCTCCTTGCTTCACTGTCTGCTTCACTACTTCCTTCCTTCCTCGGCTCACCAGGGCATCGTTTCTGGATGGGCTGGTGGGGCTCCGCGAAGCGTTAAGAATTCAAACTCGTCCTTGCAGGTCAAGTCCAAGGACTTCGATCCATTCGCGCCGTAGACCAGGGAGAACGAGAGGTGCTCAAGCATTGGCAAGCGATAGTGCAAGAAGACCGGGGTTGACTGCCCCAGTCTAATCTCAATCACATCCTCGAGCTGAATTACGGAGTCCTCCTTTCGCTTAGCGCCTGAATACCAGATCAGGCGCTTGCGGTCGTCGCTCAACTGGAACTGCCTGAGGTGGGGAAAGCCTAGAGGAACACAAAACAACATATACATACACTTTCGGAGGTCAGCGCGAAATTCCTGGATCTGGGGCTGGACATCCCTCGCCGGCGTGCGAAGTGCGCCAAGGGCGGCGCCGGAAAAGCCGCCAGGGGACCCAGCGCCACATCCAGAAAATCCTCGCGGACCTCAGCACAGGCACATTTACGCAATTGTATCTTCTTCGAAAGCCGTAGTGGGTGTGCTTCAGCAGATTCGACCCTCGCTTCATCCGGTCGATCGCCTTGACGGCCTCTACGTGGAGGAGGGGCTCGACCTGAACCTTGAGGCGGCGCCACCTGTCGCCAGTGAACTTCTTCAGGTCGTCGCGCTCCTGCGCCGCTTCTATGATGTAGGTCTGCCCGTGCTGCAGGTCGCCGAAGTCCTCGTAGTCGAAGGTCTTCCCGTCCTCGGCGGGCTCGGCGGTGGACTCGTCGTCGCCCGTGAAAACCACCTCCCTCAAGACGAAGCCTCCGTCGATGATGGCGTCGCATGCGCACAGGACGGCCTCCTTGATATCTCCGGCCTTCATGTCCTGAAGGGGGAGGCGATCCCCCTCCTCCTCCACCTCTCCACCTCCTCCTCCTCCTCCGCTTACTCCTCCTCCTCCTCCTGCCCCACCCGGCAGGGATGGAACGGCTCAGCAGGGGGGGATCATCGACCTGGAATCGGCGGATGCATCAGAGAGGTCGGCGAGAGACCCCAGATCGCGACCTCGCGGGTTTCTGGGCGAGTTGGGCCACCAGGCCCCTATGTGAGCGTTTTCTTTATTCCGCGTTTCGACAGTGGGCGGAAACGGGCGGGGGGGGGGTCTGGCTCCAGACCTCTGCTTAGTGCGACTGTTTGCAAGAGTGCTGCCTCTAGGGGAGTCTCCACCCGCTCCAAACAGGCGCCAAAAAAGAGCCAAGATCTACTCCATGGGGGGTGGTAGGGGGGGTGCGAGAGCCCGCGCCGATCGGCAAAACAAAGAACAACAAAACTACCACCTGGGCGAGTTGGGCTACCGGGCCCCTATCGGCGATCGACAGGCGATTCAGGGTCGATGCATGCTGCACTCCCCTGGGAGCCTGTCCCCCCCCCGAACCTTGCCCCCGACGTCCGAGTACCATCCGACCACGTTCTTCTCGCCCTTGAAGTACACGAAAATTTGCTTCTTCTCCGGCTCCAGGTCGATACCGTGTGTCGCGTCCAAGACGAAGTCATCGTCCTCCGCTGCGGGCGCGCCGCTCCTGATGGGCCTGCTTTCCGCCACCACCACCACAAGTTGGAGGGAGGATGAGGAGGTGGAGGCCGAGGAGGAGGAAGATGAGGAGCAGGACCCCCTCCCCCTCCTATACTCATGGTGGTGGTGGTGGTGGTGGGAAACGAGCCCACCAGCTCCCAGTGGCGCCGCCGCCGATGCCCAGCAAATCCCCGCCCGGCCCGCCGCCACCGGCTGGCACCGGCACCGGCTTGGGCCGCTCCGGCGCGAGCGGGTCCGGGTCGAAGTCCTCCCCGGCGACCGCGCTGCTGGTCGCCGCCGGGGGCTGCGCCTGCCCGGGGGCCTCGGTCTGCCCCTTCGCCCAGGCCTGCGCCACGGGGTCGAACTCGTCGTTCGCCCCGAAGGATCCGCCGGCCCCCCCTGCGGATCCACCAGGCTGTAGATTACCTGATATTCGCGCCACCGAAGCCATCAAACCCTCGTAAATTGATATTGGCCCTCGCGTGAAGTCCCGACGTTGCCTGACGTCAGCGTCCAGACATCCCAACACAGCTCTGGCAAGTCCCATTCCAAGAGAGGGGGGCCGGCGGCATGGGGGCGAAGCCCTTACGGATATCAGGCTGTCGGCGCCCGCGCCCGCGTGCTTCTTCTCCAGCGCGTCTACGAGGCCGCTGTAGGGGTCCGGGGTCTTCGGGGCCTCGCTCGGCGCCACCACCTAGAAACGAGGAAGAACGGTATGTCTGTACGATCAGAGCCGTGGCAGCCAAGGGGGGACACTTCTGTTGGTGTGGCCCTCCCTCCCCGCTGGAAACATCACCTTTCCCCAGCTCGGGGAGGCATCGTGTACCTCCTCGTTGGACACTCGCACGGTCACTCGGCAACATGATTTTGCTCAATGCGCGGCCCCAGATGTCCCGACCCCTGCCTCGGGGTCAGCGTTTCGCCTCGGACCCATGCTCGTTGGCCCTGGGGGCCGAAATTTGCCAAAGGAGCCGACATACAAGACAAACGCCCGCATTGAAACAGAAATGCGAAAACGCTGGGGACCGACATCGCGGAAAAATGAAGACCCCTCGGAAAGCTAGACTGCCAGCAAGGGACCGCACAGCTCGCACACTCGGCCACGTTCCGCCCACCCTGCTCCGCTCTGCTCCGCCCACGTTTGCCCGCCCGCCCGCTCGTAAGGTACACCCACCCGCTCGCGTTCGGACCTACCCGCCACTGCAACTCCTCCTCCTCCTCCTCCTCCTGCTGCTGCTGCTGCTGCTCCTCCTCCTCCTCCAACTGCTCCTTCGAGTCTTGGGCGAGGCGACCGAATCCAGCAGAGGATCAGCATATACCCCATGGGGTTTGGTGTGGAATCATTGTTTGAAGGATTACGTGTTGTTCAGACGCCTGACATCCCAGATGATGATGATGCTGATGATGATGATGATGATGATGATGATGATGAAGATGATGATGACGACGACGACAACGATGATGGTGATGATGATGTTGATGATGATGATGATGATGATGATGATGATCGTGATCATGATCCTGATGATGATGACGATGATGATGATGATGACGATGAAAGACGCTGATGCTGATGCTGATGCTGATGCTGATGCTGCTGATGATGACGACGATGCTGATGCTGACGCTGATGCTGATGACGATGACGACGATGATGACGATGATGATGCTGATGCTGATGAGGATGCTGCTGCTGATGATGATGACGATGATGATGCTGATGCTGATGCTGATGAGGATGCTGCTGCTGCTGCTGCTGATGATGATGATGATGCTCATCATGATAGTGACGCACAGGAGCCTCAAGCGGACCCCGAGCCAGAGCTTTCGGAGGCGCCACTTCGAGACTATCGTTGTGTACTCACCAGCCAGAAAGTAAATGTCATTCGCGATATTGTAGGAGACGGACTTTGGACGACTGCGAATTTACATCGTTGCAAGTACGCCGAGCCGGCCGATTGCCTGAGCTGCGGAACGCACTGCAGTGCGCATCATCTTGCTTGGCAATGCCAAGGCCTCGAGGCTGAACGTTCGGAGAAGATGAGTCAGCTTGAGGTCAGGTCTCCTACGAGTTGCAGTTCCACGGATGTGGAATCGTGCGCTGATGGGACGGTTATTCTGGGGCGCGCAAACATGGATTAGCTATCCATGGATTTGGCGCGCGGTCGCCGAATCCATGGATCGGGGGAGGTGCCCTCCCCAAAGTGCGGCCGGTGCCGCCTCGCTCGCAGGCGGAAAACCGCGATCGACTCACCGCACGAGGCAGGCGGGCAGGCTGGACAGGAGAGGAGGAGGAGGAGGAGGAGGAGGAGGAGGAGGAGGAGGAGGAGGAGGAGGAGGAGGGTTTCTCATTTCGGGGAGGGGCCCGCTCGGATTGGACAGCATTGGAAAATTGGCAAATTGGAATATTGGACATTGTCCAATCCAGGTGTCCAATATTGGACCTGGGGTCCAATATTGGACTTGGGTCCAATATTGGACCCTGGATCCGTGACTTCTCTGAGTTTCAAATCTTGGACCCTCGCTCCAAAAATGGACCTCCAGGACCAATATTGGACCCGCGTTCGGACGTGTCGTCGGGGCTTTCCACGCCTCCCGATTTCCCAAACCGGACGTCCAATATTGGACCTGGGGCTCAATTTTGCGCTTGGCTCCAATATTGGACCCTCTCCCGGTGTTCCGAGACGCCCTCGAGGATATTCCTCCTCCCCCTCCATGTTGGAGGGGGAGGAGGAAGGTCCTCGAGGGCGGGGGCACATCATGGCCGGCGGCACGTGCGCGGCCCAGGGAGGGGACCAGGGAAAGTAATGAAGTAAGAAGAGGCGCCGTGAAATCTGGGGAAAGATCATGGCTCCGCCATGATATTCCCCCCTCCTAGTCACTAGTCCAAGACATGCGACGTCCTGATTTTTCAATGCGGCGTCCCTGGAAGTCCACCCTTTCCTTGGGGCCGGTTTTTCGTCCCGAGTCGTTGTTTGACGGTCCCGGGGCCCGGCGAGGACCCCCAGGGGCCAAAAATAGCCAAAACATGTGCCGCCCTTATTTTTCTAACGCCACGATCATGTCTGAGGATGACCCCCGCCATGATATCCCCCCCCTAGTCATCACCCCCCTCTTCCCTGAGATCCGACGTCGTGAATATCCGCGCCCGGAGACCCAGACCCTGTCTTTCTGCGCCTTGTTTCGAGCCGCATCGATCTGTGAGGGTCCCGGGGCCCTGAAAAAGCAAAAAAAAAATACACCAAAAATCGTCCCCCGGACTGTGTGGGCTATTTTTGAGTACTCCTCCTGCAGAGGGACACGCCCGACTTATCCCTGGTCATCACCCTTTTCTTTCCGGCCGGGCGACAGGGGGGGATAGCAAAGGGGGGGTTGAGAATCAGCTTACGTTTCCCGGCGCCTCCCTGCGCCAGAGGCGCCTATGTATCGAGGAATGGGCCCGGCGGCGGGCCGAAACCAGCTGCATGCAACAGATTTCGTACCCCCCCCTTTCCCTATCTCCCCCTTTCGTTGGACTCCCCGAGCGCGCGGCTCTCGCGCGCTTTTCGGTTGCTGTCGTGCCCGGGGTCGCGGGCGGCGAGAGCCGGGAGGCCCCGCGCGCCAGGCCCAGAGGCGCGCTGGCGGTGGCATGGCCGGGCCAGGGAGTGCTCACGAGTCGGGCGAGGGTCGTGGGCTCAAGGACACACAAATAAGCACACACACACGCAAACACCCAGGATTTCCCATTTCGTTCCATATTTTCTGGGTTTTCGTCTTCCCCCCCGCTTGCCATAGTTTCCTCTATTGTCCTGGGAGTCGACGCTTCGTTGTGTCTGTGTGTGTTTCCCCTCCTGAGACGTGGGAGCAAAGTGGTCCAGAGGGAAACAGGTGGTCCTGAGGGAAAGCTGGTCCGGGGGTGCTTTGCTTTCCCTTCCCTCCTTCCTTCCTTCCTTCCGTCCTTCCGTCCTTATCCTTCCTTCCTTCCTTCCTTCCTTCCTTCCTTCCTTCCTCCTCCTCCTCCTCCTCCTCCTCCTCCTCCTCCTCCTCCTCCTCCTCCTCCTACAGCCCTGTTGAGCGCAAGCATTGCATTCTCGAGTCCACTTTGTCGTTCCTGCTCACGCGCCGAACGGCATATGGCTTCGTGATCGTGCTCGAGGAAGGCGTACCTGAAGGTTTTCCGCCGCTTCCGGGATCTCGGGGCCCTCCACGGACCCTTGGAGCGTCGGAGAACGCCTCGGGATGCAGGACTCGTTCTGGGAGAGAAGCCCGAGGGTCAGGACTCCTTCCCCTCAGGACCCGTTTCCCTGCACGAACCCTACTTCCGTCACCCCTTGTCCGTTTGATTCCCTCCCTCTCTCTCATCCGCCTCTCATACCTCTCCTCCGGGCCCAATAATGGACCTGGGGTCCAATATTGGACTTGAGGTCCAATATTGGACCTTCAGATGGGTCAAATCGGGTTCCAAATTGGACCTGGGGTCCAATATAGGACCTCCGGATGGGGAAATCGTCACGCGCACAAAAACCGCGACAATTTTCCGAACCGAGGTCCAATATTGGACCTCAGGTCCAATATTGGACCTGGGGTCCAATATTGGACCTCCATGTTGGAAGGTATCCAATCTTCCTACGGGGTCCATTACTACGAATCCATCCAATCAACTCCAATATTGGATAGACGTCCAATCAGTCCAATCGTCCAATCGCCCAAAGTCTGCAACGAGGGCTCTGCGGCGGCCAGCGGGAGAGAGGGAGTGAAATGTGCCTGAGATCGTTGTCCCCCCTCCTGGTTCTTGCCGCATCTGCGACATTGTGTGCGAGTATGCCACTCCTTTGCGGTGGCATCTGGCTTCTCGCTTGCCGAGCACATGTTACTAGAACCACGCGCGCGCTTCGCGCGCGCTTAGGTTCTAGCTAGGATCGTCACCGTCGTCATCATGAACATCACCATCGCCATCACTCCCCCCGCCAGGGCTAATGTACATCGTTTCTGGATGCTTCTGGCCGGAATACGAAAGGAGTTTCTGTAGTTAGAGTCTCTGGGGGAAGTCGCGGGGAAGCTTTTGTTGTATTTGGTGTTGCGTCGCCAGGAGGTCTGGGCTCCCTCCTCCTCGTGTTCCTACCTCCTCTCTGGACGTCCGATGTTGTGATGCTTTCTGTGCGCGGCCCCTGGACCTCTCGACGACTTCCTGGGGATGTGTTTTTACCTAACAGCGAAGACTGATAGGTTTCTAGTGGTCTCAAAAGAGCTCACAGATCACTCCACAGGGGGGTCCGGGCAGGTGTTGGGGCGTTTCCGGGCGGCATGAGCCGGGCTCGTTTTTCACCAACAGTCACACACTTCGTGCTCTTCGCCTTCCCAGAACTCCATTCCCAGGCCACATTCTGGGGGGCCGGATGCAACAGTCACACACAAAGTGCTCTTCGACATCCCAGAACGCCATTCCCGGGCCACATTCTGGGGGGCCGGATGCAACAGTCACACACTTCGTGCTCTTCGAGTTCCCAGAACGCCATTCCCGGGCCACATTTTGGATGCCCGGAGCCAACTGTAGGCCACTTCGTGCTCTTCTATTTCCCAGAACTCCATTCCCGGGCCACATTTTGAATGCCCGGAGCCAACTGTAGGCCACTTCGTGCTCTTCGAGTTCCCAGAACTCCATTCCCGGGCCACATTTTGAATGCCCGGAGCCAACTGTAGGCCACTTCGTGCTCTTCGAGTTCCCAGAACTCCATTCCCGGGCCACATTTTGAATGCCCGTAGCCAACTGTAGGCAACTTCGTGCTCTTCGACTTCCCAGAACTCCCATTCCTGGGCCACATTTTCAGCAGGGGCAAGAGCACGACGAGGAGGAGGACGAGCAAGACCAGGAGGACGAGGACGAGCAGGAGCAGGACGAGGAGCAGGAGGAGCAGGAGAAGAAGGACGAGCAGGAGGAGGAGGAGGACGAGCAGGAGGAGGAGGACGACCAGGAGGAGGAGGACGACCAGGAAGAGGAGGAGGAGGAGGAGGGGAGGGGGAGGAGTACCAGGAGGAGGAGGAGGAGGAGGAGGAGGAGGAGGAGGAGGAGGAGGAGAGGAGGAGGAGGAGGAGGAGGACGAGGACGAGGAGGAGGAGGAGGAGGGGGGGGGAGAGTACCAGGAGGAGGAGAACGAGGACCACCAGGAGGAGGAGGAGGAGGAGGAGGAGGAGGAGGAGGAGAACACCAGGAGGAGAAGGACGAGCAAGACGAGGAGGACGAGAACGAGGACGACCAGGAAGAGGAGGAGGAGGAGGAGGAGGAGGAGGGGGAGGACTACCAGGAGGAGGAGGAGGAGGAGGAGGAGGAGGAGGAGGAGGAGAGGAGGAGGAGGACGAGGAGGAGGAGGAGGAGGACGAGGAGGAGGAGGGGGGGGGAGAGCACCAGGAGGAGGAGAACGAGGACCACCAGGAGGAGGAGGAGGAGGAGGAGGAGGAGGAGGAGGAGGAGGAGGAGGAGAGAGCACCAGGAGGAGGAGGACGAGCAAGACGAGGAGGACGAGAACGAGGACGAGCAGGAGGAAGAGGAGGAGGAGGAGGAGGAGGAGGAGGAGGAGGAGGAGGAGGAGGAGCAGGAAAAAGAGGAGGAGGAGGAGGCAGGCTGAGGCTGAGGCTTTGACTGCGACTGCCGTTGCCGCTGCGACTGTCATCGCGAATGCGACTACGACTGCGAGAACAGCAGAATTCGACAACTGGATGTTCATCTGAATCTTAAGGGGAATGCTTTCAGATATGCTTCTACACATCGCTGTTAGGTTGCTTTGCCGGGATAATTTTTTTTCATCCTGAGTCGTTTTCTGACGGTCCCGGGACCCTGCGAGGGGCCCCGGAGGCCGAAAATTGACCGAAACCGCCGTCGTGATTTTTCCAAGACGTCGGAGGTCCAGGTCGTGCTTCCCGCCTCCCCAGACTTCCGACGTCGTAATTCTTGCGACCTCGGGCCCAGGAATCGATTGGGAAAACGCAAATGGGAAGGCAAGAAATGATGGATCCATCATTTCGTACCTGTGCCTTGATCAGTGGGACGGGCTTCGCACCGCCGCACATCACAAGACACGCTCGAGCGAATCCAGCCGTGGTGACGTCGGGGACTGCAGAAGGTCGCAAGGACACGGAATATGAAAGGAAGAAAGAGAAAGAGAGAGAAAGAGAGGGAGAGAGAGAGAGAGACAGACAGACAGAGAGCGAAGGAGAGAGAGAGAGAGAGAACAAAAAAAAGAAGAGAAACAAAAACAAACAAAAAAATGGAGAGAGAGAGAGAGAAGAAGACAGAGAGAGAGAGAGATAGAGAGGCAGAGAGAGGAAATGGAGAGGAGGCGAGCTTGAGTCAACGAAAGTCGCAGGGAAGAGGGCAGGGGAAAGAAGGCCAGAGAGCGCTGAAGGATACAAATACTGGAACCCTCTTGGGATTTTTTGGGGGGCCTCGTCCGGCCGCTCGCTGGGAGTTTGACGTAGCTTCTTGGGAGCCTCTGAACCTGTCGGGGGCCTCCTGGAAGCAGGTTCGAAGCATTTGGGGGGCCGATTTGGGGCTTCTCGGGGCCTCCTTTGGGCCTCTTGGGGGTCTCCTGGGGCCTCTTGAGGGGCCTCCTTGGGGCCTCCTGGCGGCCTCTTGGGGCGGAAGGCTCGAGCTTGCGGTTCGTGGTCCCCCTCTGGGCCCCCTCTTGGGCCCGTCTTGGGGCCCTCTTGGGCCATCTTGGGCGCCTCTTGGGCCGTCTTGGGGCCCTCTTGGGCTGTCCTGGGGCCCTCTTGGAAGCTTCTTGGGCCGTCTTGGGGCGGTCTTGGGCGCCTCTTGGGCCGTCCTGTAACGTCGGAAAGCCCAAAAGACAACTTTGTTGAAAATGTACGTTTTACGAAGGGAATGGGCCAATTTTTGCGTCTAGGGGCCCTCTTGGGACGCATGTTGGAGGCTTCTTGGGGCCTCTTGGGGGCGTCCTTGGACGTCTGGAGGCCATCTTCAGCATCTCGGAGCCCTCTTGGAGGCCTCTTGGAAGTTTCTTGGGCCGTCTTGGGCGCTTCTGGGGCCCTCTTGTCTGACCGGGGAGGCCTCCGGCAAGCCCCGACGAGCCTCCGGGCCCCCCGGAGCCCACATTTGCGGTCGAGGTCCCGGCCCCGGGCCCCCGGACCCGGTCCCCCGTTATATGTATATATCGATTTGGGGGGAATTCCCTGACGGGTAGCATGGCAGACGCGGCATGGACAACCTTCCTGTTATGAAGTGCCTCCGAACCCTCTTCGCGGAAGAAGCGGAGCTCCAGCAGCGCTGTCGACGCGGACACGATCTGGGAGCTGTTGTCAATCCTCGTGAAGTTGTGCCTCCAGACGAAGCAAGAAGTACGCATGCTAGCTGATGGCAGTCGTGTTCATCTGCTTCCTGGTTGCAGCGCATAGCTAGGCAGCGCTGGGAGTCAAGACGGCATTCAAGATCCAGGCCGCCCTAAGGGCAAGAGTAGCCACGATGAGGGCGGCCCAGACCCATGGGAAGTCATAACGTTGCTGACTGAGGCAAGTACGTCAGAGCAGCTCGGACAGAGGGATCTCCAGGAAATCTGGACCTTTGCGGCCCACCCGCCGCTCAGTGATCCCACAGGCGGGCATGCGAACAAGGAGCTCCAAGAAGCCGTCCCGTGTTGCGAGTTGTAAAAGCTCTGCAATTCCACCAAGGTGAAGCTTGTCATTCGTGTGTATCCAAACTACGTTGATTTGGAGAGTATCGTATCAAGCACCTCCCAGACATGGAATGCAAGAAGTACTTCGGCCAGGCCCCCCGGGGGGCCGCGGAGAGGCAGGCCCAGGACCTCTTCAAGGAGCTCAACCTCGATCTGGGTGACGAGAAGTGGGCCTGAGGTGCGCCTGCTGCCTCGGCTGTGCTCGCTGCTCCTCTTAGCGAGCTTGGCATGGCATCCTCGGTCAGGGCTGCTCTCCTAGGCCTGGGGCTAAAGCATTCGGAATTTCGGACAAATGCTCGAGGCCATGCGGAGTTCCGCCGGCGCCTCCTCCTCCAGCTCCAGCTCCTCCTCCTCCTCCTCCTCCTCCTCCTCCTCCTCCGCCTCCTCCTCCTTCTCCTTCGCCCTCCTCCGCCCTCCTCCTCCTCCTCCTCTTCTTCCTCCTCCTCTTCCTCCTCCTCCATTTCCTCATCCTCCTCCATTTCCTCCTCCTCCTCCTCGTCCTCGTCCTCCTCCTCCTCCTCCTCCTCCTCCTCCTCCTCCTCCTCCTCCTCCCTCCTCCTCTCCTCTCCTCCCTCCTCCTCCTCCTCCTCCTCTCCTCCTCCTCCTCCGCCTCCTCCTCCTCCTCCTCCTCGTCCTGGCCTCCTCCTCCTCCTCCTCACACTCCTCCTCCTGGCCTCCTCCTCCTCCTCCGCCCTCCTCCTTTTCCTTCTCCTCCTTCTCCTCGTCCTCCTCCTCCTCCTCGTAATGAACTCCTCCTCCTCCTTTTCCCCCTCCCCCTCTTCTGAAAACCACCGGGTCGAAGAGCTCGGCCTCGGCGCTGCCAGGCGCCGCCGCGGCGCCTGCGCCCGCCCCGCCGTCGGCGGCCTCGGCCGGAGCCGCCGCGGCCGGCCCCGCGCCGGTGGGTGCGCTCTGGAACGCGTCCCAGTCGTCGTCCCCGAACGCGTCGGCCGCGGCCGCGGCCGCCGTGGGCGCCGCGGGCGCGGCCGCCTCGAGGAGGTCGTCCCCGAGCGGGGCGGCGGCGGCGCCGCCGCCCGCCGCAGCGGGCGCGGGCTGCTCGAGGAGGTCGTCCCCGAGCGGGGCGGCCTCGACGGCGCCGCCAGCCGCGGGCGCGGCGGGCGCCTCGAAGATGTCGGCCAGCTCCTCCGCGGCAGGGGCGGCGGCGCTCCGCGGCTCGGCGGAGGCGCTGGCCGCCGTCGTGGGCTTGTCCGCGGGGCCCAAGTCCAGCAGGTCTCCTGCCCCGGCCGCGTCCCCCATTCGCAAGGGATGGCCCCGGGGGCGCCATGCCCTGAGCTCCGGGCGCTGCAGTGCTTGTGCGGAGCGGGCTGGCTTTGGGGCACGGGACCGTCACGGAGCGATCCGTCTCGAGGCATGCCGCCGAGAGGTGGAGTCTATAGGGCTGTGGTCATGGTCGTTTGCGATGTTGCAGCTTTCTTTCGCAACGTCGGAGCTCAGGGTCCGTGGCAAGAAAGGCAGCCTCGGCCGCTGTGGGACCCCAGTCTCGGGGACTGGGCTCGAGCCGAAGCGGCCACGGGGAGTGGCGAGAACGTTTGGGCTCAGTTCTGGGATCGGGGAGGCAAGAGGCATGCAGGGGCCGATCCCCCGTCTGCTCCTCCTGCTGGTCCTCAGCAAAACCTCCCAGGGCACTCCCCCTCCAATCATACCTCCCCTCTCCTCCCGCACTAGCAAACGACACTTACGAGGACAACAATTATGAGATCACCAATGCCCTTGGGTCGTGTCGGCGGACCCACGTGGCCAACGGGCTACTGCTGCTGCTGATCCTCATGCTGCTGCTCCAATGTGCAAGGGAGCTTGCAAAGGCAAGGGCGGCAAGGGCACGAACAAGAGCGAGGTACCTGGCAGCAGCGGCGAGGACAACACATTATGTCGAGCCTGTGAAGGCCCTCGCCGATTTGCACACTCCTGTGTGGCTGATCCGCGGTGCCCTCTGCACCGCTGATCGTTTCCGCTCCTCCTCGAATCCTCCAGGAATCTCGAATCCTCCGGGAATCTCGGGGCCTCCAGAAAATGCTTCCAGAACAAGAAACATCAAACAACTCGATCCTGTGTTCCCCAACCTCGTCCATCCCCCCCCTTGCGCCCTCCCTGCCCTGCTCCTCGTCCTCCTCATTGTCTGCCCCTCTCTCTCCTTCTCCTGTTCCTCCTCCTCCTCCTCCTCCTCCTCCTCCTCCTCCTCCCTCTCCTTTTCCTCGTCTTCCGCCATCCCCTTATGAATGACTCCTCCATGGCTGGCCGCCAGGCGTGTCAGCAGAGCGGGCCAGTCGCCTCGCACGAACACCTCCTGGCAACTTCAAGGATGCAGGGCGGCTTCAGACATGTCGCTCTCGCCCTCGCGCCGCGCAGATTCGTTGCACAAGTTCGCAGAAGTCTCAAGTATGGAAGGCGGCGCATTCTCAAAACGTAGACATCGCCTGGGCGCCGAGAGCATTCGTCGTAAATATTGAAGCTTGTTCGAAGTTGGAATGCGAGTCTTGTTTCAGAACGTGGGTGTCTCCTTGGCGCCGCGCACAGCCGTCACAAACTTCTCAGCGTGCTCAATACTTGGAGGCGATTGCTGTTCGACACGTCGATGTCGCAAATCTCAGCGCCGCGCACATCCGTCTCACAGGTTGCAACAGCTTCAAGGATGGATGGCGGTTCGTTTCCGAACTATAACTAGCTCTCGCCTTGGCGCTGCGCAGATTCATCGTGAAAACTTCGAGCTGTTTCAAGGGATCGCACGGTTGAAGCCCCAGGACATGCGTCTTGGAAAACATGTGGAATGCCAGAAAGCAACTGTCACGGTGATTCGCGGCGTCGCTCCATCCTCTTCCTCGCTCACCCTGCCCAACCCCTCTCCACTTCCTCCTACTCCCCCTCTTCCTCCTCCTCCTCCTCCTTATCCTCCTATTCCTCCGCATCTCCTACGTAAGGTGTCTCTTCCTACTCATCCTGCTCCTCCTCCTCCTCCCACTTGCCCCTGTCCTTCTTACTCCTCGCCCCTTCCTAACTATCTTACATCTTTCCCCCTCTCCCTCCCCGTCCCCACTGCCCACTCAACGAGGGCCGCGGCAGCAAAACAACTCAAACAGAAACGGCCGAGACGTGGCAAGGCTGTCGGGGGCCCGAGCGGGGAGCCCTCCCCTTATCCTGCGGTCTCTCGCTCGGCAAGCAAGCGTCGTCGTTCCCATTCCCCTCCGCCCTCCCTCTTCCCCTCGTCCGAGATCCGACGTCGCCAACAAGATGCAAAGGGCCCGAATAGATAGGATCGGAGGCGCCGCGTGCCCAATGCATCGCCGATGCGTGGGCGATGCGTCGACGACGCATCGGCGACGTACATCCGGGCTCCACATTGAACCGCATCGCCGATGCATCGGCGATGCGGCGCGATATTCCGACCCCATCTACTCCGGCCTCATGAGGGCAGCCTGGAGTTCCCCCCCCCATCCCTGCCCCCTCCACTGAGATCCAAGAACATCCCGAGAACTCATGACCCGAGCCCTGAAACCCTCCCTTCTTCAGCGCAATCCATCTCAGGCTGGAACGATTCGCGAAGGGCCCAAGGCCCGAGACTGGGTAAATCGCCCAGAGGCGGAAACAAACCAATTACGCCAAGATCGCAAGGTCCATGACATCCGCCAACTTGTTTGGTTTTCAACCACGGCTCCACAAGTCCCGACCCTTTTCCCTAGTGCCAGATGGTCGCCGCAGGGGGACCCGACCACGGTCCCCAGGGGCCGACGTCAAGGAGAAACACGACCGACTTGAAACACAGCAACAAAAAACGCGGGGGAGATCGGGTGCGTCCAAGAGGGGGGTTCGCAAATCATGGCCCAAGGCTCGTGCGCGGAGCAGGAGGGGACCCAGGGACGCATTGAAAGAAGGGGAAGCCAAAAAATCTGGGGAAACATCGTGCCCCCACCATGACATCCACCTCCCCAGGTCATCATCCCTTCCTTGGCCGCCCCCGAGATCAAGGGGCTCCTCTTCCTCCTCCTCCTGCAGCCGAGCAAAGGTCTGCGCGCCCGCCAGACGCCACCCACTGACGTCGAGGAGACACTGGGGGCCTCCTCGATGGTAGATGGGCTCGGAGGATCGCGCCGCAACGGCGATGTATCGGCGATGAGGCGCGATCCTCCGACCCATTTTGCTCGGAAACATCTGGGAGGCCTAGGAGGAGGAGGAAGAGGAGGAGGAAGAGGAGGAGGAAGAGGAGGAGCAGGAGCAGGAGCAGGAGCAGGAGGAGGAGGAGAGCCCATTGCCCAAGCACTTGCTGGGTCCGGGCCACTGCGGGCGCGCGCGCGCGCGCGCCCTCCCGCCCCCCCGTCCACGTTTTGGCTCACATCATGGTTTCCGTCTCTCGCTTGCTTTGGATCTCTGAGCAACTCGCTGCTGGAAGGCAGTGTCGTGTCTGGCTCAACTCGCACACGGATAAGGTGATTGCCCATTTCGTGCTCCTCCCGCATTTCGATCTGTGCATGCTGAACTCCTTCGCCGCCGCCGTTATCAACATGCTGCGTATTTCCCTCGTAGAGGCGTGCATCGTGGATCACGGGCACGGCAACTCCTCTGGCGAGGCGCATATGTCCTTGTCCATGCGGCGGATCCGAGATAGTGTTGGTGCCGAACGTATCAGAAGTGCTGGCGCCGATCTTCGTGTAGTGACTGGTCCCGGTCTTCGTGGAGGAGCCCGTGCTGCTGCTCGTCGTTCCGACCGTCGTGGAGGTGCCGATAGCGGCGCCGATCCTTTTCGCCAAGGTGCTGAAGCTGATTATCGTGGAGGCGCCGATCTTCGTGGAGCGGATGCTACCGGTCACCGTGGAGGGGCCGACGCCGATCATCGAGGAGGTGTTGGTACAGAGCATCTGGGAAGCGCTGGTGCCGATTCTCGTGGAGGTGCTAAGCCTCGCGGAGGTGCTGGTGCCGTTCATCGTGAAGATGCGGGTGCCGATGATCGAGGAGGTGGTGGTGCCGCCCATCACGGGTGTGTTGGCGCCGTGCGCCCAGCTGCTGCCACAACGTCTGAGGAGTGCTTGATTCCAGAGGCGCGGTGTTCGACTCCAGAGGCTGGGCGGAAGCGAATCGACGCAGTTGCTCTGACGGAGGAAGCTGCGCACGAGGAGGAGAACTACGCTGCCAGGCTCATCCAGTGGGCCGAGGAAAAAGTCATGATGCTGTCGGAGTTTACCGCCTCTGCACTTCCAGACATCCTGGGCGCGGTGCCAGCCAACAGTCTCGAGGAGGCGCTGGTGCGATACAAGCTGCTGGAGTCCGAAGCCATCGCCGCTCTGGCCGACGCCAGGGCTGCTTTCCTGAGGGAGTCGGCAGAGTCAGAGAGCCCGCTCAGCCACAGCCCCGCGTCGCCTGCAGATGGTGCACAGCAGAACCGGCTCAAGGCCGCCCAGAGTGCCTTGGTCCGATCACGGTTGACATCGCGACGATGGGTTGCGATGGCTCAGCATTGTGTACCTCGTACGGGATGTGAGATTACTGGAAGCTTATCGACTGGGATGTGAGTTGAGCCTGGAGTGCAGCAGCGTAGTTGCCTCTGTCTGACGTGCTGACGTGTAGAGATTCCGAGCTGCTGGACGCCGCTCGAATTGTTGGTGGTCCTGGGGGCTGGGTTTCCGCGACTGGGCCTTTGGGGGCCCTTTGTCCTGGGAGCGACGGGTTCCTGCCTACGCTCCCCCCCTGCGGCCTCCCTCTCTTCCTGCCCGTTCTCTCTTCCTCCCTGTTTCTCCCCTCTTGGGGGAGTGCGTTGGCGGGTTCCTGTTCTGGTTCTGGGGTTCTTGGGTTTCTCTGGGCTCTCTCGTCGCTTCTGCCTCTTTATCCCGCTCTGTCTCGCCTTCTTCCTGTTGTTTAGGCATCGACCGTCTCTGCCTTAGTATGAATGAATGAATGAATGAATGAACGAACGAACGAACGAACGAACGAATGAATGAATGAATGAATGAATGAATAAATGAATGAATGAATGAATGAATGAGGAGGAAGGGGAGGAGGAGGAGGAGGAGGAGGAGGAGGGTAGAGCCACACCAGGAAGGTGCAATCCTCCTCTCATCCTTATTCCTCCTCCGGGGGCAGCTGGCCCAGCTGGGTGGTCGGCGGCCCAGCAGCAGGTGGAGGCCTCGCGGGGGCAGCGGCCGGCAGCCCAGGGAGCCCGCAAAGGGTTGCGCGCCCGGCGGGCCGGGATGGCGCCGCGCCGCGCGCAGCGCCCGACCAGGCGCGCCCGCGCGAGGCTGGGCGGCAGCGGCACCGAAGACGACGACGACGACGACGTCGACGACAACGACGACGACGACGACGACGAAAACGAAAACGACGACGACGACGACGGCGACGAATCAAAAGACCGAAGAGAGGATACCCTCCCGCCCCTCCAACCTACCGCCTACCCCGACCCCTCCTCCTCCTCGTTTTCCTCCTCCTCCGCCTCCCCGTATCCTTGTTCCCTATTATTATATACCCCCACCTACGTCGCATTTTGGCCGATAGCGACCCAATCCGGGACCTCCCATCCGGACTATAAAAAATCAAGACAAAGTGGCCGATGTTCTTCTCAACATTGTCTTTCTTGTCGTCGACGATGCGACAAGCGTGGCAGGAATGGGACGCGGCGCACATCGCGCGCGGCAATCAATCTGGGCCCGCCCATCCTGACTGCAAAAAATCAATACACAGTCTTCGCTTTTTCCTCTCAGCATGGCCTGCCTTGTCGCCGACGGTGCGAAATATGTGTCGGCAATGTGACGCGGCGCACATATGGGACGCGGCGCACATCGCGCGCGGCCGTCAATCCGGGCCCGCCCATCCTGACTGCAACATATCCATACAAAGTCTCCGGTTTTTCTTCTCAGCATGGCCTGCCTTGTCGCCGACGGTGCGAAATATGTGGCAGCAGTGGGACGCGGCGCACATCGCGCGCGGACGTTCATGCGGGCTGCGGGCCCTCCCATCCTAACTGTAAAAAAAAAGCAGAGTTACCGTTTTTCCTTTCATCATGGCCTGTCTTGTCGTCGACGATGGGAAATAGGTGGCAAGAATGGGGCGCGGCGCACATCGCGCGCGGACTTCTGGGGCAACCCCAAGGCGGGAGGGGCCACCTCACTTGTCAGAAACAATGCCATGCTGATTTTCCCTGCCCACATAGCTGTTCTTGTCGTCCACACCGCAGAAGTGCATGGCAAGAATTGGGCGCGGCACACACCCCCCCGCTCGAAGTGAATGAAATGACCTTCCCGCTTGGGCGCCGAGCGAAATTTTCTCAAAGTTTCCCGCTTTGGCTCGGCGCACGTTTTTAGCTCGCCAATCCATTGGGCGCCGGGGCGATCCAGGAGGCCCTGGGGTGACGAATGCCTCGGAGGTCTTGGAACGATATTTCGGCGACTCAAGGCCCCTCGGATCGTCTCGGGGGCGTTTCGGCTCTCCTGGGGCGTTCCTGGGGCGCTCTGGGACCTGGAAGTCAGCGCTTTGGGACCTGCGACACTGAAATGCCCGCGCAGCCTCCAGTTGTGCCATCACTGTTTCTTATGTTGTGGGAGGGCGGGTGGGAATGGGCATGCCATGCTTGACTCGCTCGAGCTGGCTAGCGTTGACCCCTACCCCTACCCCTACCCCTCCCCCTCGTCCTCCTCCTCGTCCTCCTCCTCGTCCTCCTCCTCTTCCTCCTCCTCCTCCTCCTCCTCCTCCTCCTCCTCCTCCTCCTCCTCCTCTCTTCCACCCTCACCCTCCCTCCGTCCTCCAGTCTCCCTCATCTTTCACACCGTCCGTCTCCCTCCCCGTCCCCCCTCCACCTCCCACCCCGAATATGATGTCCAGTCCCGCCGCGGCAGAAACGCGTCTCTGTCGGTCTCCATCGGATGACGTCGCCGCTATCTGGAGTGCGTCTGCGCCAAAGCTGGACGATTGAAATGATTGGCATGAGGGAAGAGGGTCCTGAGAGGAACGGACCCTGGATTTGGAGGCTTCCCCAGGGACCAGTTTTGCGCCACGGGTCGGTCTCTGACGCGGTCCCGGGGGGGGGGGTCGGGAAGCGGGGAACGGCCGAAAACCTCACGCCCCACTCCCGACGGGACCCTCTTCATGGCGAGCCATCGAGGATCTTCTGACCAGGTTCAATCCAGACCCGGGTCAGTCAGGCCTTGCAGGATCCTGCAAGATCCTGCTCCTAAACCCGGGTCAATGCGCAGGATCCTGCAAGATCCTGCAGGATCCTGCACCAAGACCCAGGTCAGTGCGACCCTGGCCCTGCAGGATCCTGCAACAAGATCGGGCGCTCTGGTTGATTCTGGTTTGCATGGACCCCCGTCTCAAGGCTAAGTCAACGGGAGGGCAATGATAGAATACCTGAGCCCATCAACTCCTCCTCCTCCTCCTCCTCCTCCTCCTCGTCCTCCTCCTCGTCCTCCTCCTCCTCAGGGAGGTGTCCATTTTCTGCGCGCGACCTGGGTCGCTGCCCTCAGCGCGCCGGCCTAGGCCGTCCAAAGTCTGCGCCTTCCACGGCCCACTGACGGCGGGCCGCACTAGATCGCACGCGGCCGCCAGAACTGCACCCGACATGACGCGTACGCACTTGCCTGCGTTCGTGTCCACATGCGTACGCACATGCGTTCCCGAGCGGGTGTTTGAGTAAACGCGGGTTATGTGCGCAATATCCAGCGATTGTGCGAGCAATACTTGCGCATGCGCGCACATGCATGCATGCGCGCAACCCCGTTCGCGTGCGCGAGCCCATTCGAGCACGCGTGCACGTCTGCGTGTGCTAGCGTGTGCGGGTAGGTACTTGTGCGTGCAACTGGAGGGATGTCGCAGATACGCATGGCCAAAAGGTATCGCAAGGCTTGCAAAAAGATGTTTGCAGATGAGCGACAAGACGGTTGGGGAATCCCACCAGCCATTCAGGGCGTGAGTGGTTTAGAGCGTTTCCTCTTCAAACCCCCTTCTTCCCCATTTCGGGGAGGGCTTGATCGCTGTCCCCCATTAAACAATCAATCCCCCAGGCGACCAGCAACCAACCAGGAACAATGACAACCGCACCCATCCCTGTCAAAACATATAAAATACACTTTGGGGCAAAATCTTGGGTCATGCTCGTGGGCTCCGCGAGCACTTTGCATTGACTTTTGACACGGCCGACGGAGGGGGATCATCCTGCCTGCTCTGCGCATGGCCACCATCCTTGTCAACAACAATACAGAGTACACTTCGCGGCCAAGTCTGGATCATGCGCGGCTACCACGCGATCATTGTCCACCTGTTTTTGGCAAGGACAGCGGGGGGCTGGCATATTGCCTGCTGTGCTCAGGCCCACCAGGCACCATGATGGCCCCCAAGCCACGAGTGTGCATTGGCTTTCGACGAGGATGGTGGGGGTCGACATGTTTCCCGATGTGTGCTGTCACGAGCGTGGGCGCACTGGCACACGCGAACACTGGCGCGGCTGGATCAGGCGGCACATCTGGCACGCGTGGAGCACGTGGCGCATCTGGCGCGCCAGCCGTGACTGGCACGCTTGGGCCCACGGGGTGCCTCGCGCACCTGGGGCGCCTGACACGCGTGTCGCACTTCGCCCCGTCGTCGCGCACATGGGAGAGCATGCTACGCATGGAATGAATTGAGTAGAAGATGAGGTGTTGGATCCGTGAGTGGATCAGCCTAGACAGTATGATGGTCAGAGGCTTTGATGCCTCCATTGATTGTGGGTCGGCTATGATGCCAGCCAATGCCCACCCCGTCCCGTCTCCAGGGACTTCGCATCCCCCTTTGATGGCAGGATGGGGAGACGGTCCGCCACCCCCTGTAGCTGTCCACCTGTAGACGACCGCTGAACATGCTGAGGCTCGGGTGCGACGCATGTGTTGGTAAGCCGGGTGAGAATGAGCGAGACAGCTTGCGGGTGGGAAGGGCGTCTTGACCACTCACCCCACCCCCTACCCCTGAACCTGGACGAAGCGCCCCGCGACAGATTGGAGCTTCCGACAAGGCCTCGGCGAGAACGCACAAATCATTGATTGTACGCAGGTTTGGGCCCATCCATGTTGGCCTCGTGTGGGGGGCGGCACTACTTTAGTACCCCGCCTTCTTCGATCGATCTCCTCCAAGATGGCCTCAAGATGGCCCCCAAGGCTCCCAAGAGGCTCCCAAGAAGGCCCCCAGAGGCCCCCAGGAGGACGCAAGAGGCTCCCAGGAGGCCCCCAAAAGGCTCCCAAGAGACCCCCGAGAGGCACCAAGAGGCTCCCCCGAGGCATCCAAGACGCTCCAAGAGGCCCCTAAGAGGCTCCCCCGAGGCATCCAAGACGTTCCAAGAGGCCCCCAAGAAGCTCCCAAGAGACCCCCAAGAGGCCCTGAGATGCTCTCCCGAGGCGCCCACGACGCTCCAAGAGGCCCACGGAACAGCCAAGAGACTTCCAAGACGTCCCAAGAGGACTCCAAGAAGCTCTTCAGAGACGAAGCCCCCGAGAGGCATCCAAGAGGCCTCTGGCCATTCTGCTCGCCCTGCTCCGTCTCCTCGACCCTCTTCTTCCTCATCCGCCTATTCCTCCTCGTCCCTCCTCTGTCCCTCCCGACCCTCCCCTTCCTCCTCGTCCCTCCTCCTCCTCCTCCTCCTCCTTCTCCTGCTCCGGTTCCTCCTCCAACCTCTCCCTCCTGAGGCATTACGGCTTCCCTAACCCCATTCCACGGCACGCTCCTCCACATTCCTGAACAGGGCAACTCGCCTGAGCATCGGTTCTGAGTGGCCTGGTGGGGCTACTTTTTGATCGCGACCGCGAGCGGACACCCGCGCGGCGTCACAACGTAAAACCTGGTGGGGTTACGCGAAGCGTCTACAGTTGGCAAAAACCATACCCAACGCGTTCCTTCCATGATTTCCTCACGGATCAGGGCAAGTACCCCCCCCGAAACATGAGGCTAATGCCGCCTGACTCGGCGACGGGGAGCGCCGACGTCGCCGACGCGTGGAAGCGGGATCCGTCGCTGATCCGCGCGCCTTAAACCATAAGTGCGCTTCCGCTGAGGGCACGAAAAAAGGTACAGATGACACTGATCCCTGGACCTCTCCTGGGGTACCTTGTGACCAGCTGACCAGGACTTCGAGGCGAATGGAACCCTGCGACGAGAGACACACAGCGATATCGGTCAGAATGAGGGGGCCCAACGGTCTTACATCAATCCCTTGTGGGTGACGTGGGATTCCGTGAGCCAGAATTTGCTTGTTGAGCTTTCATGTCTAAGAAATTACAACTGTTGAATCCCACCCTCTGGTGCCCATTTTTCAAATGAAGTGCCCCTTCCCAGGTCTCGCACCCAGTTTTTTACAAGGGGAGAGTCTTGGGCCACAGACTACGATTTTGGCCCACGAACTACAACAACGGGTCCCGCCTGATACTTCTTCACAAATTGTTCGAAATTGCGCTCTCGCGCGAACTGTATCCCGGAATCGCGCTCTCGCGTGGCACTTCCTCTCAATCTATTGAAACGCCACGCTCCCAAAACTCAGAAATCTTGCTCTTGCTCTGGACTTCCTCACGAGTTACCTGGGAATCAGGCCAGGACTGACGCTTCAGCAACCCGCCCGCTCGACCTGGCCGTCTGGGCCCGCCCGCCCGACCCGCTTGGTTGGGTCCGCTCGCCCGCCCGGCCGGCCCGCGGTTCTGGCTCTGCCGCGTGTCTTGATGCTTCTAAGCCCATTCCTACGAATATCTCTCTTGCTCTATCCTTCTCCGGCCCCATTCTCCCTGCCTCTGTTTCAAGAGCCGCGACAACTACACGTGACAGGCAAGGCAAAATCCCGCCAAAAGGGCATGTTCGAAGGAAAAATAAAGGCGGGTATCGATGATTTGACATATACATGTGGAGTGGTACGCGAGAACATAAGAGCGAACACGTCTGAAATGATTGACTCTTCACTCTCAGAAATACTAATTGTTGATCACCCCCTCTGTGCATATTGCGTTTTTCAATTGAAGTGTCCCCTCATGGGGTTCGCACCTTGATTTCCTGCTCTATTGGCCACAGGTTTACCAAAACAACGGCTCCCGCTTGATAGATCCTCACAACTGATTCCGAATCGCGCTCGCGCGCCGGACTTCCTCGTCATGTATCTTGAAACGCCGCGCCCTCGACACTGAGGAGTTAAGCCCTCGCTGTGGGCCTTCCTCACAAATTCCTCGCGCTATCGCTCGAGGCTTCCTCGCGCTTCGTGCAGGACGGACGCTTCCGCGACCCGCACGCTCGACTCGGCCGTCCCAGCCCGGCCGTGGGGCCCGCCCGCGAGACCCGCCCGTCTGGATTTGCCGCTCGTCTCTTTGTTCCTACCCCCCCCCCTGCTACGCTCGGGGGCGCGCACACATGGACTCCTCGGCGCGATCCCGCGGATATGCGGTCGCACGGATACGCTGCTTAGCATTGGGCCGCCTCGCTCGGCGGCGGAAACCGCGATTTCCCATGGAAACAGTGCGGGCGCGGCCGTATGAAACCCTCGCAAGAAACCCAACCCTGAGAAACCGTGCGCGAGGTACACCTGAGGGGAAACCCGGAGCACCCTGAACGCAGCAGCTCCTTCAACGGCTGCGGGAAGTCACCGCGCAGCGCGAGGAGCGAGGAAACCCAGGATACCCTGACGAAAAGCATATGGTTTCTCGATGCGCGCTCCCATCCCCTGCTACGTAATATCCCTTATGCTCATGCTCCATCCTTCTCCCGTCCCCTTGTCCCACCCCTGCTTCCTAACTTCTCCTGTTTCAGGGGCTGCGCCAACGACACGTGGCAGGCAAGGAAGATACCCCCCAAAGCGGGGTATGCTCGAAGACGACGAGGGCGGGTATCGAGGCATTGAAGCATGCATGTTGAATGGCCAGCGATCAGATAAGAGTGAATGGTCTAAAGATAGCGATCTTGCTACTGTAGAACTCTCTGTTCTTAAGAATGAAGATTGATGATCCCTCCCCTCTGGTGACCATTGTGTTTTCCGATTGAAATGCCCCTCCTGGTGCTTGCACCCTGTTTTGTACTGAGGAACGTCTTGAGCCTCGGACAACGTTGTTGTCTCAGGGTTTACGACAACAGCGGCTGCCGCCTGATACTTCCTCACGCGCGCTCTCGCACGGCTCTCCCTCACAGTTTACGCAGGAATCGCGCTCTCGCGTCGGACCTCCTTGCAACCTATTGGGACGCCGCGCCCTCGACACTCAGGAATCACGCCCGCGCTCTGGACTTCCTAACGCCTTATCTGATGATCACGCTATCGCTTCAGACTTCCTCGCGACTCACGCGGACTGATGTTTCAATGACCCGCCCGCTCGACCCGGCCGTCCAGGCCCCCCGCCCGATCCGCCCGTCAGGGTCCGCCATCCCGACCCGCCTGTCTGGTTCTGCCACTCGTTCTCCTTCTCCTAAACACCCTCCTGCTAATCTCGCTCGTGCTCCGACCTTCTCCCCCCCCTTGTCCCGCCCCTCCTCCATCCCTTCACCTGCGTTGGGGGATCTGTCAACCACGCATCGCAGGGTAAGGAAGATAGATCCCCAAGGGGAGTACGATCGAAGACGTAGAGGGTGGGCATTGATAACTTAGAACTTACAGGTTGAATGACACGCGAGAAAATGAGAGCGAACAATATTGAAATGATCATTGTGTTTGTGTTTGATGGTGCTTGCTGTTGGTGTTGTGTATGGTGGTGGTGGTGCTATTGTTGTTGTTGGTGCTGTTGCTGCTGTTGTTGTTGGTGGTGGTGGTGATGTTGTTGTTGATGGTTTTGTTGTTGGTGTTGTTCTTGTTGTTGTCGCCCCCCCCTCGCGAAGCCCCCACGACCCAATCCGCGACACAACCCGAGACCCACCCGCGACTCACCCGCCACCAGCCCGCGACCCGCTCTGCGCCTGCCCCCTCACTCTGATCCACAACTGCGGGGTGCTACCTACATGTTCCTCCTCTGCCTTGGACGCCCGAAGTGGGTACGGAACAAATGGGTACGATGCCCAACAGCACATGTTGTCCAAAACCAACAACGGCCGCTGTCGGACAGGCGGCTGCCTGTCTCAAGTGGACAAGGCCCGCGGCGGCACCGACAGCGAGAACCCTGTGCGGAATGGAAAGGCACTGGTGTCGGTCTTCGCACCCATGAAATCCGTACACAGTTCGATCGTACTGATCTGTTCCTCGATGATAAGAGACTTCCCAGATTGGGGCAGAGAAGACAGGGTCGGGGCGGGGGATCACGCCGCATCGCCGATGCATCGGCGTTGCATCGGCGGCGTCGGCGATGCATCGGCGCCGTCGGCGTGGAGAACACCCGGCTGCAAATCGAGCCGCATCGCCGATGCATCGCCGACGCGGTGCAATCCTCCGACCCTACTTACTTGGATCCCATCTGGGAGGCCAAGAGATGTCTACCCATGGAGACACGATCCTTCGGTGGCAACTCATGGGAGCCTACCGTGCCATCTTGCTGGCTCGTGCGAGTCGACGCTGACCGAGGCTAGTCGACGCACATCGACGCTTTTCGACGCCAGATCGGCGCCAATCGACGCTAACCGGCGCCTTTTTCACCGATTCGGCCAAACGCCAGCGCACGCCCACGCACTCCAACACGGCATCGCGAGGACAGACAAAGACTCCCATGACTTGCCACCGAACGACCTGCCCCTGGATGGCTACCCATGGAGACACTATCCCGCCTACTGGCGGCCGAGGCGTGAGTCCTACACGAGCCCCGCGCACTCCACGCGCGCGGGGCCACTCAGCCGCCCCGGCCCAGCTCGGGGGGCAGCGCGCCGCGGCCGGCCCGCGCGCGGCCGCAGGGCCGCAGCCCGGGGGCCCTCCTGGCGCCAAACGCCCTGCCCGATCACCGCTCCTGCTCCCTGGCTCCTCCGTCCGTCCCTGGAGGAAGAGCCAGCTGCATTAGCAGACACGTTGGGAGGAACAGAAACTGCGCTGACCCCCCCTCCCTGGCACGCGGAGCACGCCAGAGGCGGCGACGGAAGCGCTGCCAGGGGGGCCCCAACGTCGATCCAAGAAATCCGCGCGGACCTCCGAAAGTTCTTGGCTGTGCAGCTTGTTCTTCTTCGAATCCTCCTCGATCCCCTTCGATCCTCCCCATTTCCTGGGCCCCCCTCGATGCTGCAAAGCTTGGATCCTCGGCCTTCGCTCGGCGATTCAAGGATGGGGTCCCGAGACGCGGGGCCCGATGCCGAGGAGGCCTTGAGCATCGCAAAATCTGCCCGGGAGCTCGTTTCGGGGGTGGATGGCACCGCCTTGAGCAAAAAAACACCCTTTCACTGAGGACCCGGGACCAGACCCGGGGGCACCACCCCGCAGAATTCAGTTGGGCGTGTCCCCCTAGAGGGGGATTTTGAGGGAACCATTTCTAATACTCAAAAAATAGCCCCCGCATAGGGCAAAAATACAATCACAAACTTCTTGCTTGTGTAGGAATACCCTCTCGGTGAGACGACCCGGGACCAGACCCCGGGGGCACCAGCCCGCAGGAAACGGCGGGCGCAACACCGCCTCGAGATCCCCGAAACAAAAAAGGGCAGCTCGGCCACCGCCCTGGCAGGGTGGGCCTGTTTTCCACCACCACCACCATAAGCTGGAGGGGGGGAGGGGGAAGGAGGAGGAGGAGGAGGAGGAGGAGGAGGAGGAGAAGGAGGAGGAGGAGGAGGACCCCTTCCCCCTCCAACTTTTGGTGGTGGTGGAAAAGAGGCCCATCATGGCAGGGTGGGGATCTCCACCCACACCTCGAGGGGCACAGCCTCTGCGGAGGGGGGGGGACCAGCGCAGGAAGGCTTCGGGGATCCTCCGACCCGGGTCAGTACAGACCCGGGTCAACACAGACCTTGCAGGATCCTCTAGGGCTCCCAACTTCGCGCTTCGCGCTGCGCGAAGCGCGAAGCGCGAATAACTTCGCGCTCGCGCCGCCCCCCCAAAGGGAGAATAGGAGGACGAGGAGGAGGGGGAGAAGGAACGAGGACCGCGAAGCGCGAAGCGCGAATAACTTCGCGCCCTCGAGGGAGCCCTTGGATCCTGCAAGATCCTGCATCCAAACCTGGGTCAATGCCAAGGACCCTGCAGAATCCTGGAGGATCCTGCACCCAGACCCAGGTCAGTGCGACCCTGGCCCTGCAGGATCCTGCAGGGTCCGGCGCTCTGGCGGACCCCCGTTTGCATCGACCCCTGTCTCAAGGCTCAGTTAACGGGAGGGCAATGATAGAATACCTGAGCCCATCAACTCCTCCTCCTCCTCATCCTCCTCCTCGTCCTCCTCCTCCTCCTCCTCCTCCTCCTCCTCCTCGGGGAGGTGTCCCGAGAAGGGAACGTGGAGCCAGAACCGCCGATGTATCGGCGACAGAGCGGCAATCGGCCACCGCCAGCGACTCCGCGCGCTCCTGGGCGGAGTGACGGTCGGGGCCCTACCGACGACACATGGGCGACTGAGGATCGACGCGTCCCCCCCACGAGTCTCTCCACCCTGTGCTGCAAGCGAGGGTGGGGGGTCCATCAGCCTCCGACCTTCGAGGCCACCTATGATTAGCAATGGAAGGCCCCCCAACCCTTTGGAACTGGACCTGATTAGGAGAGCCAGAAACACTAGGGATAGGGGGCTTATCTGCGGATGTCTCAAGCCAAAACGCCAACAATTATTATCCCCAAGGCAGCTAAGGGAACCTCAATAAGGCCAAGCTCCGACCTTCTAGGTCACTCAACTTCGCGCATCGCGACCCGCGACGCGCGACCCGCGACGCGCGGCCCCGCGGGGCCGCCCAGGAGATCGGTAATCTTCTGACCCAATCCAGACCCGGGTCAGTCAGGCCTTGCAGAATCCTGCAAAAAAACCTGCACCAAAACCCGGGTCAATGCGAAGGATCCTGCGAGATCCTGCAGCATCCTGCACCCATACCCAGGTCAATGCGACCCCGGCCCTGCACGATCCTGCAAGACCTGCAGCCCCGAGGAGAAGGGCAGCTCGCCAGCCCGGGCCTCGACGCACCAGTGCCATTGCCTTCGCGCCCACTGGGGGGGGAGACCTACGACATTCCCTGAGATCCGAAATTGGTCACACTCTGCAGCACCCGCAACAAAAATCACGCCCGAAGCCCAAGACCCCATCTTTCTACGTCTTTCTTGCCAGCCGGATCAGTCTGTGGGGGCCCGGGGGCCCGAAAGCGGGCGACAACGCCCGTGGTGGAAAACAAATGCAGCGCCAGGAACTCAGAATACGGAGGAGGCGGAGGGGGAGGAGGCGGAGGAGGAGGAGGAGGAGCAAGAGGGAGGAGCAAGAGGGAGGAGGGAGGAGGGAGGACGGAGAGGGGAGGAGGGAGGAGGAGGAGGAGGAGGAGGAGGAGGAGGAGGAGAATGAGAAGGAGGGCGAGGAGGCGGAGGAGAATTAGGATGAGGATGAGGATCGGGATGACGATGAGAATAAGGATGAGGATCACGATGAGAATGAGGATGAGGAAGCGGAGGAGGAGGAAGACGAGAAAGAGGATCTGGAGTAGGATGAGGATGAGGAGGAGAATGAGGGTGAGGATGAGGATGAGGTGGATAGTACGGATGAAGATGAGGATGAGGAGGAGGAGGAGGAGGAGGAGGAGAGGAGAGGAGGAGAAGGAGGAGGAGGAGGAGGAGGAGGAGGTGGAGGATGGAGAGAGGAGGAGGACGAGGGCAAGGAGGAAGAAAAGGAGAGGGAAGAGGAAGAGAGGATGATGATGAGGATGAGGAAAAGGAAAAGAAAGAAGGGAGGAGGGACAGGAGGATGAGGATGAGGATGAGGAAGAGGAAGGAGGAGGAGGGAGGAGGAGGAGGAGGAGGAGGAGGAGGGGCAGGAGGAGGAGAAGGAGGATGAGGACGAGGATTATGATGACGATGAGGAGGGAGAGGAGGAAGATGAGGAGGAGGAGGAGGAGGAGGCGGAGAAGGATTAGGAAGATGAGGAGGGGATGAGGAGGAGGAGAACAATGATGAGGAGAAGATATATGAAAAATAACTGACACGAAGCGAGGTACCGTAGGAGGAGGACGAGGATGAGGATGAGAAAGATGGGGAAGAAGACGACGATGAGGAGGATGAAGATTAGGATTAGGATTGAACTTAAGATTAGGATTATGATTAGAATGATGATGAGGATGAAGAAGAGGAAGAGGATGAGGAAGAGAGGATAAGGATGAGGGGGAGGAAGATAATGAGAATGAGGATGAGGATGATGAGGGGGAGGAGGAGGAGGCGGAGGAGGAGCAGGAGGAAGAGGAGGGTGAAAGCGAGGATGAGGAGGAAGAGGAACGGAGAAAGAGGATGAGGACGAGGATGAGGAGAATGAGGAGGATGATGAGAAGGAGAAGGAGGGGGCGGACGAGGAGGAGGACGAGGATTAGGATGAGCACGGGGATGAGGATGAGGACAAAGCGAGGATGAGGATGAGAATGAGGAGAAGCACGAGGAGGATGAGGAAGAAGAGAGGATGAGGATGAGAATGAGAAGAGGATGAGGACGAGGATGAGGAGGAGGAGGAGGAGGAAGAGGAGAAGGAGGATGAGGATGAAGATGAGGATGAGGATGAGAAGGAGGACGAGGAGGGGGCGGAGAAGGATGAGGATGAGGATGAGGATGAAGATGAGGATCAGGATGAAGAGGAGAACGACGAGGAGGATGAGGAGGGGAGGGTGATGATGATGAGGAGGAGGAGGAGGAGGAGGAGGAGGAAGATGACGAGAGGATGAGAGGATGAGGACGAGGAGGAGGACGAGGAGGATGAGGATGAGGAGGAGGATCAAGAGAAGGAGGAAGAGCGGATGTGAATGAGGATGAGGAGGAGGAGGAGGGCGAGGAGGAGAGGGGGGGAGGACAGAGACGAGGATGAGGATGCTAATGGAGGAAGAAAGGATGAGGATCAGGATGAGGGAGACGATGAGGAGGAGGACGAGAGGATGTGGACGAGGGGAAGGAGGAGGAGGAGGAGGAGGAGGAGGAGGAGGGTCAACCAGACCTGGGACAACATCAGCAGCAACGTAGACTACAACATGGTACGACTACGACACCCTCACTACCACTTGGACGGCACGGGGAAAGACTTGAAGGGAACGCTGCTGTACACGACCTACTACCACAACACGAAAGACGTTACGAGTTCACCATCGACGAGCACACTGGCATCTACACCAAGCTCACTACTAGCATCAACAGCACGTTCCCCAGCTCCATCACAAACTCACAGATGAACATCTTTATTGGATCCGAACTGCTCTCGCTCACTAACGTACTGACAAACGTCTTGCATGCCTCTGGAGCAGCCGCGGTTCACCCAGCTTGGGCCACGTGCATCGTGGACAAGACACATCGTTACAGTACGCCTCATTCCACATACGAGCAGCCCGACTACATGGAGCTACATGACGCCGACGACTACACAACAACACTACTAAATTCGTTGACAGGCTCAATGCGAGAACAGCTACCGCACAAACCACCACACCCTCGTCTACCTCCTACACATTTCGACCTCCTTGCGCCAACTCCAGGCAGTTTAATGTGGCCGCAAATCATTGGAGGTCTTACGCCAATGCCGATCACTCAACTGCACCCAAACACACACATGCAGCCAGTGACCCGCAACACCGACATGATCATGTCTACGCCGACGATGTATCTACCACATCCAGGCGACACGAAACATTCAGGCCGCCGAAGTGTCTAAAGACCAAAGGCTATCTCAGAATAACCACCGACATTAGACCAGACAACCCACACTACGAAAAGGTTCCAGAAGAGCCCGGGTTTCAACGAAGAGCAGAGAAAGAAGAACACGACAGCGAAGATCGATCCCGACAGATGTGCACAGGTCACGTACTGCCAGTGCCACCTCAGCAACACATACCATACATCGATTTCAGACCGAAAAGAGGCCACCAACGAGCAAGGACGCCACCACCTCCCAGCCATGCACCGACACCACCACCGAATGTAAAGATGCCCACGCCATCGCGCTACCGACTCGAGCAAGTCCACAGACCACCCGGAACCTCTGGGGCAACAGAGGCTTCGATGCAGCACTTTGGGCCCCAATAGCAGACACTTCACACATAGGCAGCGACCCAGACAAGAGCGAAGACTACAAGGCCCAGACCAATCAAATCTTCCCCACGTCTCCAGCACCTCACTATAGGCACGACATGCACTGCCCTGAGAGATGGACAGGATACGGCGCCAGTGACATCGCGGACGACGACTACGGCGACGACAAATGGCACCACGTCATCTACTACCACGAACCGACCCTTACCACGACTGCCTCCTCTTACCAGGCGTGCACCGATGCCTGCACAAATACAACAACGAGACGTTCATCCACGAGGACTCACAGCAACGTCTCCCTCATTCACCCGAGGCCCGACCCACGGGCGTCTCACCTATCAACATCCAGGCTACCACCGACAGAGTCAGTCAAATACATGCAACTCCAAAATGCAGCACCAAGAGACAGCCACCCACCACCGGGGAAACCTAGGCCAAGAGACCGCACTCAACTATGACTCGGAAAAGACATGGCTGCCTTCGCGAACCACTACCGCTCCAACGAAGACTTCGCGCTAGCAGGTTAAAGCGTAAACAGATGCCTCATCGCAGGGAAGTCAGATCCTACGGCGAAGATGAGCGAAGCAACCACACAGGCGACACTCGTCTTTTATCACTGACTCGCCTCCTGCCACGAATACGACGACAGCATGAGGTACGACTGGCCAGCACGTACTCACGACACAACACAGCAACTGCAGCAAATGTGCAATCCTACTCCCGAGTACAACCGCGGCCACGCCAGAAGACGCACACCAACCAACGCGAGTTCCAGCGACGAAGAAAAAACATACACAAGGCCACGCAACACAAGCCGAGGTCCACGAGACATAAACTCGACACCCTCAACGACCATTCCAACACCACTCACTCCAACCTGACAAGCAATTGGCCACAGACCAACCTACCACAACCGACCAGCCGACACCGACGCACTACCTCAACCAACACCAGTGTTCAGCACCAACACAAACCAACAAACACCGAGTCTTGTCGTCAGAAGCTCGATACACCCACCACCACCCACCCTCAGAATCCCAATCGTGCGCCCGCCACCTGGAGTCGCCAAGGCACACCAATGGCCTGCATACCTCAGAACTGGCACCAGACATCTACCTCCCACAGAAGGGGCAGCAGTCAGCCAAACAATGCCCACACCACAAGCACCAATGTACTGATCACTTGGGACGCATCTACGCATACAATAACAATGACCCGCCCTTCCTGTCAGAAACACTACCAACAACACCTAGACGAAGAAAAACAGCAGAATCTCCAACATCGAGGGCTCCTGCCCCAACAAGCGGTACATGCTGGACAGGCACCTGCAGTGTGCAAGGTTCCGCCCGTACCAAAGCCGGCTCCACCGACGAGATGCTAGACGGACCATACTACAACGACTATGGTGACCACATATATTGGCATACACGGGCAATACCATTCACGATTCCCACGACAACTACCTTCTGCTCTTCAAGTACCGCGGAAGGTGAATGGCCGAGCGCCCACTTTCCCCCTGTAGTCGTACTAAGTAGCAGTGCCCCTCCAGCTGTCGTCATCGTCTTCCTGCGTATTCTTGCCATTCCGACTCTCGCGGCCGCTGGAACTTTCACCCAAATCTTACCCATCGGTCGGAAGAAGCAGGCGGAACCATGAAGTAGGAAGGCGTTGGAGGTAGATCGGGTTTCCGCCCGCCTCCTGTAGAGGGGGGGAAGATGGAAAACCACTCGACCCTTGAAGTAGGAAAGCGCTTAACATAGATTGGAATATGGTAATCCAAACACGCCTACTTTCAACGACCGATGGGACACGTGTCTCACGGCTTTGGGAACACCTCTCTTTCCCCCAGGGGCCGCGCCCCACTGTCTGTCAAGGAAGGCAGGAGCCATGTGCCCCCGCCTGCGGAGGCACATGACATCTGGATTCACCTCCTGTGGTGGGTTACCACACCTGCCCTCTCCCTTCGCTCCCGTCGTTGCTGCTTGCTTACAAGCCAGAAGTGTACCCTCTGGATGCATATACACATCAAGTTTTGCAGCGTCGGCTCCTCCTTCACTTTACATTCTGGGATGCCATTTCAGCTCTGGTCAGCCCCCAAACTCTCAGTTCGCCCCACGAATGCGTCGTCTCTGTACTTTTCCAGGCGAGCTCTAGCCACCCATGGAGCCCGCCTCGGACCAGCTCTCCTGGTTCCCGAGGCTCCTGCATCAGAATCCTAATGCTGGATCTCCCCCCCCCCCCCGTCGGTGGCGAAAGTGGCAAAAGGGTTACGCTGCCCCTATGGGGGGCCGAAAAAAGACACCAGCGCCACCCGCTGGTTGAGGGCCTGCCAGCACTCTCGACCACTTCCTCACCACGCTGTGCTCTCCTACCTCCCTATCGCGCTCGTCGCTGCCAAGTTTAGCACATCGCAGCTGCCAGTCCTCTTATGCACGGCCTGCCTGGGCTTACTACCAGCAGTAGTGCCCATTGCTGGCCTTCTCATCGCGGCCCTAGCCTCTAGCGCACAGCTGCCATCGCCCAGACAGCGCTGGCCTAGCAGCGTACTTATGGCGGGGATCGGGCGGCTTCAGCAGGGGGATGGGGTTTGGAGGTCAGCACTCGAGAAAGGACGGACAGCGTCCCAGCAACCTTACTAAGGTCAGGCAGAGCCGACCCCCTAGCAGCACTCGGTTTCACTGCATCTTCGCTGGACTCCCCTACTACCTCCCCTCGCGCTTGTCACAGACAATTTGAGCGCATCACAGCTGCCAGTCCTCTCAACACGGCCTGGGCTCACTACCAGCAATTGTGCCCAATGCTGGCCTTCTCATCACGGCCATAGACTCTGGCGTACCACTGCCATCGGCCAGGCAGCGCCGGCCTAGCATCGTACTTCTGGCGGGGATCGGGAGCGATTCATTTGGTGGAGTGATGGGGATAGACAGCACTACTGAAGCCATGCTGAGCCGAATCTCGAGCAGCACTCAGTCTTACAGCATCTTTGCAGTATTCACCTACCTCCCCTCGCGCTGGTCATTACCCATTTTGCCTGTCCTACATCCTGTAGTCTTCGGGTATAGTTTCGCCTCATAGTGCATCATAGCTGCCAGTCCTCTCATACATGGCCTGGATTTACTACCAGCATAGTGCCCATTCCTGGCCTTCTCAGCACGAACCCAGCCTCAAGCATACCACTACCGGGGCAGGTGGCGCAGCAAGTGTTCCTGGCCCCTCTGGAGTCCAGGAAGCTGGCCGCAAGACTTTGGAACCTTACATCTGCCGAGTGTTAAACTGCATGGCCAGCCAATTTCGTATGTACCAGCCTTCACTCACGCCTGCACTATACTCTAACTGTAGTTCAGCTTCTGCTGAACTACGCCATTTTGGCGAGTAAGTCGAGGGCTGGCCATCAGGGTCCACCCCACTGTGGACTACTAATCACAGCAGCTGCCTTCACGTACAGTCTCTTTTTCAGCCCAGCTAGAGAAATGTTGTTCAACAATGTTCCCCATCACTTCTCAAGCACAACCCAGCCAGTCTCCGTGGCCAGCCTAAGCATGTTAGGCCAATCGTTGCCACCAAGGATTCGTGCTTCAACCGAAAAGAGATTGAGAAAGGTACGAGGCTTCTGGGACAGTTGAGGTTCGGGGTGAACTGCCAACACTTGCTTCTCCAGTTGCTGTGTTTAGCCTCTTACCTCCCCCGACTTACAGCAGCAGCCTGGGCATCAGGCGCTGCCGCCCAAGGAGCACGGGTGAACCTCGGCTTGTCAGCCATCGGCTCGGTGCCCTGGCCCGTGCGGAGCATCTGCGATCGTCTTCTCGAGAGCTGCCATCCACTTCCCAAGGTCGTCACTGCCTGGCGCCTGCGGTCGGCGACCGCCTCCAGCACCAGCCTGCCGCGCCTGGGCCTTGGCATCCCAGATCTTCTGCTGCTCGATCGCTCTGAGCTTGATGCGAGTCGGCGCCTCATTGCCGCGAGCGCACCGAATGCGGGACGCCCAATTGGCACTCGCCGAGCAGCGCCCGCACGCCGACGTGGGTCCACGAGGTCCGCGGAGGACAGGACGCTGCGGCGGCGGCTGCGGCGGCGGCGGCACCATGAGGGCTGTTGTCGCAGGGCCGCTCTCGGCTCGCCCTGGATAAGGATGGCGAACGAGGGGCAGGTTCGCAGGCCCCCGAAATGGAATGATCTGGGTGTGGGGGCCCCACTCCCACAGTGAAGGCACGAAAGATCGACGTCAGGCCGCGGACTAGCGGTATCCGTGCTGTCCCCAGGGGAACAAGTCATCTTGAGCCAAAATGGCTACGGAGGAGGAGGAGGGGGAGGAAGAGGAGGAGGAGGAGGAGGACGAGGATGAGGATGAGGAGGAGGACGACGACGAGGAGAGGGGGATGAGGAGGAGATGGAGGAGGAGGAGGAGGAGGAGGAGGAGGGAGAGGGAGGAGATGGAGGAGGAGCACGAGGAGGAGGAGAGAGGGAGGAGAAGACGGAGGTGGAGGAGGAGGGAGCAGGAGGAGGAGGAGGAGGAGGAGCCCCGTTCCCCAGGGCGCCGTCTTCGAGCCGCCGGCTCCTGGCCCTCAGTCCGGGGCCAGCGGGCCCCGCGGCCGCTGCCAGGGGCGGCGCGGGCGCGGTCGAGCCCCGGCGGCCCGGGCAGGCCTCGGCACGCCGCCCGCTGCTCGGCGGCCGCAGGCCCGGCGACGACACACGACAACGACAACGCCGACAACGACAACGACAACGACAACGACAACGACAACGACAACGACAACGACAACGACAACGACAACGACAACGACAACGACAACAACAACAACAACAACAACAACAACAACAACAACAACAACAACAACAACAACAACAACAACAACAACACCAACAACAACAACAACAACAACAAGAAGACTAATATTTAAGACTGTTCGCCCTTATATGCTCGAGTGTCCAATAACGCGTATTCCCCAAGACCTCGATACCCACCCTCTTCGTCTTCGATCGAACCCCTTTTGGGGGGTATACCTTTCTTCCCTGCAGGCCGGACCCCGGCAAGCGGCGGGGCGGCCGCGGACCGTCGGCCTGGCCAGCGGCAGCGCTGATCGGCGGGGCGGCCGCGGACCGTCGACCCGACCCAAAGAGGGACGGACAGGGGACCGACCACGACGACGACGACGACGACGACGACGACGACGAGCGAAAGCGAGAGCGAGAGAGAACGACAGCAGGGCCACGAAGGGCACGAAGTAGGCCACGAAGGGCGACAGCGGGGACACGAAGGGAATGCGTACGGGGCCACGAAGAGCGCGAACGAGCGGGGGCCACGAAGTGCAGATAATGCGGGGCCACAGAAGGCAACTATGGGGCCACTGAGGGTAGCAACTGGGCCACGTAGGACAGTGAGGGGGACACAAATGGCGACAGCGGGGCCACGAAGGGCATGCACATGGGGCCACAACGGGCGCGACTCCTGGGTGCCTGGGTGTCGGGAGCGCGGCGCTTGGGCAAATTATTACAAGAAAATCAAACGCAAGGCTATTCTTCAGTAAGTTGAAAGCAAGTCTCCAGCGAGAGCGCGACGCCAGAGCGCCGGGAGAGCGATTCCTGAATAAATTGAAAGGAAGTCCCAAGCGAGAGCGCGACGCCTGAATAAAATGCGAGGAAGTCTCGGGCGGGAGCGGGGGTCCTGGCTAAATTGTAAGGAAGTCTCAGGCGGGAGCCGTTGTTGTTGTGACCCGGGGGCCAGGGGCCCAGTTTGAGCAGGAAGACTTTCCCTGTCAAAAAACAAGGTGCGTGCGTCGAGGGGCACACTTTGATTGAGAAAAAGCAGTATGCACCGGTGGGGGGGGATCAACAATAATAATTCTTCCGAAATGAGAATCCAACAACAACAACAACAACAATAAAAGGGGCAGCAGCAGCAACAGCAACAACAACAACGACGACGACGACGACGCCAGCAACAAGAACATAACATAAGACACAATAGCAACAACAACAACAACAAAAACAAAAACAACAACAATCATTTTAAGACTATTCGCCCTATCTGATCGAGAGTCTAATAACGCGTATTCCCCAAACCCGAGATACCCGCCATTTTCTTTGGACGCCCGAAATGGGTACGGAAAGAATGGGCACTATGCCCAACAACAAATGTTGTCCGAAGCCAGCAGCGGCCGCTGTTGGGCAGGCGGCCTTCTGTCTCGAATGGACACAGGCCGCGGCGGCGTGGACAGCGAATCCTGTTCAAAATGATCAGGAATGGTTGTTGGGCATTGTACCCATTCTTTCAGTACCCAGTTCGGGCGTCCAGATTTTCGTCGTCGGTCGAATCCCTTTTTACGGGAGTAGACCTTTCTTCCCTGCAGGCCGGACCCCGGCAAGCGGCGGGGCGGCCGCGGACTGTCGGCCTGGCCAGCGGCAGCGCTGATCGGCGGGGCGGCCGCAGACCGTCGACCAGACCCCAAGAGGGACGGACAGGGGACCGACCACGACGACGCTGACGACGTCGACGACGGCGACGGCGACGACGACGGCGACGACGACGACGACGACGAGCGAAAGCGAGAGCGAGAGAGAACGACAGCAGGGCCACGAAGGACACGAAGTAGGCCACGAAGGGCGACAGCGGGGACACGAAGGGAATGCGTATGGGGCCACAACGGGCGCGAACGAGCGGGGGCCACGAAGGGCAGATAATGCGGGGCCACAGAAGGCAACTATGGGGCCACTGAGGGTAGCAACTGGGCCACGTAGGACAGTGAGGGGGCCACCAACGGCGACAGCGGGGCCACGAATGGCATGCACATGGGGCCACAAAGGGCGCGAACGAGTGGGGGCCACGAAGGGCATCGGAGGTGAGGGGGTGAGCTCGAAGTGGATAGAAGAGCCCCCCTGCCGGGAAATCGATTTCGGTTTTGTGCTCGTGCGTGCCGTGCGTGCGGGCGAAACGAAGCTGCGTGGGCGGGCGAGAAATAAGTCTCCTGTAGCTGAGGCGCGGCCGGACCAAATGATTCCTTTCCTGGGGCCGGTGGCCCGCGGTGTCCCGCCGGTGTCCCGCCGGTGTCCCGTCGGTGTCCCGATGGTGAAAATGATGATGATGATGCCGATGATGTTGATGATGATGATGATGATGATGACGGCGATGGTGGTAAAAATGGTGTCCCGATAATGATGATGTTGATGTTGATGATGATGATGTTGACGATGTTGATGGTGATGATGATGACGGTGGTGATGGTGATGGTGTCCCATTGAAGATGATGTTGATGATGACGATGTTGATTTTGATGATGGTGGCCCGATGATGGTGATGATGATGCCGATTTTGATGATGATGATGATGATGGTGCCCCGATAACGGTGGTGATGATGATGATGATGGTGAAGATGATGATGGTGTCCCGATGATGATGATGATGCTGCTGTTGGTGATGATGATGATGGTGTCCCGCTGATGAAGATGATGTTGATGATGATGTCCAAGATGATGATGAGATGGTGATGATGATGATGATGATGATGGGGTTGTTCCGATGATGATGATGATGCTGATGATGGATATGGTGTCCCGATGATGAAGATGATGGTGCTGATGATGATGGTGACGACGATGGTGTTCCCATGATGATGATGGTGATGATGTTGATGATGGTGATGCGGCGATGATGATGATGGTAATGATGATGATAATGATGACGTTGGTGACGATGACGATGACGATGATGACGTTGATTGCGATATCGATAGTGATATCGGTAGTGAAACCGAATGTGAGATCTATAGTGAGATCGATCGTGAGATCGATTGTGAGATCGATGGTCACATCAATTGTGAGATCGATCGAATCAAATAGATCGCGTGAGATCGATTGTGAGATCGATCGAGTGAGATCGATCGAGCGACGCCGATAATGAGATGGATAGTGCGATCGATAGTGTGACCGATTGAGTGAGACGTTTGTTCCTCCCCCCCCCCGAACCTCCTTATCACCCGAAGGGTGGTCGTATAGGTACGTATACTGGGCCGCGGAGGGCAAGGACGGGGCCACTGAGGGCAGCAACGGGGCCACGAAGGGCAGCGAGGGGGTCACGAAGGGCGACAGCGGGGCCACGAAGGGCATGCATATGGGGCTACCAGGGGCGCAAACGAGCGGGGTCACGAAGGGCATACATATATGGGGCCACGAAGGGCAGCGAGGGGGCCACGAAGGAATGCAAAGGGGCCGCGAAGGGTAGCGAGGGGGCCACGAAGGGCTGCAACGGGACTACGAGGGGCTGCGACGGGGCCGCGAAGGGCAGCGAGGAGGCCAGGAAGGGCTGCAACGGGGCCACGAAACAAAGCGAGAGGGGCACCAAGGGCTGCAACGGGGCCACGAAAGGCTGCGAGGGGGCCACGAGGGACTGCAACGGGGCCACGAAGGGCAGCGAGGGCGCCACGAAGGGCTGCAACGGGGCCACGAAACAAAACGAAGGGACCACGAATGGCTGCAACGGGGCCACGAAGGGCAGCGAGGTCCCGATTCCTAGGAAATCTGGGGGGGGAGTCCTAAGCGTGAGCGCGATTCCTGGTTGCCTGGGTGTCGGGAGCGCAGCGCTTGAGCAAATTGCAGGGAATTCCAAAGCAAGGGCGCTATTCTTCACTAAATTGCAAGCGAGTCTCCAGCGAAAGCGCCACTCCAGAGCGCCGGGAGAGCGATTCCTGAATAAATTGCAAGGAAGTCCCAAGCGACAGCGCGATTCATGTATAAAATGCGAGGAAGCCTCGGGCGGGAGCGGGGGTCCTGGCCAAATTGTAAGGAAGTCTCAGGCGGGAGCCGCTGTTCTTGTAACCCGGGGGCCAGGGGCCCAGTTTGAGCCTCAAGACCTTCCATGATTTAAAAACAGGGTGCGAGCGTCAAGGGGCAGACTTTGATTGAGAAAAAACAATATGCACCGGGGGGGTCAACAATAATTATTCTTCAAAAAGAAAAGTTCAACAACAACAGCAATAATACGTGTAAGACTGTTCGCCTTTTTATGCTCGAGTGTCCAATAACGCGTATTTCCCAAACCCTCGATACCCGCCTTCTTCGTCTTTGGTCAAACCCCTTTTGGGGGGTATACCTTTCTTCCCTGCAGGCCGGGCCCCGACAAGCGGCGGGGCGGCCGCGGACCGTCGGCCTGGCCAGCGGCAGCGCTGATCGGCGGGGCGGCCGCGGACCGTCGACCCGACCCCAAGAGGGACGGACAGGGGACCGACCACGACGACGACGACGACGACGACGACGACGACGACGTCGAAGACGACGGCAACGACAACGACGACGGTGACGACGAGCGAAAGCGAGAGTGAGAGAGAACGACAGCAGGGCCACGAAGGGCACGAAGTAGGCCACGAAGGGCGACAGCAAGGACAAGAAGGGAATGCGTATGGGGCCACGAAGAGCGCAAACGAGAAGGGGCCACGAAGTGCGGATAATGCGGGGCCACAGAAGGCAACTATGGGGCCACTGAGGGTAGCAACTGCGCCACGTAGGACAGTGAGGGGGACACAAATGGCGACAGCGGGGCCACGAAGGGCATGCACATGGGGCCACAATGGGCGCGACTCATGGGTGCCTGGGTGTCGGGAGCGCGGCGCTTGGGCAAATTTCTAAAAATTCCAACGCAAGGCTATTCTTCAGAAAGTTGCAAGACAGTCTCCAGCGAAAGCGCCACTCCAGAGCGCCGGGAGAGCGATTCCTGAATAAATCGCAAGGAAGTCCAAAGCGACAGCGCGATTCATGCATATAATGCGAGGAGGCCTCGGGCGGGAGCGGGGGTCCTGGCCAAATTGTAAGGAAGTCTCAGGCGGGAGCCAGGGGCCCAGTTTGAGCATCAAGACCTTCCATGATTTAAAAACAGGGTGCGAGCGTCGAGGGGCACAGTTTGATTGAGAAAAAACAGTATGCACTGTTGGGGGATCAACAATCATTGTTCTTGAGAAATGAGAATTCAACCATCATTTGAGACTGTTCGCTCCTATCTGATCACGTGCCAATCGATACGTATATCTCAAGCCCTCGATACCCGCCCTCGCCGTCTTCGATCTTACCCCCTTGGAGGTATATCCTCCTTACCTGCCACGTGTATTTAATGCGTCCCCTTAAACAGACAAGAGGACGGGTGAAAGGGTGAAAAAGAAAAATGGAGCACGAGACAAATTAGCAGGAAGGGGCAAGGAGCAGAAAACAAGTGGTAGAACCAAACGGGCAGATCGGGTGGGCAGACCCATAACGGGCAGGTCGGGAAGGCGGGCCCAAGCGACGAGGTCGAGCAGGCGGGTTGCTGAAGCGTGGGTCGTGCATGAATCCCGAGGAAGTCTCGAACGATAACGCGATTCCCAAGTAAATCGTGAGAAAAGCCAGCGTGGGACACGAAGGGTAAAAATTCCGAGGCCACGGAGGGCAGCGACGGGGCCGCTGAGGGCAGCACCGGGGCCACGAAGGGCAGCGAGGGGGCCACAAAGGGCGACAGCGGGGCCACGAGGGGCATGCAGATGGGGCCACGACGGGAGCGAGCAGGGGGCTACGAAGGGCATTCGTATACGGGGCCACAAACGGCGACAGCGGGGCCACTGAGGGCAGCAAAGGGGCCACGAAGGGCAGCGAGGGGGGCACGAAGGGCGACAGCGAGGCTACGAAGGGCATGCGTATGGGGCCGCGACGGGAGCGTGCGAGCGGGGGCCACGAAGGGCATATAATGCGGGGCCACAAAGGTCAGCGATGGGGCCACTGAGGGCAGCAACGGAGCCATGAAGGGCAGCGAGCGAAGGCGACCGCGGAACCAGTACGGTCAGCGAGGGGCATCGAAGGCGGGCGAAAAGCAGCGATCGGCGACTGCAGTCATTAACGGTTTGGTCGGGCGGGCAGGCCCCGACGGGCGGGTCAAGCGGGCGGGTCGTTGAAGCGTGAGTCCTGCTTGAACCACGAGGCAATATGTAGCGGGGGCGCGAATCCTGAGTCGAGGACCGGCATCTGGAAAAATTCTAAGGAAATATCAAGCGAAACGGTTCGGTGGTAAGTTGCGAGGAAGTCCCAAGCGAGAATGCGATTCTATAGTACGATTCTATAATCCATTGTCAGGAAGTTTCAAGCGGGAGCCGCGGTTCGGTGGTAAATTGCCAGGAAGTCCACAGCGAGAGCGCGATTCTTCAATACATTGTGACGAAGTCTCAGGCGGGAGCCGTTGTTGTTGTAGCCCAGGGGAGCAGCAACGCAGTTTGACCCGGACTCAATTGTGAGGAAGTCTCAAGCGGGTGCGCCTTTCCTGAGTGAATTGAAAAGAAGTCTCACACGGGAGGGGGGGATCCTGAATAAATTTGGAGGAACTCTCAAGCGGGAACCCTTGTTGCTTGTAGTCTGGGGGGCCAGGGGCACAGTTTGACCACCAGGACTTTCCTTGTCAAAAGACAGGGTGCGAGCGTCGAGGGGCATTTTGACTGAGAAAAAAACATGCACCGGTGAGGAGGGGTCAACAAAAATTATTCTTCCGGAGTGAAAATTCAACAACAACAACACATCATTTTAAGACTGTTCGCTCTTACTGGCACGCGTGTCTTGCATTCCGTACACCCCAACCCTCGATACCCGCCCACTTCGTCTTCAATTGCGCCCACTTTCGGGGGAATTAGTTCTTCCTCGTCGTCCACTGACTGAGGTGCGAAAAAGTCTCGAGCCAGAGCGCCTTTCATAAATTCGGGGGCCTCTGTGGCCAGGGGCTTTCGGAATACCGATGGAAAAAATCAAACGGGAGCCCTTGTCGCCGTATCTGGGCCTCCACCAACTTGCCTGAATTACGGGAAACTCTCGAGCGAGAACACCGTTCCTGAGTTCGGAGGCCTTCTTGGCCAGGGGCTCCCGGAGTGAATCGTGAGGAAGTATTGGGCAGGAGCCCTTGTCGTCGTGGCTGGGCCCGAACGGACGGGTCGGGGAGGCGGCCCATGCGGCCAGGTCGAGCAGGCGGGTTGCTGAGCGTGCGTCCTGCATGAATCGTGAGGAAGTCGAGGGCAATAACGCGATTCCCCAACAAAAATCGCGCGGGAATCCACAGCGAGAGCTTGATTCCTGAATGTCGGAGGCGCGGTGACTGAATAAATTGCGAGGAAGGGAAAACCAACGCGAGAGCGCGATTCCTGCAAACATTGTGAGTACGTCACGCGCGAGAGCGCGATTTGGGAATATATTGTGAGGAAGTATCAGGCGGGAGCCGTTGTTGTAGTTCGGGGCCCGACAAAGCAGATCAGTGACCCCTCGCTTTACCCTGTAACAAACAGGGTGCGAGCCATTGGAGAAGCACTGCGATGGAAAACAATGCTACTGGGCAGAAGGACCAGGAGTAATGATTGTCAGAAGTGTGAACTCGACAACAACAAAAACAACAACGACAACAACAAAAACGAAAACCATATACCCCAAACCCTCGATACCTGCTCTCTTCGTGTTCGATCGTACACCCATTATCAAGGGGTATATCTTTCTTACCTGCAACGTGCATTTGGTGCAGCCTGCAAGACAGGGGAAGAGGGTACGGATGGAAGAAAGGGACAAGGGGCAGGCGGGTTGCTGAAGCGTGCGTCCTGCATGGATCGTGATGAAGTCTCGAGCGATAACGCGATAGCGCGATGCACGGCGAGAGCGTGATTCCTGAATGCTGCGGGCGCGGCGTCTGAAGAACTTGTGAGGGAGTCCCACGCGAGAGCGCGGCTCCTAGATAAATTGTGAGGACGTCCCGCGCGAGAGCGCGATTTGAAAATACATGGTGAGGAAGTAGCAGGCGGGAGCCGCTGTTCTTGTAGTTCGGGGCCCAACAACGCAGCGTGGTGACCCCTCGCTCTCTCTTGCAAAACAAAACACACACAAGGTGCTAGCCCAGGGAAAAGCACATACATTGAGAAATGCAATGGTTACCGGAAGGGGGGATCAACACACATTATTCTTTAAAGTGAAAAGTCAACAATTGCAACAACAATACTTACTTATACGACCACCCTTTCGGGTGATAAGGAGGTTGTGGGGGGGAAAGGGGGGGAACCAACATCTTACTCAATCGATCTCACTGTCGATCTCACTCCACGGGACACCACGGGCCACTTGTCGATCTCACTATCGATCTCACTCAACGGGACACCACGGGACACCACGGGCCACCACCGAACACCACGGGACACCTCGGGGCACCTCTCGATCTCACTATTGGTGACACTTTCAATCTCACTATCGATCTCACTCAACGGGACACCATAGGACACCACGGGACACCTCGGGACACCACATCGATCTCACTATCGATCTCACTATCGATCTCACTCAACGGGACACCACGGGACACTACGGGACACCTATCGATCTCACTATCGATCTCACTATCGATCTCACTTTTTGAGACGCCACGGGACACCTCGGGGCACCTCATCGATCTCACTATCGATCTCACGATCGATCTCACGATCGATCTCACCCAACGGGACCACACGGGACACCACGGAACACCTGTCGATACCACTATCGATCCCACTACCGATCTCGAGTTTTGGGACACCACGGGACACCATTGGACACCTCGGCGCACCACATCGATCTCAGTATCGATCTCAGTATCGATCTCGCTATCAATATCACTATCGATCTCACCATCGATCTCACTTGTTGGGACACCACGGGACAACATGGGACACCACGGGACACCACGGGACACCGCGGGCCACCGCCGGACGGACAGAAGGCGAATAAGCAACATGTGTCTTGACTGCGCCGTAGCAACGGCGGGTTCATTCCTCTCGCGCGCCCACACAGTTTCGCATCCGTCCCACTGCGATCTCACCCCCCAAACTCGATGTTAATACTGTTCGCTCATATCTGCTCGCGTGCCATTCAACATGTAGATCTCCAACCCTCAGTAACCACCCTCTTCGTCTTCGAACGTACCCCCTTACGGGTATATCTTTCTCATCGGCAACGTGTATTTCGTGAAGCCCAAAAGGCAGGTGAAGAAAGGACGGATGCTGAAGCGTGTTGCTGAAGCGTGCGTCCTGCATGAATCGCAAAGAACTCTCGAGCGATAGCGCGATTCCCAAGTGAATCGTGCGGTAATCCACACAGAGAGCGTTGTCGAGGGCGCGGCGTCTGATCAAATTGAAGGAAGTCCCACGCAAGAGCGCGATTTCTGTATAAGTTGTGGGGACGTCCCGCGCGACCGCGTTCTTTGCAATACATTGAGAGGGAGTATCAGGCGGGAGCCGTTGCTGTTGTCGTTGGGGGCCCAACAACCAAGCTTGGTGACCCCTCACCCCCCCTTGTAAGAAGCCGGTTGCGAGCCTTGGGAGAAGCACTGTAATTGAAATGTAATTGAAAAGTACAATGATTACCGGAGGGGTGGGATCAACAATAAGAATTCGTTGGAAATGCGAACCCATCATCAACAACAACCACCACGACAGGACATCAGGACAGCAACAACCACCACCACAACAACAATCATGTCAATTACTGCTCGCTCTTATCTGCTCGATTGTCCGTCAACGTGTATTTCCCAAACCCTCGATACCCGCCCTCGTCGTCTTCAATCGTACCCCTTTTGGGGGGTATATTGTTGTTCCTTGCAGGCCAAGCCCCGGATAGCGGCGGGGCAGCCGCGGACCGTCGGCTTGGCGGCAGCGCTGATCGGCGGCAGCCCGACCCCAAGAGGGACGGACAGGGGAACGACCACGACGACGACGACGTCGACGACGACGACGATGACGACGACGAGCGAAAGAGAGAGCGAGAGCGAGAACGAGAGAGACAGCGGGGCCATGAAGGGCAGGAAGGGGGTCGCGAAAATCGACAGCGGGGCCACGAAGGGCATGCGTATGGGGTCCCGAAGGGCGCGAACGAGCGGGAGCCACGAAGGAAGGGCCGATAATGCAGGGCCACAGAGGGCATCTGCCCCCATTCCTCCTCCTCGTCGTTGTCCTCGCAGTCGTCGTCGTCCTCATCGCAATCCTCGTCATCCTCCTCGTCCACCCCGACAGGAAGTAGGAAAGGGAGGGAGACTGGGAGAGACGAGAGCAAGAGAGCGGGACGACGAGAAAACGAGTCGGCCCAAAACGTAGAGGGATGCCTTTGTTTCCAACGTCTTCCAGCAGCAGGGTGGCGCGAGACTCACCATCGCAGCGGGCCCCTGGCTTATCTACTACACGCCGGAACATCCTCACGTTCTCCTCCGCTTCTTCTTCTTTCGGAACATCTCCTGCAAGTCCACTTTGCCAGGCCCATCCTCAGCTCGGAAGGATAGGAAGCGAGCGTGTGCACAGGTCCACCTCCTCCCTCCTCGCTGCCCCCCCCTCCTTCCTCGCTCCCGCCTCCTCCTTCCTCGCTCCCCCTCCTTCCTCGCTCGCTCCCCCCTCCTCGCTCCCTGGCTCCCCCCTCCTCCCTCCTCGCTCCCTCCTCCTTCCTCGTTCCCCCCTCGCTCCTCGCTCCCCCCTCCTCGCTCCCTCCGCGTTCCTCCCCTCCTCCCTCATTGATCCCCCCTCCCTCCTTCGACTGCTTCCCTCCTCTGGGGAGGGGCGAGGAGGAGGAACAAAGTGCATCTGTAGAAAAAACAAGTCCTCCGCCGAGCCTCGGCACGGAAGGGGGCAAGACGGGGGCACAAAACTCCAGGAGGGGGATGGCAGAGAAGGGTCCTGAGGGCTTTTTTGTGGAACGAGCGCTCCCTCCAGGATCAAAAACAAACCCTCCTGTGGTTTTTGCTTGAACGACCCCCCCCCTCGAGGATCCGAAAAAAACCTCCTTGGAGGGATTGTCTTGAACGCGGCGATGGGGAGCGGCCGCACGAGCAAGGGGAGGAACACCAAGAGCAGGAGAGAGGCCGCTGGAGGGCAAGACGAGGAGGAAGGGGGAATGCAGCAGCAGGCACAGGACGAGGAAGACCGCGGGGTGGAGGAGGAGAACAGGGGAGCAATGAACATCGTTTTATGATATCCCCCTCCCCCCAGTCATCACCCCCCTCTTTGCCGACCCCGAAAAGTGAAGGGACGGAGCGTCGAGTGGATCGGTCCCTCGGGCGCGGGGCTGGCTGAGCCTGCTGGGTCACGCGGCCCCCGCTCGCGCTGGGGGCTTCCCACGAGGGGGGGGGCGGGCGTCCAAGCGGGAGGGGGCCGCAGATCGTGGCCCGCGGCGCCGGCGGCGCCCAGGGAGGGCCGAGGGACGCAGTCACATACCAAGGGCGGGTCTTGAAATCCGGGGAGACGTTATGGTGGGCTCGTTTTCCACCACCACCACCACCATAAGTAGGAGGGGGAGGGGGTCCCCCTCCTCCTCCTCTTCGTCCTCCTCCTCATCCTCCACCTTCCCCCCTCCAACTTATGGTGGTGGTGGTGGAAAACAAGTGGGCGGGGCTTGAAATCTGGGGAGACGTAATTGGGGGGCGCGCAGACATGGATTAGCGATCCATGGATTTGGCGCGCCGTCGCCAAGTCCATGGATCGGGGGAGGTGCCCTCCCCAAAGTGCGGCCGGTGCCGCCTCGCTCGGCGGCAGAAATCCGCGATTATCCATGGAAACGGGACCCGTCAAAATCCACGCCCCCTTGACCCATGCTTGCGATCGCCAAACATAAGAAGGGCGGGTCTTGAAATCCGTGGAGACGCCGTGGCCCTGGACATACATGCCCCTCCCCTGGTCTGAGCATGAACTGACCGTCCACCGCACTCAGAGTGAGCACTGACCGTCCACCCACTCAGGTAGGCCTACCAAGGCGTGCTCTCAGAGTGAGGACATGTTCTGAAAACAAGAAACATGTCCTGGGAGCAGAGGGCCGACGTATTCAAGCAAGACGGTCTCAGCCAGAACTGTTCTGAGAACATGTTGTGCAAACCACAACAGGTTCTTAGAACATTCTCTGGTGGGTCTATATCGAGTGTTGCCAGAAGTGCCCCTGGCCAAAGGTGCTCCCAGGATCTCCAGAGAGGCCCCCACGACCTGCAGAGCACCTCTCACGCGGCCAAGAGGGCCAAAAGAGCTCCAACTGGAGCGAAAGGCTGGGGGCACCTTGGGCCAGGGGCACCTCTGAGGGGCAACGATGGGTGGGGGGTAGGCATAGGGGGGGAACCATCGACTTGGAATCGGCGATAAATCGCCGATAGATCGGCGATAGGCCCCCGATAGCGAAACCGCACCTTCCTGGGTGGGGTGAGGCTATCAAACTCCTGTCGTCGATCAATGGGCGATTGGGGGTCGATACATCACCCCTTATGCCTATCCCTTCCTACCGTTGCCCATGGTTTGTCAGGTTGAATCGATAATGTGCCCACTCTTTGATAAGAAACGTAATACGTGACGACGCAGGCGACGCCTTAACACGGGAGCGCAACGCAAACTATGGCCGACTCTGGAAACCCTGGATCCCGAAAACGTTGCCACCTGCCTGAGGGGTGCATGTTATACTTCCGCCAACGTCCACCAGCCTTCCGCAAGCTTCCGCTGGCGGAGCCGCCCACGTGTTACGTCCGCCGGCTTCCAACGGCCTTCCGCCACCTTCCGCAGAGAAAGAGATAACAGCTCCCTGGATGATATAAGGCGAGGCCTGTCTGGAACGCCTCATACGACGCACGCTCAGGACGCAGCCATGCCAGGAGTTTTGCCTCGGCTGTCAGTGTCCACGGGCCACTCCAAAGCCTGGCCGCCGAGGCCGCCGAGGAGAGAAAGACGACTCGGGACACAAAAGCCAGCCCAGCCGCTGGAAAACAGGGTCGAGAGTGATTGACCAAAAGAAGGACCCCTAGCCCTTTTGGAGGGGACCTAAGTTAGGAGGGCCAGGAACATTAGGGATAGGGGGGTCTTTTCCGCAGGTGTATCGAACCAATTCGCCCAGAATTAGTGCGAGGGCGGGGGCCTCAGTGAGGCCGCGTCTTGATCGAGCTCCAGGGACTACGAGTTCTTTCGTGTTCGATGAGAGGGATCCAGACGAGGGGCACGGTCGAAAAAACATATCCGGATCCGCGGCCTCGCGGGCCTCGCGGGCCAGGCCCCTGGGCCGCGACCCCGCGCATAGGGGGGCGTCTTTGTTCGCGGAGGCCCCGCGCGGAACGTAGCCGTGCGACCGCGTATCCGCGGGGTCGCGCCCGAGAATCCAGGCCGCGAGGGAGCGGATACGGACAGGTTCGCCGCTGGTGACTCTGTGGCTCCGTGGTCGCTCCTGTGGGGATCGCCCAGGAATTGCCTCCCCTTCCCCCTTGACCTCTCCTCCTCCTCCTCCTCCTCCTCCTCCTCCTCCCTCCTCCTCTCTCTCCTCCTCCCCCTCCCCCCTCCTCCTCCTCCTCCTCCTCTTCCTCCTCCTTCTCCTCCTCCTCCTCCTCCTCCTCCTCCTCCTCCTCCTCCCCTCCCTCCTCCCCCTCCTCCCCTCCTCAGCCTCCTCCTCCTCCTCCTCCCTCCTCCCCCCTCCTCTCTTTTCTCCTCCTCCCCCCCCCTCCTCCTCCTGCACCGACAGCCAGCCGCCCCCTGCCGCCAACCCGCCCAGGAGCGTGCGTAGTGGGCATCGGGGGCCTATCGCCGATCTGCCGGCGATGCATCGCAGATTCCAGGTCGACGTTGCCCCTCGACAGGAGGAGTATTCAGAAATGGTCCAACAATAGTCTGGGGTCTGGGGACGATGGTTCGACTATGTTTGCATATTTTTGCAAATATTCTTGATGTTCCATTCACACCCCAAAAGCCGGTCCCCCCCCCAAAGAGTCCGTCGGTTCATTATGCTTGCTAACCCCCGTGACTGGCCCCCCGTGGCGTGACCGGCCCCCTCCCTCCCTCCCCCCCCCCTTCCGGTCACGCCAGCTATCTCCAGACATATGATGTACAATCAACCAGCATAGTGAGGATGCGCGACAAGGATGCATGGTCCTTGGACCCCCATTTCGAAGCTTTTCGAGCGGGGCGAGGCCAGCGAAAGCGGCGAAGGATGGACCGAGGAGGCAAGGACGCAAGGGTACCCTTGGGAAGGTTGCCCATCCTTACTATGCGGGTTGACTGGACTGTATCGAGTTCCTCAGAGGCGTCTCTGGAGGCCTGGACCTCTTCCCCAGAGACAGGTCTTCATCCTTAGTCGTTCTCGTTGACGGCCCCAAGGCCCTGCGAGGGCCCCCGGAGCTGGAAAACGGCCAAAACACTTCCGCCTTGAGTTTGTCGAGACGTTTGAAGGGGCCCTGGGACACACAAATAAAGAGACACAAATAACAGGATTCCCCATACCTTCCCATATTTTCTCGGGAATCGACGACTCATTGTGTCTGTGATTTTTCCCCTCCTGAATGTTGGAGGTCCGAGTCCCCGGGGGAGAACTCTGAAGCAGTCTCCGACGTCGCCCCCGAGGCGGCGCAGGTGGGGAGAAGGCGCCGGGCTCGGCGGGCGATGCTCGGAGGCTAGGCGTGGGGCCCGAGCACAAGCAACACACGTAGTGCAGTCGGACTCGATTGGACAGGACACGCCAGAGGGCACGGGACCCCTCCGAGGGGCACGCTGCCACAGGAATGTAGGAGGCACGGGCCGCGAGACACAGGACACACTTAACCAGCAACTTGCCCCCAACTACAACGAAGGATAACTATACAGCATGCAACAACGATGGCGGTGGCAGCAGTCACAACGGCAAGAGACCACGAGAAGAGCGGTGGCACAAGGGTCTCAAGCACCACGACGATTATCGAGACACGAAGCAAAATATCGAAAACGGTCCTCTGCGCTCTCTGCTGCGCAGTCGTCCTGATCTTCCTCGCGGCGGCTCGGTGAGAAACGCACTCGGCTGCGCGCCTGGATATCGCCCTCCCCCCCCCCTCCCCCCTGGACCTCAAGAGGCCGCGGCTTCGAACCGAGGCGTGCGGTGGGGTGCATGTCTTTCGACACGCCTACTGTTGCCCCATAGCCTGTGCAGTTCTATCGACCTGATACATGCGAACATGGCGGTTCAGTTCAAGATGCCATCGTTTTGTATATCTATACCACTCGGGCGGCCATCTCCAACAGGCGTAAGGGAGGTCTAACATACGTGAGCTTAGTGCGGCGAATGACTACATACGGAATTACGGTATGCGCCTTAGTGCGTGTAGGCTATTGTGCTTGAGTCTGCTGGCGAGAACAGTTGCAGTGCAGCACTAATGCAAAACGAGTGCTGCAACATTTGTACAGCAGGGCACGCGCGTAAGATCGAATATGTCAACAAGTCTAACAGAAACGCATCACGGAGTATAACACGAGTGCATCACCGAGCGGACAAGGGGCATCGGAAGACGGTCCCAAACATAGTGACCCAAATATTCCCAACATGACACCAAGAACCTCAACAAAAACGCTCCAAAGGCCCCAAGCGGCCTCCGCCAGCCTTCCAAGGGGCCCCCAGGAGGCCCCCGAAGAAGCCCCAGGAGCCCTTCAAGAGGCTTCTGAGAGGCCCCCGAGAGGCGTCCCAGGAGACCCATAGAGGCATCAAGGAGCCCTCTGGCGGGATGTCTCGGAGGCAACTCGAATACAACAACCACTGGTGATAATGATCGATCCTCGACCCTCGAGAGCGACGACGACGGCAAAGGGCGACGACGACGACGACAAGGAGCTCCGCGGCCTCCGGAGAGCCCCCCAAAAGAGCCCCAAACACACTGTAGATGACGAGCCGAGTGTTCCAAGTCAGACCTTACTCGTTCCAAGTTTGACCCTGCATGCATGCATGCCCCTAGTCGCGCACGATCCCACCATGAACCTGTATGCGTGCAAGTTCATAGTGAATAATCTTCATCATTCTCTTCCACATGCTTCCTGCCCCAATCCTCGAACTTCGATCATCGATAGACGGTCCTCGATCCTCGAGTGCACCCCCTCGCGCTCCTCCCATTGCTCCTCCTCGCGCTCCTCCCCGGGGCTCAAGCTGAACAGTGCTTTCCGTTGTCGTTTTGCTGTCGTTTTCCCTCGTTCTCTCCTTTAGTTGCCCCGCCCTTGGTGCCCGACGAAGATCGAAACGAAAACGGCCCACGAGCTCGCCACAACGTGGTTCCGCGCGAGCCCTGCTCCCTCCCTGAGCCCCTCCTCGCCTGGCATGCAGGGAAACGGGTCCTCGAGAAGAGTTGGAAACCTGGAAATGGGAACCAACACCAACACAGGGGGTTGCCTCCACAGGGGGAAGAGGCTCCTAGATTTCGGCGTTGGTGGTAATATTTCGGCCACCCTTGAAGCCAGAACACCATTACGATCGGGATCTTCTTCCCTCGGTGGGGGCACACCGCCGACATTGGTGCTGGTGTCAACCTCTAGGCCTGCGGAAGGGGGGGTCCTGGAAGCCGTTCGTTCCCCAATGTCGGGCCCCCACGGCCCTCCACGGGCAACAAGGGCCGTCCAAGAGGACCCCCTCGTGCAGAAGAGCCCTGGGGAAAATGCCCTGGTCGAGGAGCCGTTCTCCTCGGGACCCCTTGCCGCCATGGCGATCCTCGTGCGTCCTCCCGTGCATTGCTCAGGCGGCGAGCGAGGGGGGGAAGCGAGAAGGGGCGGGCCGTTATCAGAAGGCTCGGAGGTCCCCGGGCCTTCTGAGAAGTGTTCTAAGCCTTCCCCGAAGACACAACAACTTCTCAGAAGGCGCGAGGGCTTCTGAGAAGTCCCGCCGTCTTCTGAGAAGGCATTGTCCCTCTCGCTTCCCCACCGCCCTATCCGCCAATCGTTGTCCTGGCACAGCGGCCTCAAACCTCATTCAGCGAGCGACCTGCGAGCAACGTGGTCTGGAGCAGGCAGCTGATGGGTGTGCCCAGCCAGCCCTGCGAGGCTCCGAGCGGCGTGGGGGCATGAAGCCTAGTCTGTCGGCCAAGGAAGCCTCTCCCGAGCAGGCCAAGTGGCCGTAGGACCCGCAGCGGTTACACTATAGCGCGCATCCCTCCTCGTTCCTTCTCCTCCTCCAACTCCCCCTCCTCCTCCTCTTCCTCCTCCTCTTCCTCCTCCTCCTCCTAATGTTCCTCCTCATCCTCTTCCTCCCCATGACGCCTCCGTGCTGCTCCATACAACTCCGCCCGCCGCTTCCGTCCCTCCCTCCTATGACTGCGTGGCATCTTATGGCGCTGCTTCCTGTGGCCGCGTGGCCTCCTGTGGCTTGCTACGCATTAGCCTGCTGTAATTGATGGTCGCCCTCAAGAGTTGCGTATAATGGATCCGTGTTGCCGCGCGCACGCTGGTCCAGTAACCAAACGCGTGTGGGACCCATGCGCTGAAAAGGTGTAGCATTTGCACGGGTGGAGGGCGGTTCACGTTGCATCATGGGTTTGAGGTGGTATCCCTCCTCCTCCTCTTCATCGTCCTTTCCCCACGCCCCGAAAACATGAATCGAGAGCGATAGCGTCGAAACGTCATCAGATTGAAGACATGTGGCAACTTGGTCACCAACCTGCTTCCTCACCCTCGATTCCTGCCCCTCCACACGTCCAGACCTCCTCGTTCGCCTCCGCCACGGGGGGGGCGGTGGCCTGAAAGGCCCAAAGGCCCTGAACGCCGACGCATTATAAATCGCACGTCCTGCTCCTCCTGCCCTCTCCCCCCCCCCTCTCCTCCCCCGCATCCTTCCCAACCGCATCCCCCCGCATCCTCATCTGCCTCCTCCTCTTCCTCCTCCATCGCCTCCCCGTTCTTCCGACGGAGAGCCCCTGGAGGAGGCTCGGGATCGACGGAAAGCGCCCCAAGACAACGAAGACCTCGATCCAAGCACGACAATGACGACGACGACGGCGGCGACGACAACGGTCGTCGTCGTAGTCGCCGTCGTCGCTGTCGGTGTCGTCGTCGTCGTGACCGTCGCCGTCGCCGTCGTCGTCCCGCTGCCCCGCGGCGTGTGCCGTCCTCGCCCTCGGGGCCCTCGTCCTCCTCGGCCGTGCGCATGCACTCGAGCGCGGCCTCTCATGGAAACAATCATTCAGGAGGAGGAGGAGGAGAAAGGAGGAGGCGAGGGAGGAGAACAGGACAAGAACAGGAGGGGGAGGAGGTTTCCCGCGGAAACGAGACGGGCGAGGGCCCCGCGCCCGCCTGCATTCCTCCACTGTCAGTCCCCAGCGGCCTCATTGAACGCGGTGAGGCCCAATGCTGCAGAAAAGGCAAGCTCTTCCGAGCGAAACAGAGTGACCGCCTCTCCTGGCGAGGACGAGGAGGAAGCTTAGACAGAGACTGACCCTGCGAGGCAGGCAGGTGCCCCCTAGTCCGAAGACGCAGTGCCGAGCACATACCTCCTCTCGAGGCAGCTCCTCGAAGGAAACCCTGGAACCGACACGCTTGAACCACTGGGAGTCAAGAGCGATTCAGTACCCAACTGCAGCAATTGGGGAGTCGACGCCGTGCAATTGTCGCAGCCTCAGAATCCAACATTCGAGGGACAGCAAAACCGCCCTGGGCGACTCTGCGGCACCACGTGGCAGGTCCGCCCTGCGGCGCCCGAGACGGCGGTACCCCCGGCCGGATCGAGGCCAAGGGCAGGCCGGTCGCGGCGTCGGAGGCAGGAACCTGCGCCGCGCTCGGGCCCGACACGCCGCGGGCGCTCGCCCCCGTCAGAGAGAACCGGATCGGCCCACGAGAACCCCGAAAGGAGTACGGAGACGAGAGGCCTAGCGACGTTCTCAAGACACCCGATTGGCCGAGCAACGACATATGTACATGTACGCCCTCCGCGGTCTTGCCTGCACGAATGTCCGCGTTGACACGCACTCCCGGGGAAACTAACCGCGTACGTGTACATATGTTCTTGGCCTCAGACTGATTGTGCGACGGGCAATCGCGGTGCGGAGCGTATCGGTCTTCGTGTGCCGTGCCAGAGGCTGTGCCGTGCCGTGCCGTGCTGGACTGCGAGTCGGTGGATCGAGTCGTCCTGAGCATCCGACCGAAGTGATCTGAATCTTCAGCTCGAGCTGCCAGAGCACATAGTAGCTGGCCCAGAGCTGGTTGACGTTGAAACGTGCGGGACGGTCATTCAACTCGTGATCAAACCCCGATTCGGCTCCCCATAGGGACGGCACGACACGGGGCACAGGCTCACGGACGCGCCACAAAATGTGCCAGGGACGCATTCGGGGATGCGCCAGGGCGCGTGTCAGGAGACATTTCAGCGGACGTGCCCTCGACGTGTCAGGGACCTGCCACGGGACATGCCAACGCGCGTGCCGTGGGGCGGGCCAGCGGACGTCATGCCAATGGGCATAGTAAGGGGCGCGCCACGGAGCGGACAGTGGAAGCGCCTTAGGACGAGCCAGGGAACGCGACAGAGGACGAGCCAGGGAGTGTGCCACGCCGGAGAGCGTGCCAGAGGACGTGCCAGGGCGAATCACGCCGTGCTAGAGGACGCGCCGTAGATGCGACTGTCCAAATCACTTCGCGCGAACACGCAGGATTTCACGCGTGGTCATCGTGGCGCCGAAAGCCCAGTGGAAGCTTGACCACAACAGACACCCACCAGAAGCCCAACCCTGACACCCCAGGACGCCCATTGCGTTTTGGCTTGGGGGCGTCGCGCATTCAAAAGCGAAACCCTCGAAATTCAAGGATCCCAGGGCGCCCTGGAGGTAAGCAAAGTGTTTTTCTCATTTAGTGCATGGGCCCCCGCTGTACCGCGAGAGACAATTTCATAACGTTTGACCAATTTCAAAGCCACCCCATGAACAGACAGAGCGAACGAGTTCTCTCAAGCGAACTGCACACGCCGCACTATAGACGCACACGGCTCTGCAACGAGGACGCAGCACCCTGATGAAAAGAAGAACGGAGAAAAAAACGGATGGGAAAGCAGATGGTGGCGGGAAGAGCGGGATAGTAGAAAGGGGAGCAGGGGGGAGGACGGGAGGGGGGAAAGGGGGAAGGTAGTAGGTATACGGTATGCCACTCCGGGGAACGCAGGACTGCCCTGGGCCGAAGGCGACGGCAGCGTGGCTGGCCAGCTGCCGCCCTCCAGCGCGCTCGCCAGGCGGGGGGGAAAGGGGGGGAAGAGGGAGGGTGGAGAAACATGTTTGGGAGGGGCGGGGGGCCTGTGGAGGAAAACGGTGAGAACAAACAAACCGTTCTTAATATCCCTGCCACTCCCTTTCTCCCCCCCCCTCCCTCGACCTCCTTCCTTCCATCGGCCCCACCCATCCCGCTTCCCACTCTGCGTCTCCCTCAGCCAACCCTGCTATCAATCGTGCTGCCATCCCCCTTCCCACCCCCAAACATCCTGACCATCAAAACTCGGCTACACGCGCGGTGTGACCCCCAGCAAAAGTGACCTCCGGCGCGCCGCCATATGGACGCCTGTGGGAGGCCGACGCAACTGCGTAAGCCGCTACTCCCGCACCGCATCAACGATCGGCGAGACGCTCCTGGAGAGATCCTTGGCGCCAGCGGGCAAAGGCGGAATTCTGCCGATTCGCTTCGGGCGCCCCGAACGGCGACCCGACGGCGCTGCAAAAACAAAGGCTGCCGGGCACCAAAGCTATGATTTCTGACACGGCGGGGCCGCACCGCGATGACGTCTGCCAGTGCCCGGCGCGGCGGCCGTGAACAGGCCCCCGCGGACCCCCCCACGAGCGCGAATCACTTTTAAAAGCAAAGATAGATTTCGTGGAGGCGTGAAACCTTTTGATTCTTCAGGAAATTGAACTTCGCACATAAGGAAGTCATGAGCGGAGGCCGACCACCACGAAGGAAACCAGATCGCCCGATCGACTGGACCCCCATCGGGAAGACAACGCGCGCACTAAGATGCGCGGCGTATGCGTTGCGGCCGATTGCAAAAGGGGGCCAACTTTGTCGCGCTCAGATGCGAGGACCAGCTACCCCACGTTCCGCGCGTCGACGCGAAGCCGAGCACAATCCCAAAAAACGTTGACCCGATCCCCCCTGTATTCAGGCCACTACCAAATGTGATTTGGCGAAGGGCCACTCGCACGTGTAGCCGATTTGTAGGAACTCCTTGAATGCCCAAGGGGTAGCCCTCGACAAGCCGAACCCCAAAGCCCTCCTCGACGAGGCCCTGCCCGCCCCCATCACCTCCCCCGGTCAGCCCCCACGCCCCCCCCTCTACTTTGGGGCATCGCAAGGAGGAGAAACGGGGGAGGAAGACAATCGCGGGAAGGTGGACGGGGGAAAGACGGACATTCGCAAATGGGGGAAAAAACAACACGCCGATAACACTACTCCCTGAACTTCTGCCGGGGCGCGCTCCAGCCAGACATTCCGAAGGCGGATCCAGCGGCGGCGACGAGGGCTCTCCAGACTTAGCAGCGATCTCGCGACGCGGGTCGATGTTTTCCCCTGGCATCAAGGCGGCGAATGCACCCCCAGACCACCAAAGACGGAACCTCCCGACCCGGCGAGTCCCCCGCAACTTCCGCGTCGGCCGCTGCCTCGGGAAGCGGGAGCTGAAGTAGATGCGGCCGAACAAAAGGCAGATGCGAATCCCTCGCCGCATTCGCGCGCGCGTCAAGGAGCGAAGCGGGGGGGCGGGAACGCGATCGCGCGTTCCGCGACGCGGCTTGCGCCCTGCGCGACGCCCTGCCACGGAGCGGCAGGCAAGCGCCATGCCTCGCGCCCTGCGCGGCGCCCGGCGTTGCAACGCGCCCTGCGCGGCGCCCTGCCACGGGAAGGCGGGCGCTCGGCCCCGCGGGGGCGCGACCCCCCGAGCCTGGCCCAGTGGCACAATTGGCGCCGACGATGCGAGGCAAGGCCAGCTGCGAACCCAGGCCAGCACAGTTGCCAATGGCAACGCTGCGTCCCTGATGAGTGAAGCGTTTGCGCCTCTAGATCACCCGTTATCCGAGGGGCTCCACCTTCCTCCTGAAAGGATCAATATCACGACGTGGGTCGAGACTTTTCCCTGGCATCAAAGGGGCGACTGCGCCCCCGACCCGCCAGGGAAAAAGCCTCCAGGGGCCGACCCGGCGAGCCCCCTCAAGGTGAGCCCCCTTGAGGCGGCGCCCCGCGCACCGGCGCGTGTCGGGCGCATGCGGGCATATTTTCCGAGCGGCGCTCCGAGCAAGCACTTTTTTTGATATCGCATGCGCTTGCTCGGCTGGCCCGTCGTCTACTTTGCACAGTAGGCGGCCAGGCTCTCAACAAAACGCTGCACTAGCACTTCTGGAGAAGCGTCGGCGCACGCACGACGCATGACGTCATCCGAATTTCACTTGCCGCTGGACCACGCTCGGGGGCAGCAGCTCTGCCCCGTGCGCGAACCATTCCGTTCTGCCTCTACGAAGCGAACCCACGCTAACAGCCGGGCCCGTATCATGAGACGACGACGCCGCGCGCCACGAATCCACGCTATGCGGCTGGAGTTTGGAACTGGTTGTGGCGCAGAAGAGGAAAATCACGTCCGCCGCATTCGCGGCCTTCCTATCCGCCCAGTCCTGGAGGAGTTCCGCTGGGGATAGCCCAGCTATACGCTTGAACGGAATGAAACGCCATTGGCCTTTGCCGCATGGGTCGTTCTTTTGTTCCCCGATGAGACAGCACGAGCAGGAAGAGTTAGAATGCGCGTCCTGAACGCGAAAGCTGATCGCTTTCGAAACGCGGCGCAAGCCGAATAAACAAAATGATGTGAAGGCTGCGTCTCTTCGCCCAGCCCGCGCGCCTGCAGCTGTCCTGGCCGCGCATAATCGCGCCCGCTCCCCCGCGCAACTCGCGCGTTTTCGGCGCGTTGCGAGGGACGCCCTCTTTTTCAGGCCTCGCCAAAGATGGGAAGCCCTCTCGCCCCAGATATCGTCGAATACCTGGCTGCGGTTCTTATTTTGGCGCCACGCTCGGACATTTGCTTTGTTAAGCCGCGCGGTTTGCCCAGCCGCGCCGCATGCGCTGGCGAACAGGGGTATGCGCTTGTCTGGCGAACCCAAAGGGGCGATGCTGGAGTCGACTTGCCGTTGCCGTGCACATGCACGGACAAGGCTCTGGCGCAAGTCCCCCGCGGGACATTCTG
>CAUYUJ010011001.1:526897-579397 GCA_963575745.1 Prorocentrum cordatum | reverse complement strand
CATCATTACCATCATCATCATCATCATCATCATCATCATCACAATCATCATCGCCGTCACCATCATCATCACGAGCACCAACAGAACTGTTATCGCCGCCATCAGAATCATCATGAGTATCGTCGTCGTTATCACTATCATCCTCTTGATCGTCGACATCGTCAGCATCACCACCGAAATTAACATCATCGTCACCATCTACATCATCATCACCACCATCATCATCAGCATCACCGTCATCAGTGTGATGTTCTACTCCAGCATGATCACCATCATCATCATCAACATCATCATCATACTAATCATCATCATCATCATCATCATCATCATCATCATCATCATCATCATCATCATCATCATCTGCATCATCAGAATCATCATCAACGTCAACGTAATTGTCATCATCATCACGACAACGACCAGAACCGTTATCGCCGCCATCAGAATCATCATGATCATCGTCGTCGTCGATACCATCCTCCCCATCGTCAGCATCGTTGCCACCACCACCGAAATTAACATCGCCGTCGTCATCATCATCACCATCACAATCACCACCACCATCATGAACATCACCACCATGATCACCATCAGATTCATCATCCCTCCTCCTGCTCCTCCTCCTCCTCCTCGTTCTCCTCCTCCTCCTCCCCCTCCTCCCTCCTCCTCCTCCTCCTCCTCCTCCTCCTCCTCCTCCTCCTTCTCTTCCTTCCCTCCTCTCCCGCCGAAGCACACCCCCGCGCGGGCGACCGGCCCTCTGCAGACGTTGAAATCCGCTGGCCCCGTCCCTCCATGTGGGCGACCGAGCGCACCTGGTGGGCATATGGGTGTCAGGGGTTGTGTTGCTCCCATCGTGCTTACGACCACATCCCAGAAATAGTTTCGAGCGGGCAGAGAAGTATCCAAACGATGTCGAACAAATATCGCCTCCCAGGGCCCAGCACCGAAAAACCCTCCAGTGTCCGTACTTTCTTGGTGCTCGAAATTCTTTCGGACAGTCAAGGCTAAAGTAGGTTGGAACATCATGAGCAGGGCGTCAACTCCTGGGAGGTTTTCGTAAGAACGAGTTCGGACTACGAGGCCAGTTAAAGAACAATAATGCCAGACTGTAGGCCCAGGCTGATGCACGGGCAATTCCTCTCGGCTCCTAGCACTGTTCGCCTTGGAAGGCGCGTGGGGCAGGGATCCCACCCCCGTGCGGACACCGTTTCGCGCGCATCAAACGGCAAGGGCGAACGGCCCTTCTGCTTGACACCAGTTAAATCAAAATCCGCGCGACATTTCGATGGTCGCACAGGAGTGCCAGTCAGAGGCTCGCGTTTTCAACAGGCCCATTCGAGCCAACGTTTGATACCAGAATCCTCCAGGACACAGACGGAATGGATGTGCATTCGCGTCCGCACGTGATGTACTTCGGGTGTGCTTTCAGGCACGAATGGATTCGCATTCGTTTCTAGGCCGTTCGGGGGAGTCGACGCTTAGTTGGGAGGTCTGTTGGGGCTCCCGGGCCGCGTGTAGCACACCTTTGGGATGTCAAGGATCGTTGTGGCGCCCTCTCGGGGTGTATTGGGACTCTCTCGTAGACGCCTCGTGTGCCGTCTCCGAGCGTCGTGAAACGGACCACGCGACCACGCGAAAAACCATGAAAACCGAATGGGGAAACAATGAATGTTGATCGGAGCTCTCTCGGAGAGTAGTTTGGAGCCCTCTTGGGGCGTATTGGATGCCTTGTGGGCAGCTTCGAAGCAATGGAGGGCGGGCTGGAGCCGTTTGGAGTCTCTGCGGGAACTCCTATGAGCCCCCCCTGGCGTGTCCAGGGTCATTGGGGGGGCCGCCTTGGTGCCTCTTGGGCCATCTTGGGCGCCTCTTAGGCAATCGTGGACGCCTCTTGTGCTGCCCTCCTGAGGCCATCGTGGACGCCTCTTGTGCCGTTTCGGAGCGTCGAGAAGCGGGGCAGGCGACCTCGCGAAAATCTGTGATAAGTCTAATGGGAATCACTTTGTTTTGCCTATTGGGGCTCTCCCGGGGAACAATTGTTTGGAGCCGTCTTGGGCCGTCTTGGATGCGTCGCGAGCCTCTCTCGGAGAGCCGTTTGAAGCGCTCTTGGGGCGTCTTGGAGGCCACGTGGGCCGACTCGAAGCAGTGGTAGGCGCGCTGGGGGCGTCTTGGTGCCCGCGGGGCCCCCTCAGGGGCCTTGTTGGCGGGTCTAGGCTCGTGTGGCCCCCCATGCAACACTGAGGCACCAGCCTCACCCCACACCCCTGGGGCCTTCTCTGGGTTTCTGAAAGCGTGGGGGAGTACCCCCCCGACGGGGGTCAGCCTCGCCTCGTCGTCGCGCCGCGACGGGGGTCGGAGCGCCTTCGGCGCGCGGTAGCTGCCCGCGACGGGGGTCGATGTTGGGCTGTCGAAGTGGGTGGTGCTCCCCTGACGCTAATTCAGAAACTCTGAGTATGCATGGCATGTGTGTATATATATACATAGTGTGTGTGCACGTATGTATGAGAACCGGCAGAGGGGCTGCTCTTGTGCGGATCGTGTCATCGCAGCTGGCTGTGCGAACGGTGGCACGTCCCACGCTGCGCTCCGCCGCCGCAAACTTGCGGCGGCTTCTCGACGGGCGGCGCACGGCGCGAGCCACGGCGGGCTTCAGGGTGCGCGGCAGCTGCTCCGCGCAGGCGCGCGTGGCCCGCTGGCGCGCCAGCGCGCCCCGCAACAGCGCCACGAAGCACTCCGTGTCCTGCGCCTGGGGGGCGGGTGGGAGGGGTGTAATGAGCCCATCTAAGAGGCCTCCTGGATGGGGTCGGAATAGATGGGGTCGGAGGGTGGCGCCGCATCGCCGATACATCGGCGATACATCGGCGATGCATCGGCGATTCATCGGCGATGCACCGGCGATACATCGTCGACGTGGGCGTTGCATCGGCGACGTCGGCGTGGAGGAAATCGGGCTCCGCATCGAGCGCATCGGCGCGATCTTCCGACCCCAACTACTCCGACCCCATCTAGGAGGCCTAGACCATCAGAGAGGGGAAGCCGATGGCTACTTCCTCTCTGTGAGCTCGCTGGGCCTTCCACGGGAGCCCACTTCAGGGCCTCAGGCCACTGACGGTGGTATGCTTCCTACATGACTAGGTAACATCACAACCTCGCCGTCTCACCCTCCTCAGAGGGCGGGTGGCCGTCGACTTCGCCAGCGCCGCCACAGCGCCGCCACAGCGCCGCCGACGCCGCCGTCGTCGGCATCGTCTTCGTCGCCGTCGCTGCCGCCGCCGCCGCTGCCGCTGCCGTCGCTTGAGAGTCGCTGTCGTCGCCGCCGCCGCCGCCGTCGCCCAGGCCGATGCCGTCGCCGTCGCCGCCAGTGCCGGCACGGTTGCCGTCGTCGCCGCCGGAGGCGGCGTCGCCGTCGCCGGGGTCGGCGCGCTCACCCCGGGGCGGGGAGGCTCGGGGGAGACCTGCCGTCGCTTGGCGGCGCCCACATGACACGGGGGAGGCGCGATGGGGGGGTGGGATTCTCTAAGGGGGCGGGGTGCGTCTGAGAAGGCAGGCGGGGGCCTCCTCAGAAGGGCCTGGCAACTTGCGAGAAGGTGTCCTACAGCCCTCGCCGAGGTCAAACTCAAACATGCGTCACGTATCTTACGGTAGGTTTGCGTCGCGTCGACGCGGCAGCGACCCCAGCGCGGGCGTTCAAGGTTGGACGACGACAGTGGTCCAGAGTCGGACGACGTGCAAGATCTGGATTCTCAAAACGCTGTTACCGTCCAAAATTGAAGGATCCACGCGGTGCCAGAGGCCAGCGCGCAAGTCGTCGGACAAAGAACGTACGGTACATGTACATGTGATTGCCTGGGATTGGATGTCAATGAGTGCGAACTATTGTTGGCGCCCCCCCTCCAATGTCGGTCAGCATGGAACTGCCGAGTCGCACCCCCCCAGAGCATGCGTCGGCGTCCTTCGACATTGGAGCGGCCGACACTGAAGGGGGGCTCGAAGGCGTTGTTGAGTTTCACGTTGTCGAGGGATGTAGAAGCCTCTTTAGGAGTTCTGCAGAAGCCGCCTGCCTTCTTGAAGAAGCCCCCCCGCCCTCTTAGAAGGCCGCACCGCACCGCTCGCGCCGCACCCTCGCGAGTGCCAGCAACTCGCCCGAGGCTCACTAACTGGAAGGCCCTCGCAGCCCTCGCAGCTCTCCCAAGCGACCCCCAGGCCCCCTCCTGGGGCAAGCCACGGACCTGCGGCCGGGCACGGCGAGGGGAAGAGGGGGTGCGCCAGCCCAACAGATGGGGCCCTTCTCGTCGTTCCTCATCCTCCTCCTCCTCCTCCTCCTCCTCCTCCCTCCTCCTCCTCTTCCTCTTTCCTCCTCCCCTTTCTTCTTCGTCCTCCTCATCCTCCCCTTCCTACGTACTCCTCCTCCTCCTGTTTCTACGTACTCCTCCTCCTCCTCCTCCTCCTCCTCCTCCCCTTCCCACGTGCTCCTCCTCCTCAAACTCTTCGGCTGGCTTGGAGGGAGACGCAGGATTTGCTGGCTTGCGGGATGCGGACACCCAGGATGCCCCGCGGAAGCTTCGGGCAAAGCATACTGATCACCGCTGCCGCCTGGGAGGGTGCCGGTCTTGCCAGCTTGAGGATGCGGGCATGCAGCATGCCCTGCGAAGCCACCAGGCGAAGTCTTCACTGCCACCCTCCGCATTTTACTCGGGGTGGTGGTGGTGGTGGTGGTGGTGGTGGTGGTGGTGGTGGTGGTGGTGGTGGTGGTGGTGGTGGTGGTGGTGGTGGTGGTGGTGGTGGTGGTGGTGGTGGTCCCTCGCCCGCACCATCGCTGATGTCGGCGGTCATCCTAGGGGGGAAATGCGAAGGAGAACGCCTTCTCAGAAGGCTCGGAAGGCCCCAAGGACTCTGAGAACTTCTCTAAGCCTTCCCGAAGACACGGAGCACTTCTCAGAAGGCGCAAGGGGTTCTGAGAAGTCCCACCGCCTTCTGAGAAGGCCTTCTCCTTCTCACTTCATGCCCCCTCGCTCGCCGCCGATGAGAAAGTCAGGAAGGCGACACGACGACGACGAGACGGAGCACCAAACCTCCACAGGCCACACTGTGGCCTGGAGTCTTCATGGACACCGGCCGCTCTCACGATGCCGAGAGGCCGCGTCCAAGACGCGCCTCCCCGCCCAGACCCTGAAGGGCCACCTGGTCGCTCGGTGGGAGGCCACTCCCGGGACATGCACCTGGGGCGCGCTCAGTCGAGGATGCATCAAGATCGGGTCGTGACGACCCCGACAATGGTTTCGGCTTCTGACACCGCGTGGAACGTGCAGCCTTGAACGACACGCGCTCCTTCGATCGCCAGCTCGCGCGACGGGATCGTCGCCGCGTCGACACAACACGAACCTGCCGCACACACCGCCTGGAACCCCAGGGGGGCCGGTGGGTGTGCCTATGCAGCTGGGCCCCAGGGGGAGGCGAAGCTATCCACATCCACCGCCTCCCGATGTCCAGGAACAGAAGTGCCCCAGGCGGCGCACGCCGCCGGGGAAGCCGAAGTTCCTGGACCTCGGACATCTCGGGCGGATGGTGGGTGACCCACATGGGGAATGAAGAAAGGAGCCCCGTTTGGGCATTTTTCTTCACCCCCCCATTGGGCCACCCCCCATCACCACCCGCCCGAATATCTGGGACACGTGTCCATATCCGGGATACAGTGGAGACCAGTCCACAAGAAGCCTGCCACAAGAAAACCAACCCTGAGACCCCCGGACGTCCATTGATCTTTGGTGTGGGAACGTCGCGCCTTCCATGGCAAAACCATCGAAGCCCAAGAAACACAGGGCACCCTGGAGGCAAGCAGGTTTTTTTGTTGGCATGGGCTTCCCCTGTATGGATACACTTGGTTCGCCTCATATATGCCCAGGGCGTTTTTGTTTGCGATTACAGCTCGGCGCCTTGGAATTCATTGTTGGGGCGTTTTCAGGTCTCAACAAGAAACACAAAAAACGATAAACAAGTGATGCGTTGCTTATCGTTGTCAGACTGATGTGTTAGCGTCTTCAGCCTGAAAACGCGAACCAAAAGTACAATCAAATACAAAAAAGCAGCAGCCCTGAAAACGCTTAGAGCACGTAGCGTGTGTTGTAATGTCTTCAGCCTGTCAAGAGCCCAAAGTAGCAAACTCTGTTATACATATATGTATATACACACAAAAAAAAACGCTTTTAAGGCGAACCAAGTACTCCGAAATCTTAATAAACGTCGGGGGGATCACCCCCGCCGACTGCCCAACATCGACCACCGTCGCGGGCGGGCAGCCACCGCGCGCCAAAGGCGCTCCGACTCCCGTCGCGGCGCGACGACGAGGCGAGGTTGACCCCCGTCGGAGGGGTACCCCCCCCACCACGTTTCTTAAGAAACCCAGAGTGGGCCCCGGGAGGGGGGGAGACTGGTGCCTCAGTGTCGCACGGGGGACCACACGAGCCTCGAACCGCCAAAAGGGCCCCTGAGGGGGCCCCGCGGGCACCAAGACGCCCCCCAGCACGTGCTCCGAGTCGGCCCACGTGGCCTCCAAGACGACCCAAGAGAGCTTCAAACGGCTCTCCGAGAGAGGCCCAAGGCCGGGGGGAGATTTATCCCCCCACGCTTTTTAGAGAAATCCGGAGTATACATCCCAGCCTCGGAGCTCGGGCCACGGCCCCGTGGCGGATCCGGCCGTGGCCGCGCGGGCTCCCCCCGCCCCCAGGGGCCCGGAGAGAGAAGCCCGAGGCCGCCCTCCGAGCATCGGGCCCGCGGCCCCTCGATGCCGCGGGGGAGAAAGGGAGGGCAGAGGAGCGCACGAGGAGGAGGAGGAGGAGGAGGAGGAGGAGGAGGAGGAGGAGGAGGAGTGGGAGGAGGGAGGAGGAGGAGGAGGAGGAGGAGGAGGAGGAGGAGGAGGAGGAGGAGGAGGAGGAGAGGAGGAGGAAGGAGGAGGAGGAGTGGGGAGGAGGAGGAGGAGGAGAAGGAGAAGGAGGAGGAGGAGGAGGAGGAGGAGGAAGAGGAGGAGGAGGAGGAGTTCTGGAACGCTCTGAGAGCGCTCCGGAACGCACCAAAGGGATGTATCCTCGTCCTAGCCCCGTCCGAGGAAGTACTGGGAATCGACAGCGGGCCATGAAACCCGATGGAGGGCTCTGTAGGCCAGACCAGGCCAGATCAGGCTTATGTCGGGCGTGTCCCTCTACAGGCGGATTTTGGACGAAAAGTTAGAAATACGCAAACAAATGCAATAGCAGTTCAAAGTAATCGAGAAATCGTCCCCAGACTATTTGTTACTATTTTTTGAGATCCCTCCTGTAAAGGGACAGGCCCGACTTAAGATCAGGCCCAGGATGAGGCGGTGAGGCCAGAGGGAGCGGGATGGAGCGGGCTTGGGCCAAATCAGGCGGCACTGGGCCAGCCTTCGACCACGGAGTTGTACCACCGCCAATGCTAGGTCGGGCGTGTCCTCCTAGAGGCGGATGTTGGGCGAAAACTCCGTTGAAATATTCAGAAAAATAAAAAATAACTAATCAGAGCCAGCAGAAAACTCGTTCCCTGACTTGGTTGACAATGTTCGAATATTTAATCCCAGGAGTGCCATGTCCTGGGGGTGCTGGGAGGCAGAGGGGGGGGCTCCTCCTCGATGGAGTCGATCAGCTCCTGGGGGACGCCGTCCGTGGACAGGACCACCTGAGAGGGAGCCACGGGCACAAACAGAAACTTTCGACGCTCCGCACGGACTTCTCGGATCTGCGCTGGGCCCCCCTCCCTGGCGCGCGGAGCCGCCGGAGGCGCCGCCAGAGGGTCCCCAGTGCAAATCCAGGAGATCCGCGCGGAGTGTCGGAAGTTCATCCGACCAGCCATAACTGGGGGAGCTGTGGTCTTTACCCCCCTGAGGGAACCCATCGCTTCGACGCTCTCTCGAGAGGGGTGTCAAAATCGATGGGCCCCCCAGGGGGGTAGGGAACACAGCTTCCCCAGTTGTGGCTGGCCTGTTTATGCTCGTGCAGCTTTTGATTCTTCGGCCACCTCTGAGGCGCGCGCGCCGGCGCCTGAGCGGCGGGCCCGCCCGCAGGAGGCGAAGACGAGGCGGGGATTTGCCCATACCCACCGCCCCGGAACCGACGTCCTGGTGCCCCAGCGGGCGGTGGACATGGATCTACTTTGGCCCCCCCGGGGCCTGAACAGATCCACATCCACCGCCTGCCGAGGCCCCCGAAGATTGATCCTCCAGGCGGTGGTCATGTATTAATCCCGCCTCGGAGCGAGGACGAGGAGGCGGGGCGGCAGACCAGGGCGCGGGGCTTTCTCGTGTGGCCGCGGCTAGGTGGCCCGGACCCCGGGTGCCCCACGCTTCCCGCGTGCCGCTGCGGGCCCCTGGGCCTTTGTAGGATCGAAGCGGGCGCCGTACCGCGTTGGCGCCCCGCGAGGCGTCGTCGCTCCTCGACCTAGAGATGGTGCGGTGCACAGGTGTGCGGCCCTCGGAGCCGACCAAAACGATGCACCATGCCGCACTGGAGCGAGGCATGAAGGGAGTCCAACCATGGCACGGTGCATGGGCGCCGTTCCCGTGACACGGGTGCGGCAAGCATGGTGAGACGAAGACGGGCAGCAAATCCTGCCCATTTTGAGCAGGGGTCGCTGTCGGCGGCGCCGCGGGCGGTGTCCATTTGAGACAGCAGGCCGCCTGGCCAACAACGGCCGCTGCCAATGTTGGGCTACATCTGTTGGTTGTCATCGTACCCGTTCTCTCCGTGCCAATTTCAGGCACCCAAGCTGGGGCCCACCTTGGGCCCCGGCCACCCCTGGCAGCATGCGGCGAGGAGGTGGTGGGGCTGGAGATGGATGGGCGGGCGGGCCGCCAGGATGGTGGGCTGAAGGGCCGATGGGGCGGCGAGTTGCCGAACTTCTCCAGGGGGGGGGGGCGGATAGGCTTGGGGCCTAGGGGTCCAGTTGGGCGGCTCCTGGGTCGCGTTCGACCCATCTGGGATGCCCTGCGGACATCCTGGGGAGATCTCGGGACATCTGTGGGAGCTCTTGGGCCGTCTTGGAGGCTCGGGAGGTCTTCCAGGGTGCCGCTTGAGACCAGCTTCGGCCGTCTTGAGTTCGTCTTGGGGTTATCGGACAGGCCTTTGGGCCATCTGGAGCTAGCTCGGGAGCTTCAAGAGCTGTCTGGGGCACTCCAGAAGCCGAAAAGACGAGTATCCAAACACTAACACGTTTGCCTGGGGTCCCCTTGGGAATGCGTTTCGGGCGCCCTTTGGTCGTCCTGGGCGGCTCCTGGGTCGCCACGTCCTCGGCCGACTCGAGGCTCTGGGTCGTCTCGGGGTGCGCTGGAAGCATCTTCAGGGCCCTCTGAAGTCGGCGGTGGACAAACCTCCCTCGAAATAAACCACCCTTTAGTGAAAACGGCCGAGAACCGAGACCGACGGACCTGGACCCGCAAAAGTGACGGCCGCGACGCCCTCTCGCGAACAAAAAACGGCCAATTCGCTAATCGACGTGTCAGGGCAGGAGGTCCATCAACCTCCGATGAAGGCCACCCGGGGCCGTCCTGGCCGGCCCCCTGGCTCAGGGAGGCCTGGCCGGGCCCCAGGTCCACCAGTGGCCCGTTGAGGCCCTGGGCCGGGGGCACCAGGCCCCACCCCCTCTGTCGTGTGCGTCTGGCATGCGAGATGCGATGGCGTGCTTGGGTATGGAATGCGAGGACATGACGAAGGGACGAAAGAAGACTGCACTACGCGATATCAGGTGGGTGGGGTGGTGAGAAGGGCGGCCAGGCAACATGTCGGCATGCCACGAGATATCGAGAACCCCACCATTCGGGTATGCGGACACGGCATGTCCGCCCACAGCGAGCCATCTTCGCGGCAGAGACGGTTATGCGGGAGGGGGAACGCAGGTTGCAGCAGGTCCTACTCGCAGTCCGATCCCTCCACCCTGCTCCTCACGAGGGCCTACGGATGAAGGCGAAGGGATCCATCAACGCAGCCAACGTCCGGACATGTCGAGGCCCAAAAGAACTCCCAACTCGCATCCTCTTTTGCTGCACCCCCTCTCTCTCTTTCTCCTGCGCATCCTCTTTCTCCGTGCACGACGACCCCTCGCTGCTCTCACGGAGTCTCGTCACAACTCATCGAAATGCCACGGCTGGCGACGAGCTGCGCTGCGCAAGAGTCCATCCATGAGAGCTGACACTCATTGAAGCCATCCCTCTACCTCGTCGTCGTTGTCTTCCCTATCCTCCTCCAGATGCTCCTCTTCTGTCTCCTCCTCTTCCTCCTTCACCTCCCCTCAAATACTTCACCATCCATCATCCACCCTCCTCCTGCTCCTCGCTGATCGTCGTGTCTTCATCCGTCCTGCTCCAACTCCTCCTCCCTCATTCTCCTCAATGTCCTTCTCCTCCACCTCCTCATCCTTTCCATCCTCGTACATCCCCAATCCCTACCCCACATCCCCCTCATCCCCATCTTCCCTCCGCCCTCATCCTCATCCTCCCCTGCCTGCACACTGAGGGGGGCGTTGCTAGAATCGGGGGGGCTGATAAAGCTGGCGACCCCTTGGGCCGAAACTATGACAATCGAATTTTGTAACGTAAGCATCCCAAGCCAGGTCGGTCCTGGCCAGCCCCCCCAAGAGCGGAAGGATCGGGATGCCAAGTCGGCAAGACTGTGCAGAAATCGTCTCTCAGGAAGCACTGTAAGTAGTTTCCGTTGTAGGCCGCACCCACTGGGAGGAGTGCCTTAGCCAGCCGTGTCGTTGGCCCGTGGTCTGCTGCGAGCTCCCTGGGATCTGATCCTCCCCTGCCTCCTCGTCCTCCTCCCTCCTCATCGATCGGGCCCAGGGTCACACAAATAAATATACACGAATCCCAGGGCTCCCGATACTTCTGCACATCTTCCTGACATCGGTCTTTCCCTCCGATTCCCACGTCTTCCCATGGCTGCGTGCGATGTTCCTGTGTGTGTGCGTGCCTGGGGCTTCTCCCCCCTGGGGAAACCACCTGTGCGCTCCGCGCTCCGCGGAGCGTGATCATCTCCGCGCCGTCGCGCCGCCCCCCGCCCCCCTCTCGGGAGCAGGATGCGGGGCCCGCGCCTCGCTCTGAGATTCGGTGGGGAGCGAGGGAGGGGGCGTGAGAAGGAGGCCTTCTCAGACTGAGGCGGGTGACGTCTCAGAGGCCCTCGCGCCTTCTGTAGAGGTCAGAACATCCACCCCGATAAGAACCACCCCGACACGCGAAGCCGTGTAGTAAACGCACCCAAAGAAGGACTCAAACAGGGCAGGACCGTTTTTCCTCTCTTGATTCTGAGAAGTTGTCTGTGTCTTCGGGGAAGGCAAGCCTCGAAGACTCCGCAGGAGGCCGGGGGGCTTCCGAGCCTGCCGAGAGGGGGCCGTCTCCTCCTCGCTTCCCCCCCCCCGTTCGCTCGCGGCCGAGAGATCGCGCCAGACTGCGGAGCGCGAAGCCGCGAGAAAGCTTCGCACCCTCGCGGCGGCCACAGCTCCCCGAGCCCCCTGCTGCGGGCGACTGAGCATCTATCGTTTAACCGATGGTGGGGATATAGGCCGTTCCCTCCGGGCTTCGAGGGGTGCATCCCCAACTGGGGGGGGGGCAATTTGGTGGGGGTCTCGAAGGGATGGGGATGGGGATGGGGATCGGTTAAACGACACAGTCAACCCGTAGAGTAAGGATGCGCGATAAGGATGCAAGGGCCTTGGACGCCCATTTCGAAGTTTTCGAGCGGGGCGCAGCCAACGAAAGTGACCACGGATGGACCCAGGAAGCAAGGATGCAAGGATACCCTTGGGATGGATGTCTATCCTTACTCTGCGGGTCCACTGTAAACGACACTGAGCGACGGCGATCGGCGGCGGCGGCAGCGGCGCTCGGCGCCGTCGGCGGCGGGCGGCAGGGGCAGGCGGACGCTGTCGCACGGGTTGCCCTCGGCGGCGAAGCCGTAGCAGAGCAGCAGCTCGGCGTTGCCCTTGGCGCCTCCCCGCCCTCGCCCGCCCTCCCCGCCGCTCTCGCTACTGAAGGGGCAAAAACACGCAGACACAAGTAATCGTCGACTGCCAGGAAAATCTGGGAAGATATGGAAAGTGGGGGGGGAAGACGAACATCGAGAACATATAGGGGAATATGGGAAACCCTGGGATCTGCGTGTATGTATGTATGTGTGTGTGTGTCCTCGGGACCCTTGATCTCTACAGAAGGGGCCCGACCACAAAGGAACCTTCCACAAGAAGCCCAAGCCTGGAACCCCAGGACGCCTGTTGCTTGCTGGAGTGGGGACGTCGCGCTTTCCAGGGCAAAAACCATCGAAGCTCAAGAAACCCAAGGCACCCTGGAGGCAAGCAGGGTGTTTCTTGTCACGGGCTTCCACTGTAGCTCTCTCACTCTCGCTCTCGCTCTCGCTCTCGCTCTCGCTCTCTCTCTCTCTGTCTCTCTCTCTCTCTCTATCGGCGGCGAGCGAGGGCGGGAAGTGAGGAGGAGGAGAAGGCTCTCCCAGAAGGCGGCGGGCTTTCTCAGAGGCTCTCCGACCTCCTGGGAGGTGTTTCGTCTCCGGGGACAGCTTCAAAAAAGCCTGTCAATAGATCCTCTCGGGGCCCTTGCCAGGCCTCGAGACCGTCAAAAACGAGTCGGGCCAGCCACACTCGAAAAGGACTGACCGAGAGCGACAATCTCAAAGGGGGCACCGTCGTCCATAGGCCGGTCCCCCCCTCGGAGAGGTCGAGAGGTCGGAGGGCTTGCGAGAAGGCCCGCTCGGGGGTCGAGGGGTCGGGGGCCCGTGTCTCAACAAAAAAATGGAGACGCCGAATGTCTGGGGAGAGAGGCAGATCTGTGTTACCCCATCTCCTCCTCCTGCTCATCCTCCTCCTCCTCCTCCTCCTCCTCCTCCTCCAGCTCCTCCTCCTCCTCCTCCTCCTCCTCCTCCTCCTCCAGCTCAGGCTGCCAGCTCGGCCACTCTGGATCCCAACAGGCCCACACGGTGTTCCCCGCATGTTGACCGCTCCTTTACCAGCTCATGCTGGCAGCCGTACTGAGGCACACTGCCAAGGTCGGTGGCTGCGTTTCTGTTTTACACTTCTGCCGCCTAGACGCTGCGATCATCCGATCATCGTCCGCGGAATGTAAAGTACAGTAAGACGAACCAACAACACGCACCCATACCCAGAGGGTCCGAGGGAGGAGGACTGGCTATGGGTATGGGTGCGGGTTGTCGGACCCCAAGGGTGGCTCCCGTCCGAGCGGGAACCCCCACCCGACAACACGCACCCACAGCCCTCCCCGTCCCCCCTGCGGTATGGGTGTGTGCTGTTCGCTCGCCAAGGTAGGGAGGAGCAGCAGGACAAGGCGAGGCATGGCCCCCTTGCTCCTGCGGCGCGCCCCCCGAGACACCCCAATCTTGCCTTCAGCCCGGGGTGGACACCAAGGGCCGCGGGTGGCGTTTCCCCTCGTTTCGCCGATCTCCAGGAGGAGGAGAGGGAGGAGTTGCAGCAGCAGCACCACCAGCAGCAGCAGCAGGCAGCACCGAAGATCCCGTGGCGTGCGACTGCTCGGAAGAGAGCCAGAGGCACTGCAAACCGGAAGAGAAGCGGATCGTGCACCGGGCACGACCTTCTGCTTGGGGCCCTGCCGGAGGATGCGCCCAGCCAAAACGAGGCCCCCTGACGGGAACACAGGAAGGCTCGCCCAGGCGCTCGAAAACATCATGGGGGGAGAGGAGGAGGAGGAGGAGGAGGAGGAGGAGGAGGAGGAGGAGGAGGAGGAGGAGGAGGAGAAGGAGGAGGAGGAGGAGGAGGAGGAGGGGAGGAGGAGGAGGAGGAGGGGGAGGAGGGGGAGGAGGAGGAGGAGGAGGAGGAGGAGGAGGAGGAGGAGGAGGAGGAGGAGGAGGAGGAGGAGGAGGAGGAGGACGAGGAGGAGGAGAAGGAGGTGGAACAGGAGGGGGGAGGCGGGAAGGACGCACGAGGATCGAGGAGCGAAGTCCGGACGTCGTTTCTGGTCCTCTCTGAGGCCTCTGCAGACCTTCGGGACAGGAGGGTGCAGAGGGCGGAGAGGACACCGCCATGGGGCTGGACATCCTCGGCATGGTTTTCGGCATCTTTGAACCCAAATCGGCCCCAGACCGGCCCCAAACCGGCTTCTCATCCACCACCCCCCACCCCCACCTGCGCGGTTTCCCCCGGGGCCGTAGGCGACCCAGGAGGAGGAGATGGAGGAGGAGGAGGAGGAGGAGGAGGAGGTGGAGGAGGTCGAGGAGGAGGGAAGGACGCACGAGGATCGAGGAGCTCGGACGTCGTTCCTGGTCCTCTCTGAGGCCTCCGCAGGCCTCCGGGATAAGAGGATGCAGAGGGCAGAGAGGCACCGCCCTGGGGCTGGACATCCTCTTGGGCACGGTTTTGGCACCGTTGAACCCAGATCGGCCGCAAACCGGCCCCCGATCGCAAGTTTGCATGACTGCTTCTCATCCACCCCCCACCCCCACCTGCGCGGTTTCCCCCCGGGGCCGTCGGCGACACGAGGAGGAAGAGGAGGAGGAGGAGGAGGAGGAGGAGGAGGAGGAGAAGGCGAGGAGCAAAAGGAGGAGGAGGAGGAGGAGGAGGAGGAGGAGGAGGAGGGGGAGGGGGGAGGAGGAGGAGGAGGGAGGAGGAGGAGGAGGAGGAGAGGAGGACGAGGAGGAGGAGGAGGAGGAGGAGGACGAGGAGGTGGAGAAGGGGGACGGGGAGAAGGAGACGGAGGAGGAGGAGGAAAAGGAGGAGGAGGAGGAGGAGGTGAAGGCGGAGTAGGATGAGGAGGAGAAGGACAAGGAGGTGGAGAAGGAGGAGGAGGAGGAGGAAGACGGATCACCTAAGCCCTTCGGAGAAACCCTCCACCCCCACCCATCCTCAATCAGGCCATCACGATTGCTGCTGACTTGCTTGTGGCTTATCACACTGCGGGCTGAGCCGTCGCAGGGGACCAGTAAGCCGAGGAACTGTCGAACAGGCCCCGGCAACACCACGAATACAGCCGGGGCTTTGAACTAAGGAACCCTCAGTAAGGAGCGAGGCCCCTTAGTCTCATAAGTTGACTTCGATTTCCCATGGAAAACCTCAGGAAACCCAAGGCACGATGTAAACCAATCAAGGGTCAACGAGCCCCTCCCCAACGAAAAGGGTTCCTTCTTCAGCGCCCCGACTGTACATGTGGCGCGCCAGGGCTGCCACTATCATGATCTCGCCCCCCCTGTCGCCCCCCCTGCGAAGGTCGTCTCGGCTGTGCCTTGGCCTCCCCTGACCTTCGGTGGGACAGGAATCACACGGGTGAGAGATCCACGCTGGACGAAGTCCCACGCAAAACTCTAGAACGCTTGCCAAACAACGTCAGACCACAATCAACGCTCCCAAATCACGCACGCGCTCTCGCACCCCAGACCGCAGAAAGGACAAAGGCGAACGCACCCCGGAGAGCCGCGAGGTCTCGTCGCAAAAGGGGGCGAGGAAGAGGAGGCACGGACACAGCTTCGCAACGCCCACGCACCTTGCTCGGTGGGAAGGGAGAGCGAGAGAGGAGCGAAGCCGCCCATGGCGGCAAAGCACCTCCCCCCTCCCCCGTGTCAGGCCGACCGTGACGCCCTCCCCTCGAGAAGCGATCGCCCACCGCCTGCTGCGGCAGCCCGGACGCCTCACGGGAGGAGGCACGGGCGCTGGCGCCGCCGAGCCGTGCAGCACGGAGGCCCCCCTCGGGCCCCAGTTGGCTGCAGCTGCCGCCCGCCCCTCTGCCATGCGGGTGGCGCACAGCGGAGCCACCTCCGCCACCGCCAAGCAGAAGGCTTCCCAACCTCCCAACTGATGGGAAGGGGACCAGGCGGAGAAGGAGGAGGGGGAAGGTGCGCCGGCAGCCGCTTATGAGCACGGGCCTCTTGGCGGGGCTGCAGCCGACGAGGCTGGCCAGACGAGACGCCCCCACTCATCCCTCTCTCTGCTCCTCAGAGCCACTGTCCCAATGCCTTCGCGAGCGGACCGGGGGCTCACACGATCTCGAGCTTCTTGTGCTTATAGTCAGGGTTCGCCCACTTGTAGCTGTCAAACAGCTCCAGCAACCTCTCGCAATACTCTGCATGCCACTTGTCGACATCTTCTGGGGTAGGGTTTGGAATGTGGGGCAGGCCAAGCGGGCGACCGCGAGCGTACACAAGCTTGACTGGCTTTGGCACCGGTAACCACCACCGACCCCAGAACAGGGTGACAGAGACGCCCAAGGTGCGACTCAGTGCCACCAGAGGGCTCCAGTCAAGCGTGGACAAAACAGTTGTGTTGCCAAATAGGTAGGTCGGGATGAGGTCGGCCCCCTCTCGCAGTGCGAGTTTCACGAAACCTTTGCGCCCGCTGAGATACACGGCCTCCTTCTTTGGGCTGGAATAAAAGAGCTCCAGCATCCCTCCAATGTACGAGCAGCTGGAAACAAGCCCTGCCCCGAAGCACATCAATCTTCTGGCCCTGGCCACCTTCGGTGGTTCCCAGATTACCAAGATACCTGGTTCCCACGAACCCCTGACTAGATACGGAGGAGACTCGCTCCAGGGGCTACGATCCCTTGTGAGCTCCCCAGGCTATGCGTCCCAAGGGACACGACCCCTGGTACAGTCCTAGAAACCCTGATTCCCAGGGCCACGATGCCTCGGTACAATCTGTCGTCCTCGCAACCTGGAGCAGGGCCCCTGCTGAAATATATGGGGCTTCGCTCCCAGCCCAACGATCCAAAATGAAATTGACCAAGACGGCCCTGTATTGATCGCCCCAACGAGCCTCGAACATGGCGCAACAATTTCTCCAATCTGGCTGTGGAGCATCCAAGAGAGGCCCCCGACAGATCTGGACAATTAGGACACCAGTTAAGCTTCAATGAGTTGGGCAGCTTTTCTTTCCCTGCTTCAGATTGTATGGCGGGATGGCTCGGGCCCCAAGAGAAGGTCGAGAGAGTCCAAACTGATCTCATCGAAGCCCCAAAATAGCTACAAGATCCTGCAAGAAAAGCAAATGAGGTTCAACTTGAAGACCAATCACGGCCCCAAGGATGCTCCGATATTCCCTAAGTCCTGACATAGCACAAAGAAAGCCCGTCTGGGGTTCTTAATAGTAGGTCCGATATGCCGTCGAGACGGCGTCTGGGCGACCTCTCGACGGTACGGATCAGCCTCAGCGGTCCCCACGGCAGCCCAGGGCGGCCAAGCCACAAGAGGAGCTCAAAATGGCCAGAATGGCCTCGAGCGGGGCCTAACCAAGGTTCCCAGTCTTCGCTACAACGGCACGGGCAAAACGGGCCCTCTAAACACAGCGTGCTTGACTGTGACACGGCTCTTTGTCTCAGGAGCTCAGAAAAGTTGCGAGCATGTGAGGAAACCGCCGTGCTTCCTTTCTCGCAGAGCCCAGACATTGTTTGCAGCTGCCCGATGTACAGACATGCCGACGACGTCCTGCCCCCCACTGCAGCCCGCCTCGAAAGCCTCTTTGCAAGCGCCTTAGCGCCAGCATCCACCACGCCAAACATGCCCAAAATGTCCTTCAGCAACGGAAAGACCAGGATCACGGTCGCCGCGGCAGTTGGCGCCTCCGCTGCGAGCGCCGTGCCGAAGCCGTCTGCCGCCGCCATGGTGGACAAGGCCGCGCACACACCGGTGAAGCTGAAGACGCCGTGCGGATGCATGCCGACACAGTAGTTCCTCCCAGAGGCTCGCAACTCATGGTCCGTGATCTCGTGGAACTCCTCGAAGCGGAAATACCGCAGCACGCACTGCACGGGCCGGAGCAGGGCCAGCCAGGAGACCACCGCGGCTCTCCCACCCGCCCCAAAACCCGACTTGCATCCGCCCCAAGACCCGTCCTGGGGTCTATCCTGAAGTCGGGCATGTCCCTCTACAGGAGGAATATTCAAACATAGCCCAAAAATTACATGGGGGCGATTTTTCGTGTTTGATTGTTCAGAATATTGTTGAATATGTTTTGAATATGTTATATTATCCTCCCCAAAATCCACCTGTAAAAGGACATGCTCGACCTAAATCTATCCTGACCCGTTTTCCAAAGCCGCTCCAGCCGTGGCGACGATGACAGCACAACCTGTCCCCCACCCCCAGCCAGGACCCCCCCTCTCCCGACCTGGCAGTCCAAGGAGGCGCTGGCCGATGGAGGGGGTGATGTTTCGGTCACCCCCAGTCAGGACCCCCTGGATCCAGAAGAAGGAAAAACGGTATAGACATAAACTCTTGGCGCTCCGCGCGGATTCCTTGGACCTGTACCGATTCCCCCTCCCTGGCGCGGGGAGCGCGCCAGGGCCTCGCCGGAAGCGCTGCCAGGGGCCGCCAGCGCGCGCGGGCCGTCAAAAGCGTATGTTTATGCCGTGCTTTCTCTTCTTCTGGGCTGGTCTTAGTGGTATCGAAGGTATCGTCTTGCCTGCCTGCACGGTTCGTCGTCGTCGTCGTCGTCGCCACTCCTCGCACGCTTCGTCGTGGCCCCGTAGCCTGAACCGTGGTTGCGCGCGTATACCGCCACGCCCATGTCGGCACACCCCTCACACGTCATCATGTATCCTTCGACGCTCGGCAGGTCGGGAGGGGGGGTCCTGCGGCTGGGGCCGGGGGTGGCCTGCGCTGTCCTCGGACAAGAAGCCTCCCGGAGGCCCGGACAGGACGAAGACCTCCATGGGAGGGTCGGGGATCTTGAAGGGGCCCCAGAACACACAAATAAATACACACAAATAAAGATACTCCCCATATTTTCCCATATTTTCTGGGTGTCTGTCTTCCCCCCCACTTCCCATGGTTTCCCATATTTTCTGGGAAATCGACGATTAATTGTGTCTGTGTGTTTCTTTTCCTCCTGAGATCTGCTGGCCGGGGTCAAGCCAGACCCGGGTCCGTCGGGCTTGGCAGGATCCTGCAAGCACGATCCTGCACCCAAGCCCGGGCCAGCGCGAAGAATGCTGCAGGATCCTGCGCCCGAGCCCGAGCCCGGGGCAGTGCGACCCTGGCCCTGCAGGGCCCTGCAAGATCAGGCGCTCTCGCTGACCCTCGTTTGCATTGGCCCCCGCCTCTCGAGCCCCGAGAGGACCAAGGTACCTTACCCACACCTCTACCCTGTCCTCGCTTTCCCCATTCGGGGCCTCATCGGAGGCCCTCGTCGCCACCACTGGTTTCGTCTCGAACTCCTGGCCAGGACGCACCCCGGGAGAGAGGTCCGGGGTGCCGGGGTATCCCTGCTTGTTTCTTTGCCCAACAGGGGGGGGAGGGGGAAGGGTCGCTTGGGTCGCTGACCCCGTTTGCATTGACCCCTGCCTCTTTTGAGCAGGGACCGACCGTCCCGGCATTCCTACAGTCCTACCACTAAGTGTTCCTAGAACCCAAAATTCTTCTACGAGCCAAACAATGTTCTCAGAGCATAAGCCCGATGTGGTAAGCCAAAGCCAGTCCCAGCCAGAAATGCTCTGAGAAGATTCCGTGGAAACCACAAAAGGTTCTTAGAACATTGTTCGGTAGACCTATAGCCTATAGGCGAGCCAGGACGCTTCGCCACTGCTTGAGGCTCGCAGGCCCCGAGAGGGCCGCCGCCGCCGCCGCCTCGGGCCCGCCCTCCTCCGCGTGGGCCACGTCCGCAGGCACGCGGAGCCCATGCGCTCCACCACCGCGCGGGGCATCAGCACGGACACCAGCGTCGCACACACGCCGGCCCGGGCCGCCCAGGAGGACGGGCGCAGCGCGAGCCCCACGGGGGAGCCGAGCGCGACCAGGGGCGCCACGACACAGCGGAGGAACCACAACAGGAACGAGCAGCAGCTGTCGGACCTCCGCGCGGACTCGTTCCTCGGATCGGCGCCGGACCCCAAGGGGGGCCCGGCGCCGACCCGAGAAACCCGCGCGGAGACCCAAGAGTCTGCGTGCCGTGCCGTTGTCTGCTCTTCGGCATAGGCGAGCGAGAAGACCGAGGCACAGAGGAAACCGACGCGGCGCTCCAGAGCCGTGGACTCCGCGTACGAGCGGGTAGGCTTGTCCAGCGGCATCTGGTTCTGAGCAGGCCCGGCGCGGGGCTGGGACTTATCCACGCCAACCGCCTGGGGAGCTGGTGCCCTGAGGGGCAACGATAGGCGAGGATAGGCATAGGGGGGAAACATCAATCTGGAATCGGCGATACATCGCCGATAGATCGGCGACAGGCCCCCGACAGTGAAGCCGCACCCTCCTGGGCAGGTTGGGGCCATCGGGCCCCTATCGGCGATCAGTGGGCGATTGGGGGTCGATGCATCCGCCCCCTATGCCTATCCCCGCAGGTTTTTCGGGCCATAACTCAGGCCTCCGGCGGCCGTTTGGAACGATCCCAGCACCCCTGGAACGCCCTCGACGAGGCGCAGCTGCTGGAACGCATCCCGAGGCTGGAAAGCCGCCGCGAACCAACGAGAACGACCGAAAACCTAGAACCTCGAATCGATGCCCCTGATGCCTATCCCCCCCTTATCGTTGCCCCTGATGCCCTGGGACCCGGGGAAGCGGTGGCCACGGACACGGTTCGGACCCAGCGGGCCCGAGCATCTCCGTGCCCCCCGCCCGCCGAGGTCCCCAACAGTGGAGGGGCCCAGGGAGGCACGAAGGAGTGTACACTAATTCCTGGATTCCACACAGACATATCTATGCATGTATGTATGTATGTATGAATGTAGGTAGGTAGGTAGGTAGGTAGGTGGGTGGGTGGGTGGGTGGGTGGGTGGGTGGGTGGGTGGGGGTGGGTGGTGGGGTGGGTGGGTGGGTAGGTAGGTAGGTAGGTAGGTAGGTAGATATGGTTGTATGTATAGATGTATGTACGTGTGTGTGTGTGTGAATGTATGAATGTACGTATGTATGTATGTATGTATGTATATATGGATGGATGGATGGACGTGCGTACGTAAGTATGTACGTGTACGTGTGTGTATACAGGTAGCATGTATGTAAGTATGCATGTATGCATGTATGCATGTATGTAGGTAGGTAGGTAGATAGGTAGGTAGGTAGACAGATAGGTAGGTAGGTAGGTAGGTGTATGTGTGTATGCATATATGTATGTACGTGTGTATGCATGTATGTATGTATGTATGCATGTATGTATGTGTGTATGTATGTATGTGTGTATGTGTGTATGTACGTATGTCTGCATGTACAGACATGCGTACGTATGTATGTATGTATGTATGTATGTATGTATGGGTGTATGTTTATGTACGTATGTGTATATGTATGTATGTATGTACGTGTGCTTGTATATGTGTATGCATGTATATATGTATGTATGGATGTGTGTATGTATGTATGTACGTGTGTGTACGTATGTATGTATATATGTATGTGTATGCATTATGTATGTATGTACGTACGTACGTATGTATGTATACGTGCAGGCATGCAGGTATGTGTGCATGAACGTATGTGAATGTGTATGGCATGTATGTGCGTATACATGCATGGCAGTGTGTATGGATGTATGTATACATGCATACATAACTGTAGGTGTGTATGGCTGTATGGATGTATGTATGGATGTATGTGTGTATGTGGGAATGTGGGTATGTATGTATGCATGTACGTGCGTACGTACATGCGTGTATGTATGTATGTATGCATGTATGTATGTGTGGATGTGGGTATGATTGTATGTATGTGTGGTTGTGTGTATGCATGCATGTATGCAAATATGTAAATATGTATGTGTATGTGTATGTGTACGTGTACGTGTATGTGTATGCGTATGTGTATGTGTAGGTGTATGTGTATGTGTATGTGTATGTGTATGTATGTGTGTATGTGTGTATGCGTGTATGTGCGTATGTATGTATGTATGTGTGTGTATGTATATATGTATGTATGTAGGTAGGTAGGCAGGCAGGCAGGCAGGCAGGCAGGTAGGTAGGTAGGTGTGCATGTAGGTAGGTATGCATGTTGGTATGTAGACATGTAGGTATGTAGGTGTGTATGTATGTATGTATGTACAGAGTACGGTTGATTGTCGTCGTCCCCTCCGTCTCCCCTACGTTCCACACTCCCTTGGACATCGACAATATGTTGTGTATGTGTGCACTGCGTTGCCCTCCTGAAAAGCATCGATCCACCAGGCGGTGTCTATGGAGCAAGTCCCCGCCGCGCGAGCCAGGTCCCCGAGGCTGCGAGGGCCGAGCGCCCCCCGTGCAAGCCAGAGCGCGCGGCCAGGGCCAGAGTGCTTGCGGGTGCTGGCAGTGCTGGCGGCGATGGCCGTGCAGGGCTCTGGCCGGAAGCTCCCTCCCAACTGCTCACCCTTCCTCATCCTTCCTTTTCATCCTCCTTCCTCCTCCTCCTCCTCCTCCTCCTCCTCCTCCCCCTCCTCCTCCTCCTCCTCCCTCCTCCTCCTCCTCCTCCTCTCCTCCTCCTCCTCCTCCTCTCCTCTCCTCCTCCTCCTCCTCCTCCTCCTCCTCCTCCTCCTCCTCCTCCTCCTCCTCCTCCTCCTCCTCCTCCTCCGTGCAGGAGCATGGCCTATCCACCCCCATAGTCATCACCCCGACAAGCGAGGCCGCTCAGTAAACGCCCCCAAGGAAGGACCCGAACAGGGCAGGGCTGTTCAGTAAACGCCGATTGTCGGGGCCCAGGCGGTTTGCCCTTCCTTGGCAGAGGTCTCCCAGATGGGGTCCGAGTGAATGGGATCGGAGGATCGCGCCGCATCGCCGATGCATCAGCGATGCATCAGCGGCGACGGCAACGCACCAGCGACGCCGTCGTGGAGAAAGTCGGTCTTCTCATCGAGCCGCAACGGCGATGCATCGGCGACATCGGCGATGCAACGCGATCCTCCGACCCCTGCGCCTGCCCCGCCCGCCGCAATAGTAGTGAAGGTCGTTCTAGGGGTATGGGTTCCTCGGTGGCGAGGCGTTGGAGTTGGATCGATCACTCCAAATGGGCAGATGTTGCCACAAGCCTGGCAAAAGTAGCCCGAATTGACCCGCGATGGCGTCCAACAGGGCGACAAAAGGCCTCAAACTGATTCTGAGGTGGCCCCCGTGCCTCCCAGGATGCCCCCGAGAGGCCAAAGCCTTCACCATGATAGATGTAACGATGTTCGCCATCCCGTCTCTTCGGCTTCCGATGGTCTCAGAGGCCCGAAGATGCTCCTGAGATCGCACTGAAGCCTCCCAAGAACACACCAAGAGAAATCCAAGAAACCATAAGAGTAATGGTCCTTCACATTCGCAGGGGGGGCCCCATTGGAAGCCCACCGCTTTTCGTCGATCGCCTCCGGGATGCCGAAAGGGCACCCCGAAAGTACTATGACGAAGCACGCTGAAAGCAATGCCAAGCTCCATCGCTTCGCTCTTGCCTCTCGCTATAGAAGGGCGCCCTGGGGTCGTGTCTGCGGGCGGGCCTGGCTCGGTGCGTCCTGTCTGGGGCGTGTCCCGCAGAGTGTCCGAGAGCGTGTCAGGGGGCCGTGCCTGGGGCCTTCTCTGAAGACGTGTCCAAGGGCGTGCCCACAGACGTGCCGGGGGCCGCGTCGGGCGACGTGCCCGAAGGCGTGCCCAGATGACGTGCCCGGGGCCGAGTCCGAGAGCGCGTGTCCGAGCGCGCGTCGGGGCACGGGCCCCGGGGCCGTGACAAAAGGGACTCGCATGGGGACATGTCTGGGGGCGGGACTGGGGGCGTGACTGGATACTCCGGATGGGGTACTTATCAAAGGGGGGGGGTGATAAACCTTCCGACTGAGCTTGCCCAGTTCCGCCCCCTCCGCCCTCCTCCCCCTCCTCATCCTCCTCCTCTTCCTCCGACCCCCCTCCACCCATTCTGACAGCACGTGCCCAACCATCCCCACCGGATCCAAGCGGGGGGGGATGATTGCCCCATCCGGGGTACGTGTCTGAAGACGCGCCTGTGAGTGTGACTGGGGTAATGATGACTTGGGGCGTTCCCTGCGACGTCTGGGGGGCGTGGCCGCGGGTTGTATCAGGTAGCGGCCCTAGGGACCTGACTCGGGACGCTCCAGGGGACGTGCCTACGGGGGGCGTGTCAGGGGACGGTCCCTGGAGACGCGTCTGGGGACGCGCCTGGGGGGCCGTCTCTGGGGTGGGGCCGCCTGTGGACAAGCTCGGTGACGAGTCAGGCGACGTGCCTTTGGCGGGCGCTACCCGCCCCTGCTTTCCCCAGCTCTGCACGGCTCCCCTGCCCGTCCCCGGGTAGCACGGCAGCAGAGGGGGGAGGGACATGGGGAGGGCGAGAAGGACGAGGAAGAGTCACTCCGCCGCCCCTCCCCTCCGTAGTTGTTCCAGATCTGATCGCCAGGCTTCACGGGGCCATCGCAGACGAACTCCAGGCTGTTCGCTCGGACCCTGATGCTCACGTCGGCCGCGTGCCTGTGGTTCAGGACGTCCAGCAGCGGGATCATGCAAAGATCACCTAGAAGACAAAACAACATAAGCATGCACTGTCCGCTCGGATTTCTCGGATCGGCGCTGGCTGGACCCCCTCCCCAACGCACGGAGCTCGCCAAGGGCTTGGCCGGACGCGCCGCCGGGGAGGAACAAGAAATCAGAGCAGATACCCGAAAAACTGTACGAACCTTTCCCAGGGTGAAATCTGACCAGAGTGCGAGGATACTCCAACCGTGGCGACGCGGAAACTCCAAGACGAACAGCGGTAGCGTTGTCTGTTCCTCCTCTGAAGCTCGCCGTCGCGCCCGGGCACGCCGCCGAACGCGCCTGGGAAGTGGCGGGACTGCAGCATGCCCCGCGCCTGAGGGGCAACGCTATGCGTTAGGGATGGACCAGCTCGGGTGGGCAGGGGAGCATCGACCTGGAATCGGGGATACACTGCCGATGGATCGGCGAAAGGCATTCGATAGTGAATCCGCACGCTCCTGGGCGGAGTGGGCTATCGGTAACGTTCGGGTCTTGACTCGGCTCTCTGGCTGCCCTTTGAGATGATCTGGGCACCACCAGAACGCTCTCGGCAAGGCGCAGCCGCTGGAAGGCATCCCGAGACTGGGAAGCCGACGAGAACCAACAAAAACGCCCAAAAAGCCCTGGCAAAGCGGCGGGGCGCAACTGACGGAAACCACCCGCAGTCTGGCAAACTTGCGAACACGTGGGGTAACGTTCGAACACCATCCTCCGAAGACGTTCGAAAACTATCCTTAGGTCGGGCATGTCCCCCTACAGGCGGATTTTGGGGCGAACAATAAACAATTGACAACACAGATTCAACAATGATCAAAAATAGTTTTTACAAAATTGTCCCCCGACTAATGTTTCACTATTTTTGGATACTCCGCTTGTAGAGGGACAGGCCCGACTTAAAACTATCCCCCTGAGCCCCCCGTCTCCCCTCGGCGGCGAGCCCAGGGGGGTACAGTGGGATGCGGCAGGCTGTCTCAGAAGGCGGCGGGACTTCTCGGAATACCTCTCGCCCTCTGAGAAGCTGGTCCCTGTCTTCGGAGAAAGCGTACTCCGAGTTTCTTAATAAGCGTCGAGGCGGCGCCACCCCCGCCGACAGCCCCACATCGACCCCCGTCGCGGGCAGCCACCGCGAGCCGAAGGCGCTCCGACTCCCGTCGCGGCGCGACGACAAAGCAAGGTTGACAGTCTTGAGGCCCCCAAGAAGGCTGTCTTGAAGCCCCCTTGAGGGCCTCGGCCATCTTGGGGCGATCCCGGAAGCCTCTTGGGCCGTCGCGAACGCTGCTACGACACAAAAAGCGTAGATGCTGAAAATGTACGTTTTCAATGAAGAATCCACGCTTACTAAGAAACCCAGAGTAAGTAAAAGCATGAAATAGGAAGAAGTTGAAAGCATATTGGGTTCCGTCCGCCCCCTGAGGAGGACGAACAAGGTGAAGCCACTCGATCATTGAAGAAGAAAGGAGTAGACTGGAATTTGGGAATCCCAAAATACCTACTCTTTCAACGGCCTAGACAACTGAAAGAGGCCAGCGGCCCTCCGAGCCGTCGAGGAGGGGCCCGGGCCCTGGGACACATAAAAAAAATAAGCACAAACAACAAGATTCCCCACATTTCCCATATTTTCTGAGTTGTTGTCTTCCGCCCCCCCCCCACACTTCCCCGATTTCCCCTGATCTTCTGCGGAATTTGACGATTCACTGCGTCTGTGTGTGCTTGTTTTCCCTCCCGACCGCCTCGGGGGGACGCCCCCGGGGAGGCGGGCGCCCCAGGGAGGGGGGCGGCCCGCAGGCCCCGGGGCCCGAAGGGCGCGTGCGCGGCCCACGGGGGGGCCCGGGAGACGCACGGGAAGGAGGAGGAGCGGGGCCACGAGCGCTGGGAGACTTGGGCGTGGCTTAACGGGGGGGTCACAAATGGGGGGGTCAGGAACGGTCCCCTTTCGTGCCCCTTTCGGGCCCCTCCGGAGCCCCAGGGGGCTCGTTTAGGCACCGTTTGGGTACCTTTTCGTACCACTCTCGCCACCCCCCCATGTATGACCCCCCTATTACGCAACGCCCAAGAGACATCAGTGAAGGGGCCCCGGGACACACAAATAAGTACACGCTCATAACAGGAGTCCCCATAGTTTCTCATATTTTCTTGGTTTTCGTCTGCCCCCCCGCTTCCCATATTTTCCTCTATTTTCCTGGGAGTCGACGATGAATTGTGCCTGTGTGTTTCCCTCCTTCATCATGGACCCCGCCATGAGATTCCCCCCCCCACTTTAGTCGTCACCCCCCCGGACGCCCCCCCTCAAGATCAATCCGCATAGAACCGGCAAGTCGGATCTGATCGAGGTGTGCACATCGCATCGGATCGCAGCGGGACGGAATCGGAATCGAGTCGGGTCGGCTGCGCCAAGATGCACAACAACGCCATGCAAGCATCGGGGCGCACCATCGGGGATGGACAGAACCCCCACTCGCAAAACGTGGTTTAGTGAAAACGACCTCGGGCCCAAACCTGGCGGGCGCAAGCCTGGAAAATGACGGCCGCGGCGCCCTCTCGAGAACCGAAAGCGGACGACTCCCTCATCGACGTGTCGGGGGGGGGCGTTCTGCCCACCCCCGACACCAGAGCGTCGGAGCGCCGGGATCGAGCCGGGATCGAGCCGGACCGTGCCTGGCCCGAGTCGCCAGCGAATCGGATCGATCGGATCGATAGGGGGCCCTGCCTCGCGGATGCTCCAGGACGCCCCCCCTGGGGCTCGCAGCCGATCCCGGAGACACCAGAGAGTACCAGTACTGCTACTCTGAAGGGGCCCAGGGACACACAAATAAATACACACACACATCCCAGGATTCCCCTTCATTTTCCCGCATGTTCTGGGTGTTATTATTCAGATTATTATTATTGTGATTAGTGGTATTACTATCGATCTTAATTTCTCTTATTCTTCTTCTTCTTCTTCCACTTCTTCTTCCTCCTCTTCCCCCCCACCGTCCATAGTTTCCCAGATGTTCCTGGGAATCGACGGTCCACTGTGCCTGTGATTTCTCCCCCCCTGGTACTCCCGAGACCTCTCCTGGGGCGCGTTCTGGCGGAAGTGTCGGGGCGAATCGGGCCGTGCCGACGAGGGCCTCCCGGGAGGCTCCAACAATGCCACAACGAGGGAAGCGTAGCGGCATGGCATGGGTCCTCCTCTGGGAGCCGGGAGCCGACGAGAACCTCCGAAAGCGTGTGTCGGAGGCCTGGAGGTCGACGGCAACACTCACAGCGGCGGTGTGTCTCCACCGAGGGGGACTGGCCCCTATCTCGGTGATGGTGGTAGTGTTCGGACTTCCTAGGTTCAAGGGCCCAGGGACACACAAAGAAATAGACACAAATCCCAAGATTTCTCATACTTGTCCATCTGTTCTGGGTTGCCGTCTCCCTCTGGATATCGACGCTTATTTGTATATGTATGTGCTTTCCCCTCCTGACAGGTGGCCGAAAGAGAACCACGGACACCAAAACCTGGGATCATTTTCTCCTGGTGGCACCTCTCCCTCATCCCTCCCCGGGGCTCGGCGCCGATCCCCCCCCCGACGAGGCTGCCCCGAGCGCCCACAGCAGCGGGAATGCGCTTCTTAGAAGGAGGCTGCTCCTCAGAGGGCCCTACATCTATAGACGAGGCCCGCGCCTTCTGAGAAGACGAGGTGTTTCTAAGAAGCCCTCCCCCCACCCACCCACCTCCCCCGCGTGGCTGACACGACCAGAAAACTAACGACACCACCCCACCTACGCCCCCACGGGGCTCAGCGTATGCCAGGAAGTCCGGTGTGGGTTTCCACAGAGATCTGGAGTGGTTGTTTGAGTGGTATGCGCTACGGCGCCCGATGGGCCGCAGCGAAACTGGGGGGGCCGTACAGTGAGAGCTCGACCACAAGAAACCTTCCACAAGAAACCCAATCCTGAGACCCCAGGACGTCCACTGATCTTTGGTGTGGGACACGTCGCGCATTCCATAACAAAACCATCGAAACCCAAGAAACCCAGGGCACCCCGGAGGCAAGCAGGGTAATCTCGGCATGGGTTTCCACCGTGGGTGGGGTGGTGTCGTTTGTTTCTTGGTCGACTCACCCTAGAGGGCTCCTAGATGGGGTCCGGTCGGAGGATCGCGCCGCATCGGCGATACATTGGCGATGTATCGGCGATGCATCGGCGATGCACTGGCGACGCACCGTCGACGTCGGCGACGTCCGTGTGAAGAAAATCGGACTCTGCATCGAGCCGCATTGTCGATGCAGGCGGTGCATCGCCGATGCATCGCCGATGCATCGGCGATGCGGCGCGATCCTCCGACCCCGTCTACTCTGACCCCATCTAGGAGGCCTAGTCTTGGACCGCGGCCCGGTCAGCGAGAGCGGCCGAGCGGGCCCGCATGCCTCGGAGAGGGCTGCGGGGGGCAGCGGCGTGAGACCGACCCTCCCTCTCCCGCTCCCCCTCCCCCTCCCCCCCTCCCCCTCCCCCCCTCCTCCCCCTCCTCCTCCTCCTCCTCCTCCTCCTCCTCCTCCTCCTCCTCCTCCTCCTCCTCCTCCTCCTCCTCCTCCTCTTCCTCCGACCACACTTACTCCGACCCCATCTAGGAGGCCTAGAGACCCCTGGGCTCGCCGCCGACCCTCCCTGGCATTGCCCCCCGGCGCCCACAGCAGCCGGGGGCGCTCGAACGCCCCCTCTGGTAGCAGCAGCCCAGGGCTGGCGCCCTCCGCCCTGCGCAGCAGCGCGCACCACTCCTCCCGGGGCCCAGGGCGGAGGGAGGAGGAGGAGGAGGAGGAGGAGGAGTTTTTTTTGCTAGGAGCTGCAGGCAGCACAAGCATCAGGAAACCTGAGATTGAACGCCTGGTGAAACAGACACGGATCACGAAGAGATCCGACCACCCCCACTGCAAGAGGAGGTTGAGGGTGTAGGGGCACTGTGCCCACTATACCCTTCACCCCAGGAGCTGATTCCGCACCTGGGAGGCAATCCCTTCCTGAGGCGCTGCAGCGAAGTGTACTGCGCCTTGACAAGATCATGTCGACCATATTGGTCGACTTCACACAAACCTGTTAGAAAACCAGGATTCGCAGAGGACGTGTACCGTCCGCATTTACTACAAAAGCAATATGAGCCTTTCTCCCACAAGTCGTGGGAGGTGTGAAGCATCTTGCCAAGAAATCCCCTGCCTTCAAGACGCCTCGGCGGGTGCGATCCACAGACAGTCCTGAAAAGAGCCTCATCTATGGGCGGAAGCCTTAAAAACTTATCCGAGAGCACAACAGCTCCTGGCCTCCTTCCTCCACCTCCACCAGAAGCTTCTGCATCAGGAGGCTCTTGGGCGGGACCGGGGGGGCGGGCGGGGCAGGCAGTCCTCAGGTAGGCCATGACGGATGAGCTGCTGGAGAGGACCAGCTTGCCACACCTGAGACAACGCCAGCCCGCACCTATGGCCTGAAAACGGTGGGAGGAGGCTGCCGCTGCCGCCTCGCGCCTCTTAGTCCGCCTCTCATCGGGAGGGACTGGCACGGGCTTGACCTCTCGGAGCGGCACACGAGGACATGAGGCAGCAGCAATTGACAAACTCGCATTGCGGAGAAGAACCGACTCAGCCTTGGCGACGAGGTCGAGAGCTCTCTTGCAAACATCAGGGGCGATCTGGCAAAGCTCGCACCTAGAGTCCGCAAGGCCGTCCGCTACTGAGTTGATGAAGATAGCCCCAGGGGGGGCACCTGCAGCCAGCCTCTGAAACTTCTCCTCCTCCTCCTCCTCCTTCTCCTCCTCCCCCTCCTCCTGGCGAGGTGGCGAGGCCCTCACCCCGACGTCCGCCGAGACGTCGTGCTCTTCCGTCCGCGGCCCCGAGTGCCAACCGCTTCCTGCAGGGGCCAGCCTCCCTTTCCCGAGCCCGAAGGGGGCGCGGTCTTGCTCAGACTCTGGCAGTGCGCCTGGCATGGCATTTCCCCCCACCCCCCGCCGCCGCTTCCAACACAGGGCTGGGGGGAAAAGAGGCGTCCAAACAATGGAGCCCTTGACCTGCTGGGAGTCCAGATCTCCCGTCCGGGCCTCGCCACGCGCCAGCATCTGAACAAGAACTATGTCAAAGGGCAACAGAGGCCGAAATCGAGAAGAACGACCGGGTTGAACAAAATCACCAACAAAAGGCTCCCAGAGACCACACAATTCCTCCCCGGATGCCCCCGAGAGCCTTCCTAAGAGACCACAAGAAGCATCCCTGAGGGCTCGGACCCACGTCAGCGTCGTCGTCGTTGTCGCCGCCGCCGCCGTCTTCGTCGACGTCCCCCTTCAGGGTCGGCGGCACCGGCCGTAAGGCCTTCGCAATCGAGGAAAACACCCAGGCTGAACAAAAAGCGTGTCGTCAGACCTCCGTGCAGGGTCCCCTCACGGCCTTGCCACGCGCCGGAATCCGCCGACCCCTTGTGGGCTCTAGGCGTGTGCGAGTCCCCCCCCATAATCCCCAAACTAGCAATTTGACCCCCCCCCAAGGGCCGAGCGCGACCCTGGACCGAACGCGCCACGGGGGAGCGGGGGGCTCCAACTGGCCAAACAGGCACCAACACGCTCCCCAGACGGCCCCAGGGGGCCACGATTCGCCGACATATCGCCCCTGGACGCCCACGATGGCCTCCAGGCGGCCTCCGAAGCTGCCAAGACGCCCCAAAGGCCCCCAAGGTGTGCCCCTAAGAGGGCCCCAAGAAACACAAATCGGCCCACTCTCCGCGAAAAAAATAAATTTCTGGCATGCTCGCCTATTCGGCTCTGAAACCCTCCACAACGGGCAAAGAAACCTTCAATATCGTTCCCAGACGGCCAAAAGGTGCCCCCAAACAGGGTCGAAGAGGGTCCAACAACAGCCCACGAAACCCCCAAAACAGCCCAAGAGGGCCCCCAGACGGCTCCAAGACGGAGTCCAGAGTGCACCTTTCCGAGCCTTCGGCCCCAAGACGCCCCCAGCCTTCCCCAAGAACCCCCCAAGAGGCCCTGAGGAACCCCTAAGAGAACCCCAAAGGCCTCCAAGAAACCCCCAGGAAGCCCCAAAAACTTGGCCCAAGATGCATCGAGGCGGCCAGGTATGTCCTGCAGACAAGCCAAGATGCTACCAAAAGGCAGCAAAAGAGCACCGAGAGGCACGATAACAGCAACGAAGCAACAGGAACGATGTCGAGCGCCATGTCGCTGATGCGGACAAGCCTCGTGAAATGCAGTCCTGGAGGCGCAATAATTTATATAGGGGTCAGCGGATGTGGCGTAAGCCTGTAGATCCACGACCAGAGGTGACGCGCTGAGCGGCACCATTTTCTGGCGAACGCCTTAATTAATGCAACGTGTCCGTTGTATGTTGCCACATGTTGCTTTGTGTCACATTCTTATGTCTCTCCCCCTACCCCCCCCCCTCCAAGGGGCTCCAGAGATTGCCGAATTGCCACACATTGGATTGTGTTACACTATCATGTCTCCCCCCCTAACGCCCCCACGGGCTACCCCACATCCGTCGACCCAAAGTGGCCACCCCCATTTGGGGCTCGAAAGCGTACCAAAACCTATGTATAATCGATGATTCGGGAGTTTGAAGCCCTCTGGGAGGCCGAATTCGGCCTCAGGACGGTTCCATATGGCTTCAAGACAGGCCAATACGGCTCCAGGACGGTCCACGATGGCCGCAAAAGGGCCCAAGAAACTCCTAAGACGTCCCAGGAGGGCCCCAAGAAGACCCCCAAGAGTGCCTCAAGAGGCCACAATCATCAATTTTCCTATAGTTGTTTAATGATTTTAACATTCTCGCCTTTCTCGACTCGCGAAAGCCCATGGCCGCCCAGGCAACCGCCAAAATTGCTTCCCCAAAAAAAAAAAAAAAAAAAAAAAAAACCCAAAAGGGCATCCAAACGGCCCAGGAGGGCCCCAAGACGGCCCAAAGAGGCCCTCAAAACGGTCCAAGAGGCCCCTGGGACGGCCCAAAATGACCCCAAGAGAACCCCAAGGCGGCCGCGCGAGGCCCCCAAGACGGCCTCCGAGGGGGCGGAACGGCGCAGAAGCGCCCCAAGACGGCCCAAGACGCCCCCAACAGGCCCCGAGAGGCCCCCAAGAGGCCCCCAAGAGGCCCCCAAGGGGCTCAACAAAAAAAACCCAAGAGGCCTCCAAGAAGTCCCCAAGAAGCCTCCAAGAAACCTCAAAGAAGCCCCCACAAGGCCACACAACAACTGGAGTGTAATTATATTTCCCCCCCCCCCCCTGGGCGAACTGCGGCGCAGCGCCAGCCAGGTGGAAGTTGGTCACGGCGGCGCCCATGATTAGAGCCGGCGCTGGAAGGGAAAATGGGGAGGGAGTATGAAAAAGTGGGGGGGGGGGGAGAGGCCCAAAGAAGCTCCCAAGAGGCCTTCAGGAGGCCCCCAAGAGGCTCCCAAGAGGCCCCGCGACGACGTGACTGTACGTGCTCCGGACGTGCACCCCGCAAAGCGAAAGGAATCCACGTCCGGAGGTGACGTGCTGAGCGGCACCGTTTTCTGGCGAACGCCTTAATGCAACGTATCCAATGTATCCAAAATTGCAGACTTGCAACATATTGTATTGCGTTACATTATTAGGTATCCCCCCATACCCCCCCCCCCAGGGGCTACGCCACATCCGTCGACCCAAAGTGGCCACCCCCATTTGGGGCTCAAAAACGTATGGTTCGGGACTTTGGGCCCTCTGGGAGGCCGGATAGGGCCTCAGGACGGCTCCATACGGCTTCAAGACAGGCCAAGACGGCTCCAAGACGGTCCACGATGTCCCCAAAAAGGCCCGATAAACTTCTAAGACGTCCCAATAGGGCCCCAAGAAGACACCCAAGAGTGCCTCCAGAGGCCACAATCATTAATTGCCCTATAGTTCTTGGATGATTTTAGCGTTCTCGCCTTTCTCGACTCGCAGAAGCCCATGGCCGCCCAGGCCGCCAGCAAAATTGTGCCACAAAAAACCGGAGAAGCCCCCAAAAGGGCATCCAAACGGCCCAGGAGGGCACCCCCACAAGGCTACACAACGACTGGAGTGTAATGTTATTTTTCTCCCCCTGGGCGAACTGCGGCGCAGCGCCAGCCAGGTGGAAGTTGGTCACGGCAGCGCCCATGATTAGAGCCCGCGCCGAAAGGGATGATGGGGAGGGAGTACGACAAGTTAGGTGCGCTCGCGTCAACATCTGACATCCTCCCCCTCCCTCCCATCCCTTACCATGGCGCTGATTCTCTCTATCCGCGGACGCGTGTCGTAGCGGACCTGTGGCTCCGCGCGCGTGTGCGTAGTGGGTGGTGGTGCGCGTGCGTGCGTGCGTGTGTGCGTGGTTGCGGTTGTTGTGGTGGTGGTGTGTATGTGTGTGTGCGTGTGTGCGCGTGTGCTGTGGTGTGACGTGGTGTGGCGTCTTGGTGGTTTGGTGGTGGGCCAGATGCGTACGTGCGTGATGGCGGTGGTGGTGGTGGCGGTGGTGGTGTGTGTGTGTCTGTGTGCGTGTGCGTGTGCGTGTGCGTGTGCGTGTGCGTGTGCGTGTGCGTGTGCGTGTGCGTGTGCGTGTGTATGTGTATGTGTATGTGTATGTGTATGTGCATGTGTATGTGTATTTGTATGTGTATGTGTATGTGTATGTGCATGTGCATGTGTATGTGTATGTGTATGTGTATGTGTATGTGTATGTGTATGTGCATGTGCATGTGCATGTGCATGTGCATGTGCATGTGCATGTGCATGTGCATGTGCATGTACATGTGCATGTGCATGTGCATGTGCATGTGCATGTGCATGTGCATGTGCATGTGCATGTGCATGTGTATGTGTATGTGTATGTGTATGTGTATGTGTATGTGTATGTGTATGTGTATGTGTATGTGTATGTGTGTGTGCATGTGCATGTGCATGTGCATGTGCATGTGCATGTGCATGTGCATGTGCATGTGTATGTGTATGTGTATATGTATGTGTATGTGTATGTGTATGCGTATGTGTATGTGTATGTGTGTATGTGTGTATGTGTGTATGTGTATGTGTATGTGTATGTGTATGTGTATGTGTGTATGTGTAGGTGTGTATGTGTATGTGTATGTGTATGTGTATGTGTATGTGAATGTGTATGTGTATGTGTATGTGTATATGTGTATGTGTATGTGTATGTGTATGTGTATGAGTATTGGTATGTGTATGTGCATGTGTATGTGTATGCGTATGTGTATGCGTATGTGTATGTGTATGTGTATGTGTATGTGTATGTGTGCGTGCGTGCGTGCGTGCGTGCGTGCGTGCGTGTCTGTGTGTTCGCGCGTGTGATGTGGTGTGACGCGGTGTAGCGTGGTGGTGGTGGGTGGGGTAGTGCGGTGGTGGTGGCGGTGCGCGGTGGTGGTGCGCGTGCGTGCGTGCGTGCGTTGGTGGGTGGAAGTGGCGGTGGGTGTGCGTGCGGCGGGGCGGGGCGTGGTGCGGCGCGGTGGTGGCGGGCGGATGGGCGCGCGAGAAAGAGGCCTGCGCTGGGGCGAGAGCGCCATCCTGAACGACAGGCAAAAAACCGATCCGAAAATGAGGCCCATGCTGCAGCGGGAGCACGATTCGGAATGATTCGGGAGCAGAAATGAAGCCCGCGCCTCAGCGAGATCAGCATTTCAAATAGCCTGGCGAAGGACCCAACCATATGCAGCTGCGAGTACCGCAAGGATACCAGTGTCAAGCTCCCCCCGACCTTCGGTGGAGATCCCTATGGGGCCACGAAACGTGTGAGGGGTATGCCGAAATGGGTGTTGGGGAAGCCGAAATGGGTGGTGGGGAGGCATGCGAACCCTGCCACTGGGGCCTTCGGTGGAGCTCCCTATGGGGAAACGAAGCGTGTGAGGGGTGTGCCGAAATTGGTGGTGGGGAAGCATGCGAACCCTGCCACTGGGGCCTTCGGTGGAGCTCCCTATGGGGCCACGAAACGTGTGAGGGGTGTGCCGAATGGGTGGTGGGGAGGCATGCGACCCTGCCACTGGGGCCTTCGGTGGAGCTCCCTATGGGGCCACGAAACGTGTGAGGGGTGTGCCGAAATGGGTGGTGGGGAGGCATGCGAACCCTGCCACTGGGGCCTTCGGTGGAGCTCCCTATGGGGCCACGAAACGTGTGAGGGGTGTGCCGACATGGGTGGTGGGGAGGCATGCGAACCCTGCCACTGGGGCCTTCGGTGGAGCTCCCTATGGGGCCACGAAACGTGTGAGGGGTGTGCCGAAATGGGTGGTGGGGAGGCATGCGAACCAGCCACTGGGGCCTTCGGTGGAGCTCCCTATGGGGCCACGAAACGTGTGAGGGGTGTGCCGAAATGGGTGGTGGGGAGGCATGCGAACGCCTGCCACTGGGGCCTTCGGTGGAGCTCCCTATGGGGCCACGAAACGTGTGAGGGGTGTGCCGAGATGGGTGGTGGGGAGGCATGCGAACCCTGCCACTGGGGCCTTCGGTGGAGCTCCCTATGGGGCCACGAAACGTGTGAGGGGTGTGCCGAAATGGGTGGTGGGGAGGCATGCGAACCCTGCCACTGGGGCCACTGGGGCCCCTGCCACTGGGGCCTAGCTCCCTATGGGGCCACGAAACGTGTGAAGGCTGTGCCGAGATGGGTGGTGCGGAGGCATGCGAACCCTGCCACTGGGGCTTTCGGTGGAGCTCCCTGTGGGGCCACGAAACCCCCGAAATTGGGTGGTGCGGGAGGCTTGCCGAAATGGGTGGTGGGGAGGCATGCGAACCCTGCCATTGGGGCCTTCGGTGGAGCTCCCTATGGGGCCACGAAATGTGTGAGGGGTATGCCGAGATGGGTGGTGAAAAGGCATGCGAACCCTGCCACTGGGGCCTTCGGTGGAGCTCCCTATGGGGCCACGAAACGTGTGAGAGGTGTGCCGAGATGGGTGGTGGGGAGGCATGCGAACCCTGCCACTGGGGCCTTCGGTGGAGCCCCCTTATGGGGCCACGAAACGTGTGAAGGGTGTGCCGAAATGGGTGGTGGGGAGGCAGGCGAACCCTGCCACTGGGGCCTTCGGTGGAGCTCCCTATGGGGCCACGAAACGTGTGAGGGGTGTGCCGAAATGGGTGGTGGGGAGGAGTAATTGTAAAGGAAGTGGGGGAGAGGCCCAAAAGAAGCCCCCAAGAGGCCCAAAGAAGCTCCCAAGAGGCCTCCAGGAGGCCCCCAAGAGGCTCCCAAGAGGCCCCGCGACGACGTGACTGTACGTGCTCCGGACGTGCACCCCGCGAGGCGAGAGGAATCCACGTCCGGAGGTGACGTGCTGAGCGGCAGCGTTTTCCGGCGAACGCCTTAATGCAACGTATCCAATGTATCCAAAGATTGCATAATTGCCACATGCTGCATCGTGTCACAGTATTATGTGTCTCCCCCTAACCCCCCCCCAAAGGGGCTACGCCACATCCGTCGACCCAAAGTGGCCACCCCCTCCCGCGGCTCAGAAACCTACCAAAACCTTTTCGCAAATCTATGATTTTGACCTACAGGGCCTTTTGGGAGGCCACGAGGGCGCCGAGACGGCTCAAGATGGGCTCAAGAGGGCCCAAAAAGCCCCAACGACGGCCCAAGAGGGCCTCAAGAGCGCCCTCAACTGCGCCTCCAGAAGCCGAAGTCATTGATCTTCCCATGGTTTTGGCGATATTTCAGCGTTCTCGCCTTTGCGGCCGAAGCAGCTTCCCAAATCGCCCCAGAACAACCCAAAAAGTCCCCAAGAGGGCCCCAAGACGGCCCAAGAGGGCCCCAAGACGGCCCAAAGAGGTCCTCAAAACGGTCCAAGAAGCCCCTGGGAAGACCCAAACTGACCCCAAGAGCCCCAAGGCGGCCGCGGGAGGCCCCCAAGACGGCCTCCGAGGGGGCGAAGCGGCAGAAAAACGCCCCATGACGGCCCAGGACGCCCCCAAGAGGCCCCAAGAGGCCCCCAAGAGGCCCCCAAGGGGGCCCAAGAAGCCCCCAAGAGGCCCCCAAGAAGTCCCCAAGAAGCCCCAGAAGGCCCCAAAAGGCCCCATAGAAGCCCCCCGAAACCCACACAGCGACTGGAGTGTACTGGCATTTTTCCCCGCTGGGCGAAGTGCGGCGCAGCGCCAGCCAGGTGGAAGTCGGTCACGGCGGCGCCCATGATTAGAGCTGGCGCTGAAGGGGATATGGGGAGGGAGTATGAAAATCCACGTCCAGAGGTGACGTGTTTCCGGAGGCAGGTCCGCGGAGGCTATTATGCAACGTATCCAATGTATCCAATGATTACGTAATTGCTACATCTTGTATTGTGTTGATTATTATGTACCCCCCGAACCCCCCCCAGGGGCCACACCACTTCCGCCGACCCAAAGTGGCCCCTCCCTCCTGCGCTTCAGAAACCTAGAAAATCTAACCAAAACCTGTGGAAAATCTGTGATTTGGGCCCCGTCGCCCTGTTTGGGGCCCCACGAGGGCGTCCAGACGGCCCAAGATTCATTGTGAAAGCTGGAAGCCTTTAAAAAAGAACGTGACCAGACAGCGCAAGAGCGCCCCCAAGACGCCCACACGGGGCTCCGAGAGGCCCCCAAGAGGCCTCCCAGAGGCCCCCAAGAGGCCTCACAGACGCCCTCGCGAGGACCCTCTAAGAGGCCCCAAAGAGGCCTCCAAGGGGCCCCCAAGAAGTTCCCAGAGGCCCGACAACGACTGGACTGTACGTGCTCCGGACGTGCACCCCGCGAAGCGAGAGGAATCCGAAAAAGAACGATGTCCAAAGGCAGCAGGGGCCGAAATCGAGGAACACATCCGGGGCCGAACAAAGATCGTGCCGCCAGGCATCCGTGCCTGGAGCGCGCGCGCGGGCGGCGCCGCTCCCCGCCGTCCTCCAGCTCCGCGTCCGCCGCGGCCAGGCTGGGCCCGAGGCTCGTGGTGGCGAGGAAGCCCCGGAACTCGGGTGGCCTGGGACGCCAACATTTTGGTTGACCCCAGAGGGCGTCCAGCTGCAAGGGGGTGGTGCAATAGATTTGGGACAGTTGTATTGCAAATGTATTGCCCCAGCGACTTGTACTGCATTGCATTGCAACTAACGCATTGCACGCAAAAACCAAGCAATACATCTGCGCACCAGAATGAATTGCACGTCCCAAGTCTGTTGCAACCCCACAAATCTATTGCACCATATCTATTGCACCACCCCCTTGTCGCTGGACCCCCTCTCGGGTCAACCAGACAACAGGTACCCACACGGCTACTCCACGGACCCCTCCTGGGACGCAGAAGGGCATACTGTAGGTTGATGTGTGCTGATGTTGGAAGCGCGTCGTGCGGCCCCATTTGCATCTAGCGCGCCCCACTGATGCCCGATCGCCGGAGCAAAAACCTCTGCCCAGCCGCCGACGGACGAAAGTTGGAGGCGCACGTCCGACACGAACACTTGGCAACAAATCTTGCAGCTCATCGTTTCCCCGAGCTCGGGGATGGACAGAACCCCCTTTCGCAAAACGTGGTGTAGTGAAAACGACCTTGGGCCCGAACCCGGCGGGCGCAAGCCTGGAAAACGACGGGCGCGGCGCTCCCTCGAGAACCGAAAGCGGACAACTCGCTGATCGACGTGTCAGGGTGGGGTGTCTGTCCACCCTGGAAGCCTCTGCCAAGCCGCCGACGGACGAAAATTGGAGGCGCACGTCCGACACGAACACTCGGCAACAAATCGTGCAGCTCGTCGTTTCTCGGGGGGGACGAGCGGGGGGGATAGCAAAGGGTAGGGTAGAGAATCAGCTCACGTAGCTGATTTTCCCAGCGCCTCCCCGCGCCGGGAGGCGCTCATGTATCGAGGAATTGGGCCCGGCGGCGGGGCCGAAACCAGCTGCATGCACGGATTTCGTACCCCCCCCCCTTTCCTACCCCCCCGCTTTCGCTCGGCCCGATTGGCCACAGATCCTGCAGCCGGTCGCTTCCCCGAGCGGCCTGGCCAGCAAGGTGCCCGCCGCGGAGCTCCTGCTGTGAGGTCTCTCCGAGCGTGCGCGCCGCCCCGGCGGGGCCGACGCGCACCCCTGGGTGCACGCTTTCTTGTTCGGCGGTGGGCACACCTCCCTTCCTAGTGAACCGGGAGGGAGGAGATGGAGGGCGGAGGAGGAGGGCGGAGGAGGGCGGAGGAGGAGAGCGGAGGAGGAGGGCGGAAGAGGAGGAGGAGGAGGAGGAGGAGGAGGAAGAGGAGGAGGAGGAGGAAGAGGAGGAGGAGGGAGGAGGGAGGAGGAGGAGGGAGGAGGAGCAGGAGGGAAGAGGAGGAGGAAGGAAACGGCCTAGGACCGAAACCGACGCACCTGGACCCGCAAAAATGACGGCCGCGACGCCCTCTCGCGAACCGAGAACGGCCAATTCGCTTATCGACGTGTCAGGGCAGGAGGTCTGTCAACCTCCGATTCTTGTTCGGCGTTTCGACATTGGGCGGAAGGGGGGAGGAGGGGGGGTCTGACTCTGGACCTCTGCTTAGCGCGACTGTTTGCAACAGTGCGTCCCACGGGGGACTCCACCTGCTCGAAAAACGGGCGCCAAAACAGCCAAGCTCCACTCCATGGGGGGGGAGGGAGGGGGGCGAGGGCCCGCGCCGATCGGCAAAGCAACGAATAAGAAAACGACGACTAATGCAGGTGTGCCTGGGTGGTGCCGCATCTCCCCAAAAGCGTCCTGACCAGAACTCTCCGAGGCGGACCCAGCCGTGGCGACTTGGGCCTCCTGGCAGGCCCACGTGGGCCAAAAGACGAGGCAGAGGCAGGTGGCGGCATCCGGAGCCTGCCCCCACCAACCCTCGACTCTTCTGAACCGGTGGGACCCCAGGGGTAGGGCTCGGATTTCGCAACGCGCTTCACGCATTCCGAACCCTACCCCCGCCGCCCTTCGACGAAAAGCACCCCTAAACCTTTGGGAGGGGACTTCAGTTATGAGGACAAAAAACATCAGGGATCAAAGGGGTCTTGCTTGCAGACGTACCCGACGAAACCACCTACTTGTTTAGGGAATCCCGAGAACCCATCCTGAGCTGGGCCACGCCTCCCTAGTGCCATCAGGGCTAGGGGTGCAGAATGCTTACTGAACAGAGTGCCTGAACCGTTGATCGGTGATGGCGAGGTTCGGATTTCACTAGGCGGCGCGCACGGGGGGAAGTGAGAAGGGGCGGGCTTTCTCAGAAGGCTTAGAAGGCTCATAAGCCTTCCCCGAAGACAAAAAACAACTTCTCAGAAGGCGCGGGGGCTTCTGAGAAGTCGGGCCGCCTTCTGAGAAGGCCTTCTCCTTCTCATTTCCCCCCCTCGCTCGCCGTCACCGCCAGACACTGGACGCACGGTCAACCCGTGTAGTAAGGATGCGCGAGAAGGATGCGAGGACCTTGGACCTCCTGCTCCTCCTCCTCCTCCTCCTCCTCCTCCTCCTCCTCCTGCTCCTCCTCCTCCTCCTCCTCCTCCTCCTCCTCCTCCTCCTCTCCTCCTCCTCCTCCTCCTCCTCCTCCTCCTCCTCCTCCTCCTCCTCCTCCAAGGGTCGTTGAGCGAATCGGTACCTTTTCGTCCTCCGGGCGGCCAGGCGGCGGCGCCGGGCGCCTCCGGCGGCAGGCTGCGGGCGTAGGCGTGGAACGCGTCCTCGGGCCGCGCCAGCGCGCGGCAGAGCCTCCGGTGGCAGCTCACAGGGCGCCTCCATGCCATCTTGGTACGGCAGGTTCGTGGCGCGCCGTCTTCGGCCTTGGTTTCTGACACCGCGGTAACCGTTCAACCTTACACGATAGAGACCATTTCCGAAGCATCAGATCGTTCAATATCGACCGTTCCTGGGTCGCCAGCGGCGTTCAACCTTGAACGCCGACTGCGGGGTCGCCGCCAATCGACATGACGCGAACCTACTGTAGTCCCCAAACGTAGTGGTGACAACACCCAGCGGTGAGTCTAGGCGATTTGATATCACCACCCGGTTTGAGGACTCGCGTGGTTCTTCGAGGATGTCCCGAACGCGGGTGGGTCCAGGAGTCGCAAAACCCAGCGGTGACCCCGTGTTCCAAAACCTGGCGGTGCCTTTTTGGAAATTCCAAGTCATCACCTGATATCTCACCACCTGGCTTGGGGTCTCCCAACCATCGGGGAACCAGCATTGACATAAACATAAAAGCTCGGAGGTCCGCGCGGATCTCTTGGATCGGCGCTGGAGCCCTCTGGCAACGCCCTGGCGCCTCTGGCGCTGGTCCAGCGCCGATCCGAGAAATCCGCGCGGACCTACAAGTTGAAATGTTTGTGTCAGTGCTTGCTCCCCGAATCTTACTGGCTCTTGCGAAATAGACGCTAACCAACGCTGACCGACGCCAATCGACGCGAGTCGACGCTACATCGAGGCTAAACATGTGTGCTGCATCGACTATCAGACGCTAGCGCGCTGTAATGCCCTGGAAAGACAGAACTACGAGGACACGCAAGGCTCCCACGATTGGCGGCGCGCACAAGGGGGCAGGGGCAGGGGGGAAGGCTGCTTAGGAGGCTGCTTCTTAGAAGACGCCATCCCTACATCTGTAGACAAGAGCCGCGCATTCTAAGAAGCAGGGGTGTTTCTAAGAAACCTTCCCCCCTCTCCCTAACCCCCCTTCTGCGCGTGGCCGACATGATTCGCTGCTGAAAGAGCCGCAGGCAGAGCAGCAGCTCGGGCCGCTCCCGCTCCGACCACTCCCGCAGCAGCTGCGCGACCTGCGCCACGACGCCGTCCTGGGCGGCCGCCTCGCTCGTCAAGAAGAGGCGGGTCGGCAGCGAGAAGGCCACCTCTCTGGGTAGAAGAGTACCCCGGCGAAGGACCTCGCCATACAGACAGACCGGGGTATAAAGATCGAGGTCGGCTCGGGGAGGGCATCCTAGTGCTCGTCATGTGTGTTGGATGTTCCTGTGCATCCTGGGGGAGGGTGCCCTCGAATCCTCTTCATTTTGGCGAGCGGAGGATCTCATGCTCTTGAAGGATGAACTTCTGTCCTAGGTCCGACTGTCTGCAAGCGCGAATACCGTGAGGCAAATGGGACGAAGGATGGGATCTCCCCATGCTGGGGGCGCGCAAACATGGATTAGCGATCCATGGATTTGGCGCGCGGTCGCCAAATCTATGGATCGGGAGAGGTGCCCTCCCCAAAATGCGGCCAGTGCTGCCTGCTGCCTCATTCGGCGGCGGAAATCCGCGATTTCCCATGGAAACGGGACCCGTCGCTGTTTGCGATCGCCTGTCTATGGGGCCACGAAGCGCGTGAGGAGAGTGACGACACGGGCCGTGAAACGTGAGAGGGGTGCGCCGCGCTCGACGGGAAGAGGCGGGTCGGCAGCGAGACGGCCACCCCTCTAGGCAAAACGAGCATGATCACTCTCTGAGATCTGGGCGCTGCATCTTTTTACACTGGGCGTCTGCGTTCGGTTTTCAGTCCCCGGGACCATCACAGATCGATCCGGCTCGAAGGATGCTGCAGAAAGATGGGGTCGATGATTCTGGTCATGATTTGTGGCGAGATTGCGTTTTTTTCGCAACGTCAGATTTCAGGGTCATTACTGTGAGAAGGCGAAAACCCGCCCCCACCCCCAGTCCCGACCCCATCCCCGAACCCGCGATTCAAGGAGTCGGGACTGGGGGTGGGGGTAGGTTTTCGGGGTCCAGGAAGGAAGAAAATCCGCCCCCATCCCAGTCCCGAACCCCTGAATTGCCGGCTCGGGGATGGGCGTCGGGACTGGGGGGTGGGGGTGGGTTTCCGCCTCCTGATACTGTGCTTCGAACGAGGCCCACCCGAGAACGCGAGGCGGGATACCAAGGGAGCAGCGGGCCCCCTGGGCGCCTGGCGGCCGCAGTGTACAGTCGTCACTCGTCAAAGGCGCGAGGCGGGATACCCCGGGAGCACCGGGACCCCCCTGGGGCCTGACTCCTTGCACCGACCTTGCAGACGTGCTGCAGCGGATTTTCGCGCGGATTCCTGTCAATGCTGGTCCCCGAAACGGCGAGCGAAAGACGAAATTAATTTCACGTGGATTTGTTGCAGTCTTCATTCCTGGCCGGAAAAAAAAAACGCACGAATCCAGGCCCATCCCAGTGTTTTCCGAACGAAATCCGCTTTGCGATGTTGGCGCCACGAGGCCTGTGGCCGCGGCATGCACTGAGCGAGACAAGTCGGGAGCTCTTCTCCTGAAGTCTAAGCGAGCGTTTCTTTATGTTCGGCGATAACGGGCGTCTTGGGGGGGGGCGGGGGGGGTATGACGTAACGCCCCCCCTCCGCCATGTGGCTCCGGCACCACAGCCGCGCCCGCGCGCACGACGCGGCGAGCGACAAGCGATGACGACAACGACGCGAGCAGCATGTAGGTGGCAATCTGCCCCCCTGCGCCTGCGTACACCACAATACTCGCGTGCACCACAGCACGCATGTACACCACAGCGCCTGCGTACATCGCAACAGCCGTGTGCAGCGCAACGCCTGTGTACACTGCAGTGTTTGCGTACACTATAGACCCGGTGTACATGTGCACACCGGAGGCAACCATGTGCAACACAACGACTGTGTACACCACAGTGCTTGCGTGCACCGCGGCGCCTGTGCACGCCACACGCCACAGCGCCTGTCTACACCACAACATCCGAGTGCAACGCAGCGCAATTGTACACCGCAGTTCCTGCGTGCATAGGACAGGTAGAAGGAGCCTGTACGTGAGGATCTGCTGCGGAAGCGCCACGCCAGGAAACTGCTGATAATCGAATGCGACGTTTTTCCCTCTTCCCTTCCCCTCCACTTCCACATCGTCCTCCTCTTCCTCCTCCTCGTCCTCCTCCTTTCTCCCTTCCTCCTCCTCTTCCTCCCCCTCCTCCTCCTCCTTACCCCCTGTCGTGCGGGTTGGCGCTACAGCGCACGTGCGCAACTCAGCGTGCACCGCAGAATGGTCTATTGAATCGGCCCACTTGGTTCTCGGACGGCCAATGTAGCTGGATCCTCCTGGACGTAGATGAGAGGAGTTACGGTGATGCGGGCGAACTCGGAAGGACTCGTAGATTCATTCCCCTGGCGCTCCCTTGTCCATAAAGATTGTTGTCTTGTGTTTTCGGTGGAATCCACAAACGATCCATTTTGTCATAATGATTCCTTCCAACATTGTACATACAATACTGGTGTTGTGTTGCACACGGTTGCTGTGATGCACACAAGCGCCGTGGTGCACACAGGCCTAGCAATGCACGCAAGCATTGTGGTGTACACTGCTGTGTTGCATACGGTTGATGTGGTGTACGCAGGCGCTGTGGTGTACACAAGAGCTGTTCTGCCCGCGCGCGCGGTGGCACAAACTGACGCTGTGTCGCACGCGGCTGCCGTGGTGTACATAGGCGGTGTGGTGTACACAGGCGCTGTGGTGCACGCAGGCACTGAAATCTACACAAGCGTTGTGGTCCAGATCGCCACCTACATGCTGGTGCCACCCGTCCTCCGTCATTCCTAAGCATTCCCAGGCGCCGCCGGCGCGAAACGTGACGCCATCGACCCCGTCCACCCCCCCCCGAAATCATTGCCGTCATCGGCCCGGAATAAAAAAAAAACAGGCTCCAGCCGCGTCCGCGCGCACGACGACGATGAGCGACGAGCGACGAGCCACGAGCCACGAGCGACGACGACGACGACGACGTCGACAACGACGACTGCGGACCAGACTCCTATGCTGATTCCTACGCGGACACCTACGCGGATTCCAATACGCACGGCGGCAGTGCCAGGAGCGCCCTGGGGGGGGAGCGTTACGTCATAGGGGGGGAGGCGGGGGCCATGACGCCCGCCATGCCCCAAGCAATAAAGAAATGGTCTCTAACAACTCCGACCTATCGGGTGCAGAGACCTGACCGTCCGTCGGAAACCTGTCGGGAGCTGCTATATTGTGATCCGACTCGGCGACTGCTTCCTTGTTCTTGGACGACTCCCTCAGTCGACCCCGGCCACGATCAATCCCACATGAGGCCCTCGCGGCGGAAAATCCTAGACCATGGGATGGACACATGGGGATATCTGCGTAGGCAGCACACGCGCGACTGTCTTCGTAGTTGACCGCGACTTCCTGCGTCGCTCACGTACCCATCAAGCGAAAGAAGTGGGTGGGAACATGAAGTCGGAAAGGCGTTGCAGGTAGAGATTCGATCTCCGCCCGCCTCCCTGAAGAGGCAGGAAGAGGGAAACCCGCTCGATCCTGGACGTAGGGGGGCGCCTAAAGTAGACTGGAACCTGGGAGTCCAAAAATGCCGACTCCGACTCTTTGAAACATCGGCCCCCCAGCGCCCTTCCCCCGTGGAATGCCAGGGGGGGTTGGCCGTGGCGCGTCCGTGGGGTGGCGGGGGGGGGGCGGATTCGGGGGGTGCTCCTGGCCAATTTGCCCCCCTAGGTGGGGACACAGGCCGTACCCTTCGGGTTTCGAGGGCGTACCCCTAACTGGGGAGTAATTTGGCGGGGGTCTCGAAGGGGATGGGGATGGGGATGGGGGTCCGTTAAACGATACTCGGCGGTGGACAAACCTCCCTTTAGTAAAGCACCCTGTAGTGAAAACGGCCTATGACCGAAACCGACGGGCCTGGACCCGCAAAAATGACGGCCGCGAAGCCCCCTGGCGAACCGAAAACGGCCAATTCGTTAATAGACGAATCAGGGTAGGAAGTCGATCCACCTCCGAGATATACTTACCTGACGTGACGTTGCCCCTGACCCCCCCCGAGGGGCCTCGCCCGCGCCAATAGCCCGGCGCGCAAACGCACCGAGGCCGCCCGCCGCCGCGTCGGGCCGCACCTCCACGGCGTCGAAGGCGGCCCCGCCGCTCCGCAGCCAGGGCTCCAGCGCCTACAGGGGAGGAGGGACCGACCGTCTGGCATTCCTGTAGGCCTACCGCGACGTGCTCTTAGAACCTAGAACAAGGTTCTTAGAACATAAACCCGATGTGTTAAAACAAGACAGTACCAGCCAGAAATATTCTAAGAACACTTCGTGGAAACCACAAAAGGTTCTTAGAACACTGTTTGGTAGGCCTATAGGCACGCCGAGACGTTTCCCACTGCTTGATGCAGGGGAGGGCGCCCAGGGGCACGCAGAGAAGCAGACACGGATCCCAGGAGTCCCAGCATTTTCCCATATTTGGTGGTGCGCACAAGGGGGTGGAGGGAAGGGGGACGGCTTCTTAGAGGGCGCCGGCCTTACATCTATAGATAAGGCCCGCGCCTTCTAAGGAGCAGGGGTGCTTTTAAGAAGCCCTCCCCCCTCCCCCCACCCCCATCTGAGCCGCCGTCCCGGATCGAGGCTTTGGGTGCAGCGCCCAGGTACCCTGTACCTCCGCCCTGCGAGCCTCTCCTCGGGACTGCTGCCATACGTGCCCGCCCGCCGCGCTAGCGCGCAGCAGGGCAGCCGTGATTCAGTCGTCTGCCACGGAGACAGGCAGACGAAAGCGGGTGGACCCCGCGTGGCACAGACGACAGCGCCAGGCTCGCAGCAGAGCTAGAGTGCTAGTCCAAGTTGCCGCAGCAGCAGAATTACTACGACAGCACCATTCGAGTTCAATGGGTGCTAGACAGGGATCACGACAGTTTCAGAACAAAGGGGGAGGCACAAAGTCAGTGCCATGGCAGCGCACGCAACAGAGTTTCAAGAAACTATGGGAATGTCCAGCATGCGCATGTGCCAACCCCTGGGATTCGTACACATTAAAAATTGTTTCCCCTCCATGTCTCAGCAGTCGAGTGAGCGACCATGGCTCACGAGATCAGCATCGCGTGCCCCGAGAAGACGAGCCGCCACAGCTCAGCCGACACATGGTGATGCAGCGAAATCGACGGCAGGAGATCAGCAAGAGTCCCATGACGATCTCATACCTTTGTTACCGGCCACGCCTGAGATTGCCACCAGTCACAAAAGATGGAGGGATACGCCAGAGGATCCTAAATTGCTGGGAGAATATCGCAAAGCTCTAACATCCACCATGGAGTCGTTGGAGAGACAGATTCGTTGTGCAGATGCTCTCACATTTGATGCCCAGCAAATTTCGGCTTTGCATGAAGAATATGCAGTTGTGTTGTATCAGCTCATGCACAGCCGTTCGCCACAGGCAAGAGTGACCAAACAAAGGTTATTCGTCAATCGGTGTCGCAGACGCCTGACAGATGCCACTGCGACGTTGAATATATTGTATGAACAGATCGACGCAGCGGAAGTCCAATGTCAGCATTTGCAAGAGGAAGTTACACAGGCAGAGCGGTTGCTTGAGCACTTCGAGGAGCTCGAGGATTCGCTACCAGTCATGTCAGCAAGAGCAGCTAATGATCAAGAAGACGATGATGACATTCGCATGGCCGAGGACGATGGTCCCGCAGGGCACTTTCGACCAGGACATAGAGCTCCAACACCTCAGTCGCCAGGTAAGGCATCAGTTGCCTCAACTGCAGCGACCACTCCCTCGCGCACAGGCCATCACGCATGGCCCATGGCGTCAGGGAAAGGAGCCAGCCAAGCAGATGTAGCAGCCACCCCTACGAGGGCCGCTGCGCAGCCTCATCAGCAGGTAACACCACCTGGAGAGGCCCAGTCTGCGGCAGCGAATGACATCGCCGTGCCCACACTGCTCGCAGCACTCCAACAGAGCAATGCGCAGCTGCTCGCCAACATGAGGAACTTCCAGACCGCCGTGACCACGCTGCAGACGGAGATCAGCACGCTCAGGACGGAGAAGGAGGAGGACATGAACAAGATGCGCCAGGCCGCAGTGGAGGCAGCCCAGCAGGTCATGGCGGCGCAGTCGAACGGCCCCAAGAAGTACCAGCAGCCCACCGACCCCAGTGGCCCAGCAGGCAGGTCGCGCCCGCATGGCAGCGCTGCGGCGAGGCCGCGGCACAGCGAGATCAGCATCCCCGCGTCGACATGAAGATAGTGGGCAAGCAGGTGCCAAGACCATGCGCGCAAGCACGGCAGGAGAAGGATCGATGGGAGCAGGAGCAGCCGACATCGCCCAGCGAGAGGCCGCCCAGGCGGAGGACGCAGCCGGGCAGCCTACGGGGGCTGAAGCCGAGCCTGCAGGCAAGGATGACAGCGACAGCGAGCTTTTGGCCGCTGTTGCTGCCGCGCCAGCCACCGCACCAGTTTTTCGCTAGGGGTCGTGTCAGGAGCGTCTCGACCCGTCTTGAATTCAAATACTCCCATCCAAGATCCTGATTTTCCAGCTAGCCCATTCCCCAGTGAAGAGGACAAGCCAACGGAAAATCGCTCAGAGCACCTCGGATACCAGATTCACAGCTACCCAGTGGAATCAACACCAGGTGTCCCCTATTCTCCCATACCACCGCTCCACTCTACCAAGAAGTTGCTAGAGAAGAAATGGCCCATCCAGCTTTCCAATGACTTGCTGTCGTGGGCTCAGTTTTGGCATTCATCTACAGTCTCAGCCTTCGCCAGTCTTGTTCCTTTCGACCCGAAGGCCCAGATCGACCATCTCAAGATATACACAGATGCGACGGCAGGGACCTTCAAACATCAGGGGCAGATGTGCTCACCAGCATGGTGTTCTTGCTGTCACCACTCTCGGGGTCTCTTTCCTAGGATATCTAGCTGGTCCTTTGCAGGGGTGGGATGCTTCTGATGCGAGAGCCCCGTTAAGAGCTGAGCTGGAAGCGGCCATTTGGGCCACAGCTTGGCTTTTGCAAGCACCATTGCGTTGCAGACAAGCTCCGGTATGCTTTAACACAGATAATATGCACGTACTCCGTATATACCAAGGAGGATATGTGCATGGCGTGCTGCTACCTGCTAAGACACTACTTGACAGTCTTACTCAGATCATACGTGCGTGTGTGATTGTGGTGGCGTACGAGCACGCGCATGGACACACTGCACATCCGTGGAATGAGTGCGTGGACACGCTCGCGCGCCTGTACGCCATGCGTGTATTGCCTGATTTCATCGAGCCTGCGTGGAGATCCCTCATACATCAGGACCCCCACCAGAAGGCCCTACCTTGGATTTGGTTACTTTTCTCCGACTCCAGCACCCGACAGGCATACCCACCCGACCACGGTACGCCTCTTCCTACGCCTCAGGTCCCCACTACGGGTATTCGGGAAATCTTACCGATCCCCAAGAGACCCCCACGAGGCCGACATGTGTTTGCCATGGGCTGGATGGCCATGGCCAATGTGCTCTCGCTGGACCCCCGAGCCTACAAGGGTTCCCGGGTTCCCGACAGGCACACGACAAGTTTCAAGGTTTTAACGCCACAGGCCGCATGATGCAGCTGGCGGGGCAGTTTGCGCAGCGGCCCTACTTCATAGTAGGCACAGTTGAGACGCGTCTCAGACGGACAGGCACCTCCGAGCTTGGCCCGTACTTTTTGTTGCACGCCCAGGTTAACGACTCCGGAGGGGATGGCTGTACTGTATGGATCAACACGCACTGGGAGTACCAGGAGGGATGCAATGTACAGCCTTCTCACTGCCAGGTGCTACATGCAGCGCCAGATATCATGATCGTGGCCGTAAGGGCCCCTTCGCTCTCACTTTGTGCATGTGTTGCTCATGCTCCGCATTCGCGCCGACCCCCGGCACACATACGACAATGGTGGAAACAACTACAGCAGCTCATTACACGGTACAGAGAGACTGCAGAGCATGTTGTTACACTGATCGATGCCAATGCAGCAGTGGGATCACACACAGATGCACATGTGGGGCCCATTCATGCGGAGCCTGAAAACCTACCAGGGCACAGTTTCCGCATGTTCCTCCAGGGCAGCCCAATGGGCTCCATCCACCTTCTACGAAGACCCCTCGGGATCTGCAGGTACCTGGACGGCCCCAGGAGCACGCACCACACCTAAGAAGCGTGACTACATAGCGGTGTCTTTTGATATACGTGTGCCTGCGCAAGGAGTCGATCACGGCATCGACCTCACTGTCACGCAGCCAGACCACAACGTGGTGGCAGCATGCTTGCTTTTCCCACCGTCCAGCTTCGCGCCAACAGCACCGAGGCCCTACAAGGTGCAGCACGATCCTGCCATGTACAAGGATCCAGTGTCCGCCAGGCTATTCCAACACTTGCTTACGCAGTTCCGACAGCCCGACTTTGCAGTACACAGTACAGATCATGCCAAGGCCTGTGAAGAATACGTGAGATACGCCATGGAGACAGCTTTTCCAGTACGTACGACGGCGGCGGGACGGCAGCCTCGGCAATCTTGGATCAGCACCAGCACACTCGGTATGCAGGATGAGCGAAGCATATACTTACGCCTAGCTCGCAAGATCGGGCTGCAGGCTCACAGAGCCATGGTACGTATCATCTTTTTTCGCTTGGCAGCTGCATTTTGCAACAACAGAGGCAGATCCTGAGAGGCCACGTGGCCCTAGCAAGAGAACACGTATGCCCTGCTTGCCTACGCTAGTAAGACGCACGCGGAAGCTACAGCAGCCATGCCTCCTCCTTCCGCAAGCAACGGCATCGCTCTTGTGCCGAGAAGCCGACATACGCACGCAGCAAGGCAACGGGAGAGGCATAGGCAAGCCACGCTTACTTGCGCACTGGGGTCATCAAGGGGTCACGGCCATCATACTACCTCCCCCTTTCAAACCACAGGAGTATCAAACGGGACATGGGATGGAGACGGGAATATGGGACTACATTACCTGTTGCTGGGACTGTGCGCATGGAGTGCGTGCTTGTGTTCTAGCACATCGTGAGCTGCTCCTTTTTCACACTACCCTATTGACCCGACATGCGACTATGCAAGATGCCATGCAGCACTACAACAACCTTCTGCAGGGAGTTTCGGATGCATGGGACCGCAGGCAGTATGATCAGGTGTTTGCCAAACTACGTGCTATGGGAATAGGTTCGTCTAAGAAGGTAAACACTAGAGCCCTACCCATCCTGGAGCTAGAGGATGGCAGCATGGCTGCCACCCATGAGGAAGCAGCAGATAGATGGCTTCGCCACTTTGCGGCGGAAGAGGTTGGAGTGGTAGTGCCAGTTGCCGACGCCAGCGCCGCTGCACGAAGTATCCCATGCCTTCCTCAGGATCTCACACATGACATCCCATATGAGGAAGTGCTTCTCCCCACCCTCTCCAACTACCAGAGAGCTTGCCGCACTGCCAAGCCCTCGGCTGCCAGCTTAGATGGTATCCCAGGGGCCCTTCTCAGAAGATTTGCCACGGCCCTGGGAGCCCTGTTCTATCCTGTGGTGGTCAAAGCATGTACCCGCATCGAGGAACCTTTGCAATGAAAGGGGGGCAATTACTGGAACATCTGGAAGAAGAAAGCTACCCCTGCCATATGCAAGAATCATCGGTCTGTTATGATATCCTCCCAGCCTGGGGAAAAAATACCGACAACTACTGCGGGCGCCGCTTGCAGAAGCTCTCCCTGCACATGCAGGGGATGCACAGTATGGAGGAATTGCGGGGAGAGGCGTTGACCTTGCAGCGCTGGCTATACGCTCCTTCCAGGAACTCTCACAGACGCTCTAGCTATCAACTCTCTTTTTCATGTTAGACGCAGTTTCCGCTTTTTATCGTGCAGTGCGAGAGCTAGTCATGCAGTTGGGCACCTCAGATACGGACCTAACACATCATAATACAAACAGCGGGGCTCCCACCTGGTGCCATTGAGGACCTCAAGGCTCATATTGCTGCACATCCCACACTACTAGAACAAGCGGGGATATCACGACACATACGCGCGCTCACAGCTTCTAGCTACTCAGGCAATTGGTTTTGGTATCCAGGAGCGTCAGCAGTCGCCTTCTCGCTTGAAGGAGCGGTACCAGGACAGCAGCTAGGCGACGTAATGTTCAACTACGTCATGGCAGCATGTGTGAAGGAAGCTCAGCAGGGACTGCAGGAGCTGGAGCTAGACCTACGCGTACCCATTCATTACATGCTACCATGTCAGACATGATGCAGCAAGCTCCCGACACTATGCGAGGAGGGCTCGAGGTATGTTTTTTCGATGATGGTGCGATTGTTGTCATAGGAGCAGCCCTGCACCTGCTCGAAGCAGCGCCCAAGGTAGCTGCAGTGGTCGCCGCCAGCTTTGTGAGAAGAGGCCTCAGGCTCAGTTTCGCCGCAGGCAAGACGGAGGTGCTGTTTC
>CAUYUJ010011001.1:516897-524397 GCA_963575745.1 Prorocentrum cordatum | reverse complement strand
TGTTGGGGGCGCCAAACGGCAATTCTAGCTGAGACGTCCCACCAAAATCGGCGCGAACGGGCTCGTGAGATCAGCCAGGGTGGCTCCCCCTTGGGGCTCCCAAATGATGCCCCTGGCAGCGTTTTGTGACCATGAGGCTCTCAAGAGATACATGTTGGGGGCGCCAAACGGCAATTCTAGCTGAGACGTCCCACCAAAATCGGCGCGAACGGGCTCGTGAGATCAGCCAGGGTGGCTCCCCCTTGGGGCTCCCAAATGATGCCCCTGGCAGCGTTTTGTGATCATGAGAGAGTGTGAGTGTGAGCTTAACTTATCTTATCTTATCTTGAAATCTCTTCTTATCATATCTTGTGCTATCTTGTCTTATCTTGTAGTATCTTATACTGTCTTGTCTTATCTGGTGATTATCATTGGGAGGAGGGAGGCGCGAGCGGGAGGAAGAAGGAGGAGGAGGAGTGGGAGGCGTCAGAGTAATAACAAGAACCCCAATCCTTAGGATATGGGGAACAAAAATACATGGTTACACAGAGTACTACAGAACTTGCAGTGGGTGCGAACCACCAACTGCCGACTTCGTGATATGCCAGATCCAGTTGAGGACTTCCAGGCATGGGAAGTTCGAATATTGCAGTCTCTCCCAGCTTGGAAGAAAGTTCTGCACGCCACCCTTGCTGCGCACGCAGATGCAGCGGCGAGAGCAGCCCTGGCCGACAAGGCGCAGCAGGATTTCTTTCAGCTTGTGCACCCGGCAGGAGTACCGATACCGATCACGAATGTGAATCACCCTCTCCATCCCTCCCCGCAGGTGCAAGTTGACCTTCGATGCATGTGGTGTGACTATGTGGGTAAGACTACAGATATCGACCGCAGGATTTCAGTGGAACAGCTGCCGAGTGGATACCCATACGAGTGCACAGAAAGGAGATGTTTGTGCTCAACCTTTTCTCAGGCAGGCGACGCGAAGGCGACGCGCAGGCCTGGATTGAGCAGGAGCACGTTGCGACAGCCTACCATATTATCATGCTTTCAGTGGACATCGCCATTGACACAGATATGGGGGACCTCATGCGCACAGATACTATCACACAGTGGGGTGAACACATCTTGGCCAGACGGGTGTGGAACACAGGGGGGGACCCCCTTGTGAAACCTGGAGCGCGGCCAGATGGCTGGACGGGGGTCCCCCCCCTTTACGTACACATGAGTGGTTCTGGGGCGTCCCTTGGGTTTCAGAACGACAGGCCCTACAATTACATGCGGCCAACACGTTACTGCAGAACCTTGTGTTCCTCTTGGGCTGCCACATGGTTGCTGGGACCTCTGGGTGGATCGAACATCCCCTCCCGGCCCACTGGAGGCCAGAGGCCCCCAGCAGCTTCCACTGGGAGCCCCTCGAGGCCCTAGCCTCAGCCCCCATCACGATCACGGCCGACTTTGATCAATGCACGTTGCAGCCGACAGATCGAGACCCAGCGGAGTTTGGCAGAGCTCCCACGCGTCTCCTCGGACTGAGGATGCCATGTTTGCGACGACGCCTGTGCGACGGCCCAAGCAATGGCTGGTGTCACCACGGGAGAGGAGTGCACAAAATACTGCAGGGGAAGGAACATGTTGGAGGACGCACGGTCTTTAAGACGCATGCTAAGAAAACATATCCTGAGGAGATGTGTGCACGTTTAGCAGCAGCCATTGCAGCCTCCATGCAAAATATTTATGCAGATGCTGACAACGATGATCAGCAATTTGACGAGAGCGCGCTGTGCGCCGACCTACGCAAGTTTTACCTGCCAGAGATAGGTGCGGACTTCGAGACTGCACCAGATTTTGCAGGAGGAAAGACCAAGATGCAGAGAGCCGACCCAGAGATGCACAGGTTCCAGGAAGATCCCAGTGAGACTCCCAAAGGCCCCATATGTGCTCCGACTCCGGCTACCACCCCAGCTCCGACTCCTGCTCCTGACAGCCCCAGCATGAATATTCCCATGCATGAACCAGGATCGGATGAGGAGCTAGAGGTTGAGAATTTGCTGGGGCTTTGCCCCTCCCTTCCCGTCTCTCCCCCTCTGCTGCCTCTGCCTCCCTCGCCCCCGCGGCCGCCCCCCCTAACGGGAGAGCAGTTGGACCTCATCGCCGCCAAGCGCGCCGAGGCCCGCCGCCGCCGCGAGGCCAAGAGGGCCGAGGCGCACAGGCGGCGTGCGCCCTGGTCAGGCGCCATCTCGTTTTCCAGCTTCTTCGAGGCCGGGCCCATTCCCAGCTGGCCTCCCCCTCCCACAGGTCTGGAGGGGTAGGAGGTAGCTCAGGCAGGCGTGAACGCGGACCCAGGTCCCATGTCACCGTCCCACCACACCACACCCATCTGCGCGTGGCTGACATGTGTCCTGGATTCTCGTCCTCCATGGTTCCCCACATGTTCCTCGGAATCGACGATGATTTGCGTCTGTGTGCCCGTGTTTCTGCCCTGCTGCAGGGAGAGGGAACAGACGGCACACATAAAACGAACATCGTCTGGCCGACCCCCATCCCCGACGGGGGTGGCCTGAGCCCCTCTGGCCCGTTTCCCCCCCTGGATGGGGACAAAGGCCGTGTCCTCTGGGCTTCGAGGGGTATATCCTCAATTGGGGTGCCGAGATGGTGGGGGTCCGGATGGGTCATGGGGATGGGGACAGGGGTCGGCTAAACGATACTGATATAACGACACACGCTCATACAGCAGGTCCATGTCGTGCCGACTTCGGCGCTGGTTCCTGGCACCGCAGAAATCGCACAGCCTTGAACGATCGGCCGTTTCTACTACATCGAAAATTTAGAATCGTCGGAGATCTTGGAAAGTCACTCCGGCGACGGCGAAGAGTACCCCTTACGAAAAGTCGACTCTTCGAGCCTGCCACTCCGGCGAAGGGCCACTCTTGGTAGTGCAAGAAAAACAATACCGCTACTCCCCAGACAACTGCCAGGGTACATTCTGACCAGAATTTCGAGGATAATCCAGCCGTGGCGACGAGAACTCTCCTTGACGAGCAACGGTATCGCTACCTTCTCATCCTCTGAACTCTTACAACAAGCCTGGGGAAACCAACAGATACCGACACCACTGCTTCCCGACCTCTCCAATGGTGCGCGCCGACGAAGGCATCCCAGGAGGCCCACAAAGGCGAAAAACTGAGGAAAGGTACTGATTTTTACCCATGATTTGACACATCCCACGCTCTTGCAAACATCCCACCCACCCACCCGCAACTTGGTTTGCAAAACCTCCTAAGACCGACTACGACGACAACGACTACGACGACACCGACGACGTCTCCGACGACTTCGACGACGACAACGACGCCGACGCCGACGACGACGAAGACGACGACGCCAACGAAGACGACGACGAGGGAGGAGGAAGGACGACGACGGCGACAACGACAACAACGACGACAACGACGAGGGAGGAGGGAGGACGGCGACGACGCGAACGAGGAAGAAGGAGGAAGGACGGCGACGTCGACGACGACAACGACGAGGGAGGAGGGAAGACGACGACGACAACGATGACGACGACGGCGACGAAATAGGAGGGACGACGACGAGACGCCGACGACGGACGACGACGACGACGACGAGGGAGGAGGAGGAAGGACGACCACGGCGACAACGACGACGGAAACGACCACGACGCCAGAGAGGACGACGACGACGAACACGAGGAAAGACAGAGGACGACGTAGGCGACGACGACGACGACGACGACGCGGGAGGAGGGAGGACGGCGACGACGACGACGACGACGCAAGAGCGCGCGCGCGCACGCATTTGTTGAACATCCGTGTTGCGAAACCTTGTGTTTTGTAGGTTTTTTGGACACACGATGTTGAAATCCTTCCGAAACCGATGGGTTTTGAAGATTTTCGGCGTACGCGCGCGACGACGCGCGCGTCTGCACTTCGCCCCGTTTTTTGCAGAGGATTCTCGCGACGGCACACGCGCAAGGGCGTGCGACAGATTTCGACATGCGCTCGCGCGAAGCCCGTTTAATAGCATTTTATTAAAATCTTGAAAAACCTAAGGTTTTCTTAGCGCGGAAGCTTTTGTAGCAAATCGGTGTTGCGAAACCTTGTGGTTTTGTATGTTTTTGGGGATCTCGATTGCGAAATCCTTCCGGCACCGAAGGTGTTTGAAGGATTTCGGCATGCGCGCGCGACGTCGCGCGCGTGTGCACTCCGTCCCATGGTTTTTTACAAGGGATTCGTGAAAAAGTGCTTTGTTAGAACCAAAATGTCACCGCATCGTGTTTTTTACAAGGGAACCTCAGGGGGGGGAACCCGGTTGGCCTGGGACATTGTGATTTCATATTTAGGATGGACATGTGGTCAGAATCAGATGTGATTTACATACCCGAAAGGCGGGCCGACAACGCCGGGGGGGGGGTAGAGTCTATTCTATGATAAGGAAAATCAGTACCTTAGAGGCCTCCTAGATGGGGTCGGAGGATCGCGCCGCATATCGCCGCATCGGCAATGCAATACATCGCCGATGCATCGGCGACGCGTCGGTGATGCATCGGCGGTGTATCAGCGACATCGGCGACGCATCGGCGCCATCGACGTGGAGAAAACCGAGCTCCACATCGAACCGCATCGGCGATGCATCCGCGATGCGGCGCGATCCTCCGACCCGACCCCATCTACTCGGACCCCATCTGGGAGGCCCAAATACTTTCACGGCATCAGCACCGCTTGTTTCTCTGGCGCTGGTTTCGCCAGCGCTGGTTTCGCCCCGCTGGTTTCGCCGACGTCTGGTTTCGCCAGCGCTGGTTTCGCCGGCACTGGTTTCGCCCCGCTGGTTTCGCCGACGGCTGGTTTCGCCGGCAGCTGGTTTCGCTGGAGCTGGTTTCGCCGGCGCTGGTTTTGCCGACGCCGTCGTCGCCGTCGCCGTCGCCGTCGCCGTCGCCGTCGCCGTCGTCGTCGTCGTCGTTGTCGCAGTCGTCATCGTCGAGCGTCGGGCGTCGGACACTAACGGGCGGGTCGGGTCGGGCGGGCGGACTCGAACGGGCGGGTCGGGTCGGGTCGGGCGGGCGGGTCGGGTCTGGCAGGCGGGCGGGACCTTAGAAAGTGGGGCACGCTCGACCGAACACGAGCGAACCCTAACTGGCGGGCCCGGTCGGGCGGGCGGACCCTAGCGGGCGGGTCGGATTGGGTCGGGCGGGCGGACCTTACCGGGCAGGTCGGGTCGGGTCGGGTCGGGCGGGCGGACCCTACCGGGTGGGTCGGGTCGGGCGGGCGGGACATTAAAAAATGGGCGCGCTCGACCGAACACGCGCGAATCCTAACGGGCGGGTCGGGTCGGGCAGGTGGACCCTAGCGGGCGTTCGGGTCGGGTCGGGCGGGCGGACCCTAACAGGCGGGTCGGGTCGGGCAGGCGGGCGGGACATGAAAGTGTGGCGCGCGCTCGACGGAGCACGCGAGAACCCTAACGGGCGGGTCGGGTCGGGCGGGTGGACCCTAGCGGGCAGGTCGGGTCGGGTCGGGCGCGCGGACCCTAACGGGAGGGTCGGGTCGGGCGGGCGGGACATGAAAGCGGGGCATGAAAGTGACGCGCGCGACCCGGAGCACGGGGAACCCTAACGGGCGGGGGGTCGGGGCGGGTGGACCCTAGGGGCAGGTCGGGTCGGGTCGGGGCGCGGACCCTAACGGGAGGGTCGGGTCGGGCGGGCGGGACATGAAAGTGTGGGGCACACTCGACCGAGCACGCGCGGGGTGGACCCTAGCCGGCGGGTCGGGTCGGGTCGGGCGGGCGGACCCTACGGGCGGGTCGGGTCGAGCGGCACCTTAGAGTGGGGCTCGGACGGGTGGACCCTAGCGGGCGTTCGGGTCGGGTCGGGCGGGCGGACCCTAACTGGCGGGTCGGGTCGGGTGGGCGGGAACTTAAAGTGTGGCGCGCGCTCGACGGAGCCAGGTCGGGAGGGTAGACCCTAGCGGGCGTTCGGATCGGGCCGGGCGGGCGGGATATGAACATGTAGGGGGTGCGCTCGACCGAGCACGCGCGAACCCTAACGGGCGGGTCGGGTCGGACGGGCGGACCCTAGCGGACGGCGGGTCGGGTCGGGCGGGCGGGTCGGGTCACGGGATTGAAATGTGGGGCGCGCTCGACCGAGCACGCGCGAACCCTAACGGGCGGTTCGGGTCAGGCGGGCGGACCCTAGCGGTCGGGTCGGACAGGGCAGTCTCGCCGACTGCAGCTGGTTTCGCCGACGGCAGCTGGTTTCGCCGACGGCAGCTGGTTTCGCCGACGGAAGCTTGTTTCGCCGACGGCAGCTGCTTTCGCCGGCCGGCGAAACCAGACGGGCGAAACCAGCCGTCGGCGAAACCAGCGGTTGCCCACCGCCCCTCCTCCCCTGATAGCAAAACCTGCGCGCCTGCCACCCACCGGCCGCGCAGCCCGCCGCCGCGACAGCTACATACCGCTACACACAGCATACGGCATACGACATCTTGCTGGCTCTTGCGAATCGACGCCGGCCGACGCTAATCGACGCTAAATCGATCACACCAAATGAAACTCAGTTGGAACTCCCCATAAGAAAGTTGGTGGCAAATCGCTTTGTGGACAGTGCGGAATTATTATGGCGGGCTGCGTTTTGCAATCAGTTGAATAAGATGCAACGAATATAAGAAATATGCAGAACTCAAATAATCAAAAAGATGAAATAAGCACAGAAAAATACGATTTAACAAGCAACGTACAATCCTTGACCCGCAGAATCCCCTGCAGTAGCGATCATGATGCTGAACGCAACACCGTGCGCTCGAGCCCCGGCACTCGCAAGCGCTCCGAAACGCGCGCGCAGCACTCGCAGGCGCCCTGGAACGCGCAGGCGCTCCCAGGCGCCTCCTGGCGTTCCTGGGCGTTCGTATGCGCTCCTGGGCGACCTCCCCCACAGGATCCACAAGCATTCGCAAGCGCTCGCAAGGGCGCGCAGGCGCTCGCAGGCGCTCTCAGGCGTCCGCCGGCGCTCCTACGCGCCGGAGATAGCAAACTCATATGAAAAAACAAGCGTGGGGAACAGACAACGAAATGGCAGCGGGCTCGCCGGCAAACATCAAAAATAAGTTCAAAATGACGGCGGTGGGGGAGGGGGGCACCCAGTCAGTACTGCAGTGAGCACCGAAGAAACGGCAGTGATCAAAATCGACGCTTCTGGACGGTAAGTCGGCACCGCTTTGACGCCCAATCGGCACCACTTCCATCTCTTCTTCCCCCTCCCCCTCCCCCTCCTCCTCCCCACCCCCTCCTCCTCCTCCTCCTCCTCCTCCTCCTCCTCCTCCTCCTCCTCCTCCTCCTCCTCCTCCTCCTCTCCTCCTCGATCCCCACCCCTTCCTCCTCCTCCTCCTCCTCCTCCTCCTCCTCCTCCTCCTCCTCCTCCTCCTCCTCCTCCTCCTCCTCCTCCTCCTCCTCCTCCTCCTACAGCCGACATCATGCGCGCCTGCCACCCGCCAGCCGCGCAGCCCGCCGCCG
>CAUYUJ010011001.1:499397-511897 GCA_963575745.1 Prorocentrum cordatum | reverse complement strand
GGCGCTTGCGCTTTCCGCGCCTAGCGCACTCGGCCCTGGGCTCCAGAGGCGCTTCCGCGGGCGGCGGCGCCGCCGCGCCAGCCAGGCCGCCTGAGGGCGGCAGCAACAGCGACATCGACCTCCTCATCCTCCAACTCCTCCTCCTCCTCCTCCTCCTCCTCCTCCTCCTCCTCCTCCTCCTCCTGCCCTTCCTCCTCCTCCTCCTCCTCCTCCTCCTCATCCTCATCCTCATCATCATCATCATCATATCATCATCATCATCATCATCATCATCATCATCATCATCATCATCATCATCATCATCATCATCATCATCATCATCAGCATCATCATCATCATCATCATCATCAGCAGCAGCAGCAGCGTCATCATCATCATCATCATCATCATCATCATCATTCCTGGCCAGCAAAAATCCGCACGAAATTTACTGCGAAATCCGGAGCGAAATTATCCAGGACACCCCGGGCTCATCCGATTGTTTTCCGAACGAAATCCGCTCTGCGATGTTGACGCGATGACAGGTGCGACGACTCTCCCAGGCACAGGCGTACATGGGTAAGGAACCGTGGATCTGGCGAGCCTGGGAGCGTAGCCCTAGAAGCATGCCGCCAGTGCCGCCCGACTCATTGACGAAGCGCGCCGCTTTGGTGCGGAAGTGGGACACGTCGCTGATCCACGCGCCGTATCCATGTTGGCGTTTCCTCGAACCTCTTCGGTGCTCGAGCTTCCGCGCCGCAGAAGGGCACTCTACATGAGGTATGGACGGTCAGAAAAGAGATGAAGCATGGCTCGTCTACCGTGCCAGACACGTTGGGGCTGATGTTCAAAAATCAGCCACACCCCTCCCGACTCGGATCTCGGAGATGAAAGCTGGCGCTCGACTTGAGCTGGGGGCACCCACTAAAGGAGATAACCTGCCAGGCTCGTCTGGGACTGATGCTCAAACAAAAAGTCAACTAGGCCACGATCCTCCCTATTCGTACCTCCTACCCCCTCCTCCCTCCTCCCGCCCTCCACCTCCCACTCTCCTGCCTCTCCTGCCCCCGCCGTCCCTGCCCCCCCCTCCCCACTCCCTCCTAGACTTAGGTCGGGCGTGTCCCCCATACAGGCGGATTTTGGACGAAAAATCGAAAATACGAAAAAATACTCCAGAATAACCCAAAAATGCTAGAAACAAATGTCCCCAGACTATGTTTTGACTATTTTTGAATATTCCTCCTGTAGAGGGACATGCCCGACATAATCCTAGACCCTCCCTGCCCCCTCGACGACGCCGACGACGCCGACGACCGCCAACGACTCTGCCAGCGGCTGCCTGGCGCACCCGCGGCAGGCGTCGCGCTGCTGGCGCCGCGCCCAGGCCGCCGAAGGCCCTTCCTCGAGACCTCCCAGGTGGGGCCCGAGCAGGTGGGGTCGGAGGATAGCGCCGCATCGCCCATGCATCGCCGATGTAACGCTGATGTATCGGCGACGTCGACGCAAAGCAAATCGGGCCCCACATCGAGCCGCATGGGCGATGCATCGGCGATGCGGCGCGATCCTCCGACCCCATCTACTCCGACCCCATCCAGGAGGCCTAGATTTGATGGAGCGTGATCCACCGGGTCCACCGCCGCATTACTGTGGAAAATTCCCCCCCTCTTCCTCCGGAACCCGGGGTTCCCCCCCCCTCCCGACCCCCCCCCCCTCCCTGCTGGACCCCCCCCCTTCCCCCGGCAAAACCCCCCCCCCTCCCGAACCCCCCCTCCCCCCCCCCCTCGGAAAACCGTGTGGGGTCACTACCGGTTCGAACCCCTCCCCCCCCCCCAGAAAACCAAGGAAGGTCACTACCGGTTCGACCCCCCCCTCCAGAAAACCAGGGAGGGGGGGTCACTGCGGGTTCGAACCCCCCCCCTCCCCTCAAGAAAACCGGGGGGTTCACTGCTGGTTCGAACCCCCCCCCTCGGAAAACCGGGGGGGGCCACTACCGGTTCGAACCCCCCCGCCCCTCGAAAACCGGGGGGGGTCACTACCGGCTCGACACCCCCCCCCCTCACCGCCAGCACCGCAACCCCCACTGCTGTTCCCAGCACCACTGTCCTCACCACCGCTGTCCCCACTGGTTCCACCACCGTCCCTACTGTCCCCACCAGTGCCCCCACCACTGTCGCACTGTCCCCGTTGTCCCCACCACTGTTCCCACTACGGTTCCACTCTCCCCACTTTCTCCACGGCCCCAACCACTGCCCGACTGTCCCCACTGTCCCCACTTTCCCACTGTCTCCTCCGCTGTCCCACTGAGCTGTCCCACTGTTCCCACCACTGTCCCCACTGCACCTCTGTCCCATTGTCTCACCGCCGTCCACGCCACCGCCCTCACCACTGTCCCCACCACAACTGTACCCTCCACTGTCCAACTGTTTCCACCACATTGCCACTGTCCTCACACCACTGTCCCCACCACAGCCGTCCCCACCACTGTCCCACTATCTCCACTGTTCCCACCATTGTCCCCGCTGTCCCCACCAGTGCCCCCCCCCCACCAGTGTGTCAATGTCCCCACTCTCCCCACCATTGCCCCACCACGGTCCCACTCTCCCCACTTTCCCCCGGTCCCCACCACTGTACCACTGTCCCCACAGTGCCCACTACTGTCCCACTGTCCCCGCTGTCTCACTGTGCTGTCCCAGCGTCCCCTCTGTCCCCATCACAGTCCCAGTCCCCACTGTCCCCACCACTTTCCCCACTGTGCTACTGTCCCACCACTGTCCTCACCACCGCCTTCACCACTGTCCCCACCACGACCGTCCCCACCACTGTCCCGCTGTCCCCTCACCGCTGTCCCCACCACCACCGTCCCCACCACTGTCCGCACCCCCCCCGTTTTCGAGGAGGGGGGGGGGGGGTTCGAACCGGTAGTGACCCCTCCCAGTTTTCGAGGAGGGGGGGTGTCGAACCGGTAGTGACACCCCCCCCGTTATCATGATGGACTGGGGGGGGGAGGGTTCGAACCAAAGTGACCCCCCGCCGTTTTCCGGAGGGGGGGGGGGTGAGAACCGGCAGTGACCCCCCCCGGTTTTCCGCCAGCAGCGGTAGAACACGCTCTTTCCTGGATTTCCTCTTCTCGGCGGCTCAAAGAGGCAGGCACTAAACGATGGGGCTCGAGCTAAGCAGCGCTTTCCGTGTTCATTTTGCTTTCGTGCCCCTTCGCTCCGTCTTCGTCCTGCCGCTGCCGCGAAGCGAGACAAAAAGCGAAAACGGCCAACGAGACCGCCCAAAAAATGCCGCCCAGCTCGAGCCCCAACTGGGGCATGGGGCCCGAAGGACGAGTGGCCTCAAGCGGCAGGCTCAGCCTGGGATTGCACGGTTTCCCCCGGGGCCGTAGGCGACCCGGGAAGGAGGAGGAGGAGAAGGAGGAGGAAGAGGAGGAGGAGGAGGAGTGCCAAGCTCCCTCTTTACAGGCCCCTACAACGGCCCATTGGCATTGAGGGAACTGCCTCGTTGGAAGACAACCGTTTGAAGACCTTGACACATAAAAACATTCTTGGGATTTCCACGCCACGGATCAACCTGACTAATGGGTCCTGATGATCTGGAACCGTGCCAGAAAGCTATGTTTGGGACTTCAGCACCTCGAAACAACATAAATGTTGCACTCGCATAATCGCGAATCCTTCATAAACAACATCTCTGGTACGTTAATCATGGGAATCCGTGGAAACCTTGCAAAGGTTTAAACGAGTGTGCGCGGCGCTAAGGCGAGAACCACATGTTAAAAAAGAACCGCCCTCAATCCGTGAAAGTCTTGCATTTGTTGAGAACGATGTTGCGCGGCGCTCAGGCGAAGACCAAATTTTGAAAACCACCCGCCCTCAATCCGTGAAAGTCTCGCAATTTGTTGAAAGGAATGTGCGCGGAGCTAAAGCGAGAACCAAATTTTGAAAACCACCCGCCCTCAATCCGTGAAACTCTCGCAATGTGTTGAACGGAATGTGCGCGGCGCTGACGCGAGAACCAAATTTTGAAAGCCACCCGCCCTCAATCCGTGAAACTCTTGAAGTTTGTTGAAACGAATGTGCGCGGCGCTGACGCGAGAGCCACATTTTGAAAACCACCCGCCCTCAATCTGTGAACCTGTTGCTATTTTCTAATCTTCAGAGTCGTAAGTGGTGAGGAAGTCTCAGGCGAAACGCCCGGCCCGCCCTAAAAACTGGCCTCGGGGTGCGACAGGGAGAAATGACTTATGAGGACAAGGATTGGAGGAGGAGGAGGAGGAGCAGGAGGAGCAGGAGGAGGAGGAGGAGGAGGAAGGGGAGGAGGAGATAGAGGAGGGTGAGGAGGAGGGGGAGGGTGAGGAGGAGGAGGAGAAGGAGGAGGACGAGTCGCCTAAGCCCTTCGGAGAAACCCACGGGGCTTCTCAAAAGCTCCCGTGGCTTTCGAGAAGGCTCAGAGAGCTTCTCGGAAGGCCAGCGTCTGCCTGGATCCTCTGCGAAGGCCCACCCCCTCTCGGTAATGCTTAAATTGGGCATGCCCCTCTACAGGAGAAATATTCAAAAATAGTCCAGAAATACTCTGGGGACGATGTTTCCAATCTTTGTTGACTATTTTGGTGCATGTTTCTACTATGTTCTGCTTTTCGTCCAAAATCCGCCTGTAGATGGACATGCCCGACCTAACCTTACGCCCTAGACGCACCACCGATCAGGGCCTCACCTTTGAGAGCCGCTGAGCTGGAGGCGGCCGAGGAATCTGAGCTAAACAAGCCCAAAGAAAATCGGTCAGGACCGGGGGGGGGGGATGCCAGTTCCGTTCAAAGTCGGTCCCTGGACCCCTCCCAGGGGTCCATGTGGTGCAGTTTTTCGTCCCAGATCCGTTGTTCACGCTCCTGGGGCCCGAAAGCGGCCCCAGGAGGCCGAAGAGTGCGAACACCACCTGGTCGACCCAGGCACCTCGGGCCTGCCCCCCAGCCCCCCCCTCCCCGCTGGCCGGAGCCCGTGCTGGGCCACCTCCGACCCCCATCGGCTGCACGCAGGAGCGACCCCGGGTAAGAGCGACCTTTGGCGCGAGGTGGGGACGTATCCATATCCAACCGCCCAGGAGAACCGAGGCCCTGGTGCCCCAGCGGGCGGTGGGTACGGGCATAGGTTGGCCCCCTGGGCCCAACTATTACCCATGTCCACCGCCCGTCGTGGTCGGGCGGTGGACATGGATAACAGTTGGGCCGCATGGAGGGTCGATTTCGGAGATATCGACTCGAGGTCTCCGCAATCGACCCTCCATGCGGTGGTTACGAATCGGCCCCCGCCTCGGATGTGGCGCGCGGCTCTGTGGGGGCCGCGGGGCGGACGAGACACGAGCGCGCAGGACGCTGCTCTCGCCGCGCGCTCGGCCATCGGCGGGGCCCCTGCGGGCCCCGCCACCAGAGGCCACGCGGGCCAAGGGTCACTCCTGCAGTGGAGGCCCGACCACCAAGACACCTCCCACAGGAGAGCCCAGCCCTGAGGCCCCAGGCGGTCCATGGGCTTCTTGGGCGCGGGAGCGTCACGCTCCCCATCGCAGAACCAGCGAGACCCAGGAAAGACCTGGGGCACCCTGGTGGCGAGCAGGCGGTGTCTTGGCATGGGCGTCCACCGCACGTGCAGACGACCCCAACGGGCTCCAGCGCCGCCTTGGACACCCGAAACGGGTACGGGAAAAATGGGTACAATGCCCAACAACACACGTTGTCCTAAAAACCCACAGCGGCCACTGTTGGGCAGGCGGCCGTCTGCCTCAAATGTACACAGGCCGCGGCGACACCGACAGCGAGCCCTGCTCAAAACGAACAGGAACCGCTGTTGGGCACTGTACTCCAGATTTCGTAATAAAGGGAGGGGGGTCTCATTTCGGGGGGGGGTCTTCCAGGCTATCTTGGAGGGCCTGGGGGGTCTGGGGACGATGTTTTGGAGGGTTCTCCCACGGGGGAGGTCTGAAATGGCTCGTCTTGGAGGGTCCAGACCCCCTCCCTTGTATTACGAAATCTGGAGTACCCACTTCGCCCGTGCCGAGCCGCGCCTCTTCCGCGGCGCCCCCGCGCGCGTGCCCGCCCCGGCCATCGGCGCGACCCCCGGCGGGCGCACCGCCCGCGCCGAGCCGCCCCCGGGGGGCGCGGCGGCGCCAGGCGAGCGCGCCGCCGGGGCCGAGGCGGCCTGCGCGGCACGCCGCGCCCCCCCCCGGGGCGCTGGCGGCGACGCGCAGTGGAGGCCAGTCGAGAGGGAGGGGGGGGGACGAGAGGGGAGGCCTGCCCCACAGGCCTCCCGCAGAGAGGTCGAGGGGGGGGAGGGACGAGAGGGGAGGGGGGACGAGAGGGGAGGGGGGGCGAGAGGGGAGGAGAGGCAAGCTGCAGTGGAGACCCGACCAAAAAGAAACTTCCACGGGAAACCCAACCCTGAGACCCCAGGGCGTCTATTGGTTCTTGGTGTGGGAGCGTCACGCTCTCCATCGCAAAACCATCGAAACCCAAGAAACCCAGGGCACCCTGGAGGCGAACAGGCTGTTTCTTGGCATGGGCCCGCACTGTAGGACGAAGCCAGGACGAGGATCACTCCGAGTGACACATCGAGAATCTCGGAGATTTCGTGAGCGTTCTCTCATTCGGCGTGTCGACATTTTTGGAAGAAGGGGGGGGGGGTCTGGCTCCGAACCTCTGCTTCATGCGACCGTGTGCAGCAGTGCGTCCTAAGGGGGGAGACTCCACCTGCCTGAAACAGGCGCCAGAAATAGACAAGATCCACTCCATGGGGGGGGGAGGGGAGGGGGGGGTGCAAGAGCCCGCGCCGATCGGCAGAACAATGAATAAGAAGACGATCACCTGGCGGTTTAGCAGGACATCTCGGGCGCCGCGGCCTTCTCAGACCGTTCAGGCACGCTCTGAGAGCTTTCTGGAAGGCCCTGGAGCTGATTCATCCTTTTCCTACAGTGGGGGCGCGACCACACGAAACTTCCCACAAGAAACCCAACCCTGAGACCCCAGGACGTCCATGAGCTTTTGGTGCGGGAACGTCGCGCTATCGGTCGCAAAGCCATCGCTATCAAAGAAACCCAGGGCACGCTGGAGGCGAACAGGCTGTTTCTTGGCATGGGCCTGCACTGTAGGACAAAGCCAGGACGAGGATCACTCCGAGTGAAGAGACATCGAAAATCTCGGAGATCTCCTGAGCGTTCTCTCATTCGGCGTGTCGACATTTTGGCAGGAAGGGGAGGGGAGGGGGAGGGGGTCTGTCCTGGAACGCCCTAGAGCGGATTTATCCTCGTCCTACAGTGGGGGCACGACCACACGAAATCTTCCACAAGAAACCCAACCCTGAGACCCGAGGGCGTCCATTGGTTTTTGGTGCGGGAACGTCACGCTCTCCATCGCAAAACCATCGAAACCCAAGAAACCCAGGGCACCCTGGAGGCGAACAGGCTGTTTCTTGGCATGGGCCCGCACTGTAGGACGAAGCCAGGACAAGGATCACTCCGAGTGAAGAGACATCGAGAATCTCGGAGATTTCGTGAGCGTTCTCCCATTCGGCGTGTCGACATTTTGGGAGGAAGGGGGTGGTCTGGCTCCGAACCTCTGCTTCATGCGACCGTGTGCAGCAGTGCGTCCTATGGGGGGAGACTCCACCTGCCTGAAACAGGCGCCAGAAACAGACAAGATCCACTCCATAGGGGGGGGGAGGGGAGGGGGGGGGGTGCGAGGACCCGCGCCGATCGGCAGAACAATGAATAAGAAGACGATCACCTGGCGGTTTGGCAGGACGTCTCGGGCGCCGCGGCCTTCTCAGACCGTTCAGGCACGCTCTGAGAGCTTTCTGGAAGGCCCTGGAGCTGATTTATCCTCGTCCTACAGTGGGGGCGCGACCACGCGACACCTGTCACAAGAAGCCCAACCCTGAGACCCCAGGACGTCCATGAGCTTTTGGTGCGGGAACGTCACGTTTTCCATCGCAAGGCCATCGATACCAAGAAACCCAAGGAACCCTGGAGGCGAACAGGCTGTTTCTTGGCTTGGCATGGCCCCCGCTGTAGCCCAGTCCGACGACGTGCGGGTGCCGCCTGGCCTGCGGCGGCGGGACGCGACCCCAGCGATCCGGCGCTCCAAGAGAAGCTGGAGCGACGGATCTCGCCAGGCCTCGGGACCGTCAGACAATGGCTCCGAAGGAGAAGCCGGCCCACGGGAAGTGGCCCAGACCTCCGGGGCCCGCGCACGGAACACGCTGGAGCGGCCGGAGGTCAAGGACTGGCAGGCGAGCAGGGCTTCTTGGCATAGGTTTCCACTGCAGCCCGTCCGCGTGCTCCTCCTTCGCCTCCTGCCCGGAAGCATGGTGTCTCTGCGACGGCAGCGCGCCGGATGGGCTTCCACGGCGGCGTGCCGCAGACACGACTGCTGCTCCCCGAACCCTGGAGCGCCCCGTGCGCCAGCCGCCCTGGCCAGTGCTCTTCCTCCTGCTCCTCCTCCTCCTCCTCCTCCTCCTCCTCCTCCTCCTCCTCCTCCTCCTCCTCTTCCTCCTCCTCCTCCTCCTGCTCTCTCTCTGCTCCTCCTCCTGCTGCTCCTCTCCTCCCCCTCCTCCTCCTCCTCCTCCTCCTCCTCCTCATCATCATCATCATCAGCATCAGCATCATCATCATCAGCATCATCATCATCATCATCATCATCATCTCATCATCATCATCATCATCATCATCATCATCATCATCATCATCATCATCATCATCATCAGCATCATCATCATCATCATCATCATCATCATCATCGTCGTCCTCCTCCTCCTCCTCCTCCTCATCATCATCATCATCATCAGCATCAGCATCATCATCATCATCATCAGCATCAGCATCAGCATCAGCATCAGCATTAGCATCAGCATCAGCATCATCAGCATCAGCATCATCAGCATCAGCATCAGCATCATCATCATCATCATCATCATCATCATCATCATCATCATCATCATCATCATCATCATCGTCATCGTCATCATCATCATCATCATCCTGCCCCCAGGTGCACCGTGTGGTAAACAGCAAGAGGGCCAGGGCTGTGTCGCCAAGGGTTGCTGAGGCTGGTGCTACCGTAGCTGGAGCCCTGGTTGGTTTGTCTTCTGCGGTGCCCGTGGGCCCTCCGAGTGCCACGAGCCCTCGGGCCGCCGTCGGCGCGAGGATAGGGGAGCGTGCCGTTGCTTGAGGGGCAACGTAAGCGGGTTTGCAGTTTACAGGAGGGGCAGCGTGTTGGTCTGGTCGGGGCGGGGAGCAGCTCTGGGAGCACCCTACACCCCCGCCTCCGCGGCAGGGGCAGCCACACGACCGCTCCATGGTGCGACGCCAGGCTCGGACTACGGAGACGGCCAACCCACAGTCTACACAGCCTCTGGGCAGTGTTCGGGGTGCTCAGCCACCCTGGGGGAGCCTTCGAGCCATGTGCCAGGGCAGATCCCGACGGGAGAGTGCAGCGGGCATGTGGGGACGGCCCCCCCCCCAACACTCGGCGCCATCGATCAAAACCAAGGGGACTCCCCTCCCCTACAAACCCCCCCCTCCCGAACCCCCCCCCCCCCGGGCGCCAGCGCCCGCGGCAGCCAGCAGCACCGACGGCGGGGACGCAGCGACGATGACCAGAGGCAGCCCAGAGGGGGGGGGGGTTCAAACCCCCCACTTTGGCGCCATCGCCGGCGCTGGCGGCGGCCAGCAGCGCCGGCGCTGGCGTCGGCGACGGCGGGGACGCAGCGACGAGAACCACCACCACCACCACCACCTCCAAAACTACTACCACCACCGCCGCCCTAACCCACCAGCACAACCCACCACACACCACCACCACCACAGCCACAACCACCACCACCACACAACCGCCCCACCACCAACTCACCATCACCACCACCACCACAAAAACCCACCACCACACCACCACCACCACCAAAACCACCACCACAACCACCGCCACCACCACCACCACCCACACCACCACCACCACCACACAAACCACCACACCACCACCACCACCGCCACCACCACCACCAGCACCACCTCCACAAACCACCACCAACACCACAACCCACCACCGCCACCACCACAAACCACCACCACACCACCACCAAACTACCACCACCACAACCAACACCACAACCCACCACCACACCACCACCAACGACCAACCACACCACAACCACACCCCACCACCACCACCACCACCACCACCACCACAACACAACCATCACCACCACCACCACCACCAAACCACCACCACCACCACAACCCACCACCACCACCACCGTCGTCCTCGTCGACGCTCCCCGCCGCCGCCGCCCGCCGCCGCAGGCGCCGGCGCCGGCCCAGAAAAGGAAATCGCTGTCCCCGCCGCCGCCGCCGCCAGCCGAGGAGAGGAAGAGAAGAGAAGTAGGGGGGGGGGGTCGTCACGGGAGGGGGGGGGGTTCGAACCCCACCCATCCATCCAGCAAGGGGGGGTCCGTTTCCCCCAAGCGACCACAGAACGCGCTCTTTCTGCAGTCTAGAGCGGCACCTCCCCTGCTGGGGCTGCTGGATCGGATGTTTTTACGCTCGTGACGCATAAATCCAAAGCTTGGGCCACAGGCTTGAAGTGCTTCTATTTCAAGAGCAGTGGCTTCTTCCTCACCAGCTGGCTTCGCCTCGGTCATGGGCTGCGAAGGCAGATTACACATCGCCGTTCGGGGCTGCGGCCAAGACGGGAGACGGCGAGCGAAAGTCCTCAGGTGGCACGGCGGTTTCGGTTCAATCACAGTTTGGTGCTGCGACCTTCGTTCATGAGAAGTGCTCGGAAAGGACCTTTGCACATCGAGTCGCCCTTCCGCCAGACAATCAGATGTTGTCCATCACCGCGCAAGGACACGCGACTCTGGGCTTGGCTGGGGCAAACATTGATTTCCTCGATCATGTCAGCGAGGTGGCAGCGTCGGCAGGGATCCCTTCCATCATCGGAGGCGACTGAACAGTGATGCCGAGTCCCTCCGACAGGCCCAGTTGATATACCACGTGAGGACCTGCATAGTTCGGCTTGCCAGGACAGCTGCTACGACTTTCTCGTGCTCAGCAAGTGCTTGTCGCTTCATGTCCGCAGCTGCGCTTCCACTGCCCAGGTCCAAAACAAAGAGGGATGCGATGGCTTTTTTTCGAGCTCCTGGAAAAGCCCTGACTGTTCTGGCTTGGACCACCTGGAGGCGGCCTCCAGGTGCTTCGAGGCGGCTGAGAAGGCCCTCTGCGAGGTCAACGACACCCGGGACCACCAAGTGCTCGGGCAGGGCCAAGGGCTGCCAGTCGCAGCTTGTGCCGATGCAAGCTTCCCGGGGCCAATAGCTTCACTCGCGTTCGAACTTAGATACTCCAGATTTCGTAATAAAGGGAGGGGGGTCTCATTTCGGGGGGGGGTCTCTTCCAGGCTATCTTGGAGGGCCTGGGGGGTCTGGGGACGATGTTTTGGAGGGTTCTCCCACGGGGGAGGTCTGAAATGGCTTGTCTTGGAGGGTCCAGACCCCCTCCCTTTTATTACGAAATCTGGAGTACTCAGAGGCGGCTTTCGCTCCGCCGCCTAGCCATTCAGTTTTTGGAAGGGAAGATGGGTCAGTCCCGCATCCGAGCTGCAGCCCAAGTGAGTGCCCAGCCAATAGAGGCCTGGTTCGCGACTCGCGACTGCTGATGTGGAGGGCCTAAAGGAAGCCTCCTTTGCTCGGCTTGAGGCCGAGGACGTCAGGGGCGGCTCTTTCGCTGATCTCGCCCAAGACGAAGTCACGCGCAAGGCGAAGCAGGAGGCCGTGGAAAGCGGCAAAAAGTGGAGGTCCTGGGCCAAGGCTTCGGTGGTTGAGCGAGGCTCTCGGGTAGCTCACAGATTCATCAAGGGCCCCGCCCCCCCGCCCCTGCCGATTGTTGCCGATGGGGCGGAGGGGGATCTGCCAGGGGATCTCGCCCCAAGGGTCGGCCAGGAGGCTCTCGACCAGACATTGAAGGACTGGGTGTCAATCTGGCGCAAGCGCTCTCGGGAGGAGGAGGCGCGTCTGGATAGCTGGGCCGTCGAGGGCTCGCTCGACCCGATCTCGGTAGAGATGGCGCTAGAGGCAGCGTCCACGTTCAGCCCCCCAACGAGCCTGGGCTGGAACGAATTCAGCCCGCGCTCGCGGCTCCAGCTGCCCCTGCCGCCAGCCGAGGCGTTTGCCGAGGTCTTGTCGGCGTGGGAGCGACGGCCGAGCACAGGAGCCACGCGGCTGGCGCCGGTCATCTCTCTCGGCAAGCCATCAGTGGGCGTTTGCCTCCTAGGGCTGCTTCCTCTCTTTGCCCGAGTATGAAGCAGGATCCGTCACAGGCTGCGCCATCGCTGGGAGCGGGCGGCTGACTCTCGGTTCTTCTGGGGGATGAGATCCAGCACAGCCCGTGATAAGAGCGCATAGGTCCACAGCGCACCGGCAGCGCATGCTCGCGCGACCCCAAAATTGGAAACGGCAACCCTCTTCTTTGACCTCCAGAAA
>CAUYUJ010011001.1:439397-496897 GCA_963575745.1 Prorocentrum cordatum | reverse complement strand
GAATGACCTCCAAGGGAGCGGCGGGCGGGCAAAAGCCGCACCGCAAGTGCCCCTCGCCGAGCGCGGCGGGACGCGCGCCCAGCCGAGCGCGGGGGGACGCGCCCCTCCCAACTCTGGGCGGCGCACGCGCCCTCTCGCGCGCTCACTCATGCAAGCAGGGCGGATTGCCCGACGCCTCGCGCCCATCGCTTGGGCTCGGGTCGCCCCGTGCCACTGCGCCTCGCGCGGCGCCCCCTCTCTTTCGCCCGAGCATGGGGGCTGGGGTGGGAGCGCCCGCCCTACCGCTTCGCGCGCGCGATCAACGTTGAGCGATGATCACCTGGCGCGGACGCCAAGCGGCGCGGCGCGACACGCCGCGACAAAAGGCGCGGCGCACGACCCTGGCCGCGCGCAGCAATGCCCCGAGCCGACCGCGGCACTGCAAGGCAGTGGCACTAGCCTGCGTCGCGGTCCTGGCCGAGCGCCCAGTGCGCACAGCCACTGTCACGGGGCGCCGCCGGGAACCCGGCGGGAGGCCCAGCCGCGCGCGCCACGCGCGCGCAGGCACAGACCCACCGCGCAGCGCGTCGCGGCAACGCCAGCGCGCGCGCCACACCCGGCTCGAGGCCTGGCCCATTTTCCTCGCGCGTCACCGTCGGAAGAACAACTGCAGCGCCCCGCTTGAGGGGCCCGAAAGACAAATGCACCGCGCAGTCCGCCCGCGCGAAGTATCTCGGCCAGGCCAGCGCCGCGCTCGACACGCGCTCGACAGAGTCGAGCGCACGCCCGCGTCGAAGCGCACGAATTTCGGATTCGCACGGGCCCTCTGGGCCAAACGCCCGGGCCGCAATCCCGATGGCGGCCGCGGCGTCAGGGGGGGGGGGAAGCTCGCGGAAGCCCGCGCGCCACAACAAGGGAAGACGCGCGCCTCGCGCGCGCGGAGCCGCGGCCACAACAGGGCCAAGGACACGCGCCACACGCATGCGCAGTGACACGCGCGGGCGCGCACGGCCGCACAGGGCAGACACACGCCTCGCACGCGCGGAGACGCGGCCACAAAACGGCCAGGGACACACGCCTCGCACGCGGGCAGAAAGTGCCACTTTCGGACCGACACGCGCGAAGTTGCGGCCGCCAAAACGGCCAACGACGCGCGCCTCGCACGCGCGCGCGGCCACGCGCGAGCAGGGAGTGCCACAGTAAAGCAGACACGCGCCGCACACGCGCGGAGCTGCGGCCGCCAATGGGCGGGCCGAGGACACAAGCCCAACGCGCGCAGAATGCCGCGCACGGGCAGACAGTGCTACAACGAGGCAAACGCATGCTTCACGGGCGCAGAGTGCCACGCCCGGGCAACAAGTACCACGATAGGACAGACACACGCCTCCAACGCGCAGAGTCGCGGCCACCAGTGGGCCAATGGCAGGCGCCCCACACGTGCAAAGTGCCACAAACAGGCAGAAAATACTACAGTCGGCCAGACGCGCCTCGGACGCCCGCAGCAGCGGCCACCGCCGGGCCAATGGCACGCGCCTCACGCACGCAAAATGCCACGCACGGGCGGAAAGTGCAACAACAGGGGAGACGCACGCCGCGCACGCGCGGAGCTGCGGCCGCCAATGGGCAAAGGACACACGCCCCACAAGCGCATAGTGGCACGCGCGAGTAGACAGTGCCACAATAAGGCAGAAACGCGCCTCACACGGGCAAAGTGCCACGCACGGGCAGAAAGTGCCACAATAGGGCAGACACGTGCCGCACACGTGCGGATCTGCGGCCACCAACGGGCCAAGGACAGACGCCTCACAGGCGCATCAGGCAGCGCACGGGCAGACAGTGCCACAATGGAGCAGACGCACGTTTCACACGTGCAGCCTGTCTCACACGGAGCGACACACGTCTCACACTTGCGCAACGCATGGACAATCGCGCGATGGCGCCCGCGCGCACGGCCACGGTGGGCGGGTAAAAGCCGAAACGCAAGTGCCCCTCGCCGAGCGCGGCGGGACATCCGCCCAATCGAGCGCGCGCAACGCCCCTCCCAACCCTGGACGGCGCACACGCCCCCTCGCGCGCTCGCTCATGCAAGCAGGGCGGACTGCGCGACGCCTCGCGCCCACCGCTTGGGCTCGCGTAGCCCCGCGCCGCTGCGCGTCGCGAAGCATGCCCTCCCGTTCGTCCAACCATGGGGCTGGGGTGGGGGCGCCCGCCCCGCCGTCTCGTGCACGCGACCAACGATGCACGATGTTCGCTCACCACAGCCTAAGAGGTGTTCAAGACCGCCCCAAGACGGCCCAAAAGGCCTCCAAGAGGGCCTCGCAACTGCCCAAAAGGACTGTAAGACAGCCCAAGCGGTCCCCGAGACAGACCTAGCTCCCCCAAGACGGCTCCAAGAGGGGGCCCAGACGGGGACCCCGAAGGGGCATTTCGAGCACTCGGCCCCCGGAAACCCACAGGCGGCCCCAAAGGCCCCCCAGGTGCGCCCAGGAGGCCGTAAGAGGCCCCCAAGAAACCCAAATCAGACCCCAAGGGGCCCCCAAGACGCCCCAAGACACCCCCGAAACCACTTCCAAGACATCCGAGAGGGCTCCCAAGGGATCCTCAGAGGCATCCAGGAAGCCTCTGGCCTACAACCCAGGCACGGTGGCGGGATGGATGGGCCGAGGGCCACTAGATCCTGGGCAGAGCGCACCTCTGGAGAGGGCCGTGGAGCAGCGGTATCGGTACCCTTGTACTCCCTCAGAAGAGGAAGGGACGAGGAGGGAAGGAGCGCGGGGGGCGAGGGGGAGGGCAAGCTAGGCGCGCCCACGCCATATCTGACATCCTGCCCATCCAGCCCCATCCCTACCCGTGGCGCTGATTTGATCTGTATCCGCGGACGCGTCAAGGGGGCGAGCGAGGGAGGAGAGGGGGGAGGGGCGAGGGAGAGGGCGCGGCGATCTTCCTCCTCCTCCCCCACGCGTTCCCCGAAGGGCTTCTAATAGCGTGGCCAGACAGTACCCAGACGTTTGGCCACACGGGCGCACCCGATAGGGCAGAGCGGGGGAGGGGGGGGGAAGAGGCGAAAGAGGAAGGGGGAGTGTGCCATATTGTCAGGCAAGCTGCGCCGCGCGCGACTCGGCCCGGCGAGAAATGGGCGGGGGAGGGGAGCGAAGGAGGGGGGGCGGGGCGCCAGCATGCAGCAGCAGGGCCGCCCGCAGCTCGAAGCACGGAAGGGGGAGAGGACGGAGGAGGGAGGAGGAGGTGGAGGAGGAGGAGGAGGAGGAGGTGGAGGAGGAGGAGGAGGAGGTGGAGAAGGAGGAGGAGGAGGAGGAGGAGGAGGATGGGAGGAGGAGGAGGAGGAGGAGGGGCAGAAGGAGGAGAAAGACAGGCAGACAGACAGACGGACAGAGACAGAGATAGAGAGAGACAGAGACAGGGACAGAGACAGAGACAAGGACAGAGACAAAGGACGAGGAGGATGAAGCGGAAGAGGACTGGAGGGTGAGGATGACGAGGACACAAGCAGCAAGGCCGCTGCCGCCGCCGACGACGACACCCCATGTGCCAACATCCCCAGATTCGAGTGGCTGTGCATAGGTGTAGGTGTGGATGGTAGCTTGCCGAATAGCTGCCAGCCCCATGCGCCCACTGGCTGGGCGCCTCATTCGGTAACCAACGATCTGTGTATGTCCTGTTGCGTGAGGCTCAAGCTGCTAACTTTCCATAAAGAGGCCCGGCATACTGGAGCAGCTCACAACAGCAACCTCTCTGAAAACTAGATAATGGACACTGCATGTGCGAATGAACACAAATGCCCGGGTGATGCCGATGTTCGACCACATGGGCGCCAATGACTCAATCGTTGCGAGCTCCGATAAGACGAGCACGTTCGTGCTTGTGCTCGTCCCTCATAGTGAAGGAAAGACAAATACGCCTGTACACCCACCCTGGACTGGCCCTTCGTCGGCCCAGGACGGTTGCATAAGCCATCCTGGCTCGGCCAAGGAGGCATGTGCACCGATCCTGGGCCCAAGATAGGGATGGCCAGAATCAGCGCATGTGCATATTCCTCACCGCCCGATCATGGCGACGACACCAGAGCCGTGCATGCGCCCTCCGCACTGGCTGCCCGCGCCCCGCAGGCTGGGGTGCGGTCAAAACTGATGGCAAGGATTCGCGATAAGGAGGCCGTCGAGAGGGGTCAAGGACGGACCGAGGAGGCAAGGATACAAAGGGTACCCTTGGGCCTTGGGAAGTCGCTCATCCTGACCATCGGCTTCGACTGTAGAACCAAAGTTCCGGCCCGCCGTACCTCTCGCGCGGAGGAAAAAGTCGGGGTTGCTTCACGAGAGGACACGCGAGAGGACACAAGACCCTCCCGAGGGCCACATTGCCACAGGAGTGTAAGAGAAGGCATGGGTCGCGAAGCTCAGGACACAAGGGTATCCTCGATTTGGCAGGGTCGACCTACTAATCTGAGGTCGGGCATGTCCCCCTACAGGGGAGTCTTGGACGAAAAATCAAAAATGGACAAAAAAATCAAAAATGGTCAAACATAGTCCCCGGACTATTGTTTGACTATGTTTGAATATTCCTCCCGTAGAGGGACAGGCCCGACTTAATACGAATCAGTGTCGACTGTGGCCCGCGCCGGCCTCCTGCTCGTGCCGTGCGGCGGCCGCGCGCTGCCACGAGGCACGAGGCCGACTCCCGGGCTCGGGCGCGGCCCCGGCCCCATGCTGCTCCCATCGCGGTCCAGGACCACACCCCAGACAGGAGCTCGAGCACCCAGAAAAGTATCGAAAGAGACTCGAACGAGCACCGCCTCCAATCGGCACGAAAGAAATGGGTACGGAAAGAACGAGTACAATGCCCAACAGCAGCTCCTGTTCATTTTGAACAGGACTCGCTGTCGGTGTCGCCGCGGCGTGTGTCCATTTGAGACAGAAGGCCGCCTGCCCAACAGCGGCCGCTGTTGGTTTGGGACAACATTTGTTGTTGAGCGTTGTACCCATTCTTTCCGTACCCATTTCGGGCGTCCAAATCCAGGGGCCCGACACGTGAAAACCCTCCAGTTCCGGTACTTTCCTGGTGCTCGAAACTCCTCCTGGTTGGAACATCATATCCCTAGATCTCCAACGTCTCGAGAAACTCAAGACGTAAAGTTTCTAGCCGTTCTCGGCCTCCAGTGGCCCTCGCCGGGCCCAGGGAGCGTCAAGAAACGACTCGGGATGAAGAACTGGCCCTGGGGAGAAGGTCCAGGCCTCTGGGGACGCCGTTTTTCGGCGGCGCGCCCGGGGGGAAGTGAGAAGGAGAAGGCCTTCTCAGAAGGCTCGCAAGTCCCTGGACCTTCTGAGACGTGTTCTAAGCCTTCCCCGACGACACCGAGAACCTCTAAGAAGGCGCGAGGGCTTCTGAGAAGCCCCGCCGCCTTCAGAGAAGGCCTTCCCCTTCTCACGTCCCCCCCTCGCTCGCGGCCGAGTTTTGAGAAACTCGAGAAATCGGTTGTATGGCGCGAAGCGCACGGGGATCGGGGTCCACCAAAGGGGGGGGACCCTGAGGAAGGGGGTGAGTTCGATCCGCTGGTGCATCGAATTTCCCAAAAAACAAAAAAAAAAAAAAAAAAAAAAAAAAAAAAAAAACGATGTCCCCCGCGCACCCCGATTGTCGACGCCTCTCTGGTTCCGGCGGCGGCCAGAGACCTTGTTTTGCATCGCTGTTCTGCGGCTCGATGCGCCAACGGACCGAACTCCCCCCCCCCCGTCTGGCCCCCCCCCCGCTTTGCGAGGTCCCGAGGGGATAGCCCGACCCTCTGATGGGCCTGTTCTCCACCATCATCACCACCGCCAGAAGTCGGATGGGGGGAAGGAGGAGGACGAGAAGGAGGAGGAGGAGGAGGAGGAGGATGAGGAGGAGGAGGAGGACGACCCCCTCCCCCTCCAATTTATGGTGGTGGTGGTGGGAAACAGGCCCATCATCCTCGCTGCCGTGCTCCGCGACCTTCCGGGACCACTGGCCGGCAGCGCGGCTGCTGGACGGCCGGAGGGCTTTTTGAGGCGCGGAAGCGCAGCAAAAACTACCGTGGGGAGCGCGCGCGCGAGCGGCAAGATAGCCCTTTGGGGGCAGACTCGGCGTTTCGACACTGGGCGGTTCTGGCTCCGGACCTCTGCTTAATGCGACTGTTTGCAACAGGGCGTCCACTATGGGGGGGGGCCCCGCCTGCTCGAAACAGGCGCCAGAAAACAACCAAGATCCACTCCAGGGGCGGGGTGCGAGGGCCCGCGCCGATCGGCAAAACATCGAATAAAAAACGATCACTTGAGACAGCGACAGCGCAAAATCGAGCCCCAGAGCCTTCTCGGGTTACAAACGCAGCAATTTCACGAGCTGCGTCCAGCCATGGCGACGAGGGGCCCCCAGAAGGCCAACTGCCCTGGTCTCAGCTGGCCCTCCTCTGAGAGTCGCGGTCCGCACGCAGATCCCGGACTTCCACTCGAAAGCCAGCTTGCGGACGACGACGACGACGACGACGACGACGACGACGACGACGACGACGACAACGACGACGACGGCGACGACGGCGACGACGACGACGACACCCTCTGCGCCGCCGCCAAAGGCCGCTGACGGCGGCCGACGACTGCGCCGCGGCACCGGCGACGAGCTGGGCGGCCCCCCCCCACCGCGCCTTGGCCAGCTCCGCGTCTCGGATGGCCGTCTGAAGGTCGTTCTCCGAGACGCCGCGCTTCGGCCTGACGACGACGACGGCAGCGACAACGAAGGCGACCACGAAGACGACGACAACGACGACGACGACGACGAGGACGACTACGTTTCGGACATTTTGGGGCGTATGGGGACGTCCTCGTCGCCGCGGCTGGACGCAGATCAAGCAATCTTGGTCCGGGCCGATTTCGAGCAGATCCTGGTCCGAACCGAGAGCTGTAGAAAACCTCAAACTGCTCCATGTATTCCTCCTCCTCCTCCTCCTCCTCCTCCTCCTCCTCTTCCTCCTACCCCTTCTCCTCATTATCCTCCTCCTCCTCGTAATCCTCATCATCATCAGCAGCATCAGCAGCATCAGCATCAGCATCAGCATCGGCATCATCGTCAGCAGCAGCATCATCAGCAGCATCACCAGCAGCAGCATCCTCATAACAATCATCATCATCATCATCATCATCATCATCATCATCATCATCATCATCATCATCATCAGCATCAGCATCATCATCATCATCATCATCATCATCGGCATCGTCAGAATCGTTATAATATCATTAATCATCATCAGCCGCAGCATCATCAGCATCATCAGTAATCACCAGCAGCAGTAGCATCAGCATCATCAGCACCATCAGCAACAGCACCATCATCATCATCATCATCATCATCATCATCATCATCATCATCATCAGCATCAGCAACATCATCATCAGCACCATCACCATCATCTTCCGCCAGGCATGGAGCGGGGCACCGCTTGCCGAACTTTTCCCGGACATGCTATCGCCATGCTGGGTGCCCAAAGCTACTCGCAGACTCATGATGTTGATGAATATGGCAAGGATCTCGTTCATATGCAAAGGTGCTCAAAACCATCATCGAGCGCGATAGCCTCAGCTGCAAACGCCGACCGCGTATCTGGCAGGTGGATGCCTCTGGCCGAAACGAGATGCACGGCATTGCTTTGGATCGCCACTATCGCCCAGGCAGCAGCTGCTGTCTTGTTGGCCCAGTAGCCACCATCGGACTTCAACAGAAGATTATGGATTATGGCCCCCTCCGTCCGGAATCGGCCAATCCTTTTTCCAGCTACGTCCGATGCCAGTGGTGTAATTTGCTAAGCGGTCGGCCAGCTTGTTCTCGGCCCTCGGGAACCAGAGCACGGGGTCGGAAATGATGCTCGGAGTGCTCCAACCACCCTCCATGACCCGAAACACGTTACGCGCTGTGCGACGAAAGCGAGGTTGCAAATGCTCTGCCTGAAGCTGTTTGCAACCGCAACATATATCTCGAAGAGGCTGGCAATCAACAATGGCCACAAACTGTTTCTCGCCGGTCGCACAACGAACGGGGGGGGGGCCTGACTTCCAAGTCTGGTTGGCTTGTTTGGCCGGCCGCCGTATAGTCAAACGGTGGCGACCTTCTCGCGACGAGGTTGCCTCGGCAGAAGTGGCAAACCCCAGGCGCGGCATACTGCATCAACAAAATGTCGTTCCTCTCGCTGCCATTCCGAACTCGCGGGGCACTCCTCCAAAGTGGACTGCCACTCATGCCCATACACCAAGACGAAAGGATCACCCCACAAATGCGCAGCGCTCGGACGTGCACGGCTGCAGCGCTCTCTCTTCCGTGCGTTGTACGGCTGGTCCTTGATGCTATCCCACCAGCAGCGCGATCGAGCCATGCAGACGGCGTGAGCGGGTGCCTTCTTGTCGCGGTCCCGCCAGGCACACCGAAACAGATTCTGCAGGACTCGATGGTGAGCGAAAGGTATCGACCCCTTGCTTGCCCATTTCTGGATGGGCACGCAGGTGCGCTTGTTGTACATGCGCAGGTTCTCCTCCGGCGCCCTCCTCATCATCAGAACTCTTCGCGGCCAACCGAACTCCCAGCGCTTCAAGGATAGTAGGTTGGTGCCCGTAAGGACCCACGATCCCGAATCGAAGGCAGCAAAGGTACCTGAGCCAGCGGCCCACGCGCGTAGTTTCGCCTCCGTGCCAGCAGGGCCAAAGAATCGTTGAACATTCGCCCACATGTTACTTTCAGCTTTGGATAGCCGGAGCTGAAGACTCCTCTGGGTACAACCTGTTCCGTCCAGTAGCGAGCCCAGACACTCTAGTTCCGACACGCACTTGAACGGCATCACCTCCCCCGCGGCAGAGACAGACAGCGAATGGCACGATCCTGAGAGCGAACCACCAGGGGGAAGTTCCAGCGAAGCCGGCTTCGATTTCAGCTTGTGTTCGTAGATAGCGTCGCAGAGCTCCTGGGCCATGATCTCCAGGTGACCGATACCAGATGCGATTAACCAGAGGTTGTCCGCGTACACGATGAGGTTGTGCAGATCGTCGTCGTCGTCGGTCCTGTAGCCCATCCCGGTCAAGCCAGGAAACCACCAGAGCTAGAAGGAAGAATAAGGATTCGATGATTGAAGAAGAATGAAATCATCCCCCTCATTATCAGCATCATCATCATCATCAGCATCATCATCATCATCATCGTCATCATCAACATCCTCAGCATCATCATCATCATCATCATCATCACCATCATCACCATCATCAGCATCACCATCAGCAGCAGCACCATCACCATCAGCATCATCATCATCGTCATCATCATCATCGTCATCATCATCAGCAGCAGAGGCCACATAATCAGAATCATAACCATCATCAGCAGCAGCATCATCAACATCGTCATCATCGGCATCATCATCAGCAGAAGCAGCATCGTCATCATCGTCATCATCGTCATCATCGTCATCATCAGTCCGCCGACCATGTCGGCGTGTGGGAGAGGCTTTTCCGTCTTCCCCACAGCGTCGTCGCCTCTTCTGCTTTCCGAGGGCTCCCTACACAAGTTCACACAAAAATTGAACAACGTCCTTTGTCAGTCGAAGTGAGCCCCTTCCCTTGATCCCTTCCCCGCCAGGGGGGGGGTCCAGGGGCAACTCCCGGGGGGGAGTCCCCCCTCACTCCCGGGGGGGCGCCCCCCCTTACTCCCAGAGGGGGTCCCCCGTCGGATACGCAGCCCCCCGCCTCTCATCCTCCTGCGTCCTGGGGCTCCGTTGGTCCTCTGGGGCCGTCTGCGGGCCCTTTCAGCCTATCAGTCGAAGGGAAGCCTCTTCCCTTGATCCCTTTCCCGCCAGGAGGGGGGGGGGGGTCCCAGGGCAACTCCTGGGGGGCGTCCCCCCTCGGATACGCAGCCCCCCGCCTCGCATCCTCCTGCGTCCTGGGGCTCCGTTGGCCCTCCTGGGCCGTCTGCGGGCCCTTTCAGCCTATCTGAAGGTTCCTTGGAGACCATTCGCCATTTTTCGACTCTCTTGGCAGCCTCTGGCGGCACTCTTGACAGCCTGTGCGGGCGCTTTTGGACCTCGCTTGACGCCGTCTTGGAACCTTCTCGGGCCACTTGAGGGCGCTCTTTGCCTATCTTGGCACTCTCTGGAGCCGTTCCCGAACCCTGGAGGAGGCCTCTTGAGCTGTCTTCGGACGACCTTGCAGGTACCTGGTGCCGTCTTCGAGCCATATGAGGGCATCTTGGACTCCTCTACCTTCATTGTCTTCGTCGTCGCTGCCTACAGGGTTGGCGGCATAGACCGTAAGACCTTCGCAATCATCATCATCGTCATCATCAGCATCATCAGCATCATCATCATCATCATCATCACCATGATCAGCATCATCACCATCAGCAGCAGCACCATCATCATCACCATCATCATCATCATCATCATCATCATCATCATCGTCATCATCATCATCACCACCATCATCACCATCATCATCATCAGCATCATCATGAACATCATCATCATCAGCATCATCAGCATCATCATCACTATCATCATCAGCAGCAGCAGCAGCAGAAGCATCATCATCACAATCATAATAATAAAAAGAATGTGGAATCATCATTGTAATCATCATCATATTCATCAGCATCATCATCATCATCCTCATCATCCTGATCCTCCTCCTCCGTATTCTGTCTGTTCCTGTTCATCCTCATCCTCCTCGTCATCCTCCCCTTCTCACTACTCCTCCTCCTCCTCCTCCTCCTCCTCCTCCTCCTCCTCCTCCTCTTCCCTCTCCGCCTACTCATCATCATCATCATCATCATCATCATCATCATCATCAGCATCATCATCATCATCATCATCATCATCTTCATCATCTTCATCATCAGTGGTATCATCATCATCATCATCATCATCATCATCATCATCATCATAATCATCATCATCATCACAAACATCAGCAGTAGCATCAGCCTCTGCATCAGCAATTGCTTCATCATCATCAGCAGCATCATGAGCATCAGCAGCATCATCAGCAGCAGCGTCATCATCACCAGCATCATCAGCACCATCATCATCATCATCAGCAGCATCAACATCATCATCACCATCAACATCACCATCGTCATAAGCCTCATCAACATCATCAGCATCATCAGCATCATCAGCAGCACCCGCATCCTCATCCTCGTTCTCATCCTCATCATCCGTAGCATCATCATTATCACCATCATTATCATCGTCATCATCATCGGCATCAGCATCATCAATGCCACCAACATCAGCATCATCATCAGCAGCAGCACAACCATCATCATCAACAGCAGCATCAGCACCATCATCATCACCACCACCAGCATCAGCATCATCATCAGCAGCATCATCATCAGTATTATCACCATCGTCATCAACATCATCAGCAGCGGCATCAACAGCATGATCATCAGTATCATCATCCGGCTCCTCATAATCCTCCTCCTCCTCTTCCTCGTGCTGCTTATTTTCAAACTCCTCCTCCAACTCCTCCTCTCCTCCTCCTCCTCCTCCTCTTCCAACTCCTCCTCGTCCTCCCCCTCACACTTCTCTCAACCCCTTGTGGACTTCCATTCCCATTCCCATTCCCCTCACACTCCTCCTCCTGCTCCTTCTCCTCCTCCTGCTCCTCCTTCTCGTCCTCCTACTCCTCCTCCTCCTCCTCCTCCTCCTCCTCCTCCTCCTTCTCCTCCCCCCCCCTCCTCCTCCTTTTCCTCCTCCATCATCATCAGCATCAGCATTAGCATCAGCATCATCATCGGCATCATAAGCGTAACCAGCATCATCATCAGCATCGTCATCGTCACCATCATCATCATAATCCTCATCCGCATCCTCATCCTCAGGCTGCCCCATCATCCTCCTCCTCCTCCACCTCATCCTCTGTACTCTCCTTATGTGCCTCGTTTCCCCTCCCCCTCCTACTCCTCTTCCTCACGCTCCCCATCTTCCTCCGCCTCCTCCTCCTCCTCCTCCCCATCATCAGCATCATCATCAGCGTCATCAGCAGCAGCAGCATCGTCAGCATCAGCATCATCAGCATCATCAGCATCAGCAGCTGCAGCATCAGCATCAGCATCAGCACAAGCATCACCATCAGCATCAGCATTAGCATCATCACCCTCCTCCTCCTCCTCCTCCTCCTCCTCCTCCAACTCATCTTCCGCATGCTCCGTATTGACCTCGTCCCCCCCCCCTCATCCTACTCAGTTTCCTCACACTCCCCCTCCTCCTCCCCCTCCTGCTCCTTTTCCTCCTCCTCCTCATCAGCATCTCCAGCACCATCAGCATCAGCATCACCATCATCAGCATCCTCATCAGCATCAGAATCCGCATCAGCATCAGAAGCATCAGCATCATCATCATCATCATCATCATCATCAGCATCAGGATAATCAGCAACATTCTCCTCCTCCTCCTCATCATCATCAGCATCATCATCATCAGCAGCATCAGCATCAGCATCATCAGCATCAGCATTCTCATCCTGACAAGCAGCACCGTCATGCTCATCATCATCATCAGCAGCAGCATCAGCGACATCGTCATCCGCATCAGCACCAGCAGCACCATCATCATCAGCATCAACATCAGCATCACCACCAGTATCAGCATCAGCACCATCAGCAGTATCATCATCAGTATCGTCAGCAGCAGCAGCAACAGCATCAGCGTGATCACCAGTATTATGAGCATGAGTATAACCATCAGCAGCAGCATCATCAGCCACATCATCCGAATCAGCATCTGCATCCTCATCATCTCATCCTCCTCCTCACTACCATATCACCACCATCAGCATCAGCATCATCAGCATCAGCAGCATCGGCATCCGCACCATCATCATCATCATCAACATCAACATCAGCATCAGCATCATCACCATCAGATTCATCAGCATCCTTAGCATCAGTAGCAGCATCATCATCAACACCCTCATCATCTGCATCATCATGCGCATCCTCGGCATTCTCCTCCTCCTCCGCACCATCAGCATCGTCATCATCATCAGCATCATCATCGTCAGCCTCAGCATCGTCAGCAGCATCAGCATCATCATCATCCTAATCATCATCATATGTATCATCATCAGGTGCATCAACATCAGCAGCATCACAATCAAGAGCAACGACGTCATCACCTTCAGCATAGCCATCATCACCATCAGCAGCAGGCAGCATCATCAGCGGCGTCATCATCATCATCATCAGCACCATCAGCATCATCACCTCATCATCATCATCATCAGCATCGTCATCATCAGCAACAGCCGCATCCTCAGCATCAAACGCATCAGCAGTAACATCATCATCATCATCAGTAGCATCATCAGCATAAATTTCGTCAGCAGCAGCATCATCAACGACAACAGCACCATCGCCATCGCACTCATTACCATCAGCTTCAGCAGCATCATTAGCAGCATCATCATCATAACACTCAACATCAGCATCATCAGGATCATAGGATCATCATCACCAGCATCAGCATCATTCCCATCATGATCCTACTCCTCCTCTTCCGCCTCCTCCCCATCCTCATCAGCGTCATCATCATCATCAGCACCAGCATCTGCATCAGCATCATCATCAGCATCATCTTCGTCATCAGCACTAGCACAAGCATCGTTGACAGCACCAGCATCAGCAGCATCAGCGTCAGCGTCAGCATCATCAACATCAGCAGCAGCAGCACCATCATCAGCACCATCGTGGTCACCATCATCATTACATCAGCATCATCATGGCCAGCATCAGCATCAGCATCATCATCAGCAGCATCATCACCATCAACAACAGCATCATCATCGTCATCGGCATCAGAAGCAGAAACCTCATCATCACGGTCCCCATCATCAAAATAACCAGCATAATCCGCAACTTCATCAGCATCATCAACATCATCACTATCATCATCACTATCATCATCATCATCATCATCATCATCATCATCATCCTCATCATCATCATCACATCATGATCAGCATCATATTCATCAGCAACAACATCGTCAGCGTGATCAACATCATTATCATCATCAACAGCATCGTCATCCTCAGCATCATCGACATCAACGACAGCATCATACTCATCATGATAATTAACAACGGCAGCATCATCATCGTCATCATCATGCTCCTCCTCCTCCGCATCCACCCTCTCATCATCATCTTTATCATAATCATCAGCATCAGCACCAGCATCAGCATCAGCATCAGCATCAGCATCATCAGCATCACCACCACCATCAGCATCATCATCAGCATCATCAGCATCATCAGCATCATCATCAGCATCATAATCTTCAGCATCACTATCAACAGCAGCATCATCAGCGGCAGCCCCACCATCAACAACAGCATCATCATCTCCAGCATCATCATCATGAGCATCATCACCATCATCTTCATCATCAGCATCTTCAGCATCATCATCATCATCATCATCATCATCATCATCATCATCAGAGTCATCGGCATGATCATCAGCATCAGCATCAACAGCATCTTCATCATAGTAATACTAACCATAAGAATAAGCATTATCAATCATCATTATCAGCAGAAGCCGCAGACAAATCATCATCAGCATTATCATCGGCATCATCATCAACAGCATCATAGTCAGCAAAATCAGCATCAGCAACATCAGCAGCATCATTATCATCATCATCATCATCTGCAGCATCATCAGCATCATCATGATCATCAGCATCATCATGATCATCATCATCATCATCATCATCATCACCAGCGTCATTACCAGCATCAGCATCATCACCATCATCATCATCATAATCATCATCATCATCATCACCATCACCAGCATCAGCATCAGCATCATCATCATTATCAACATCAGCGTCACCATCATCATCATCATCATCATCATCATTATCATCATCATCATCATCATCATCATCATCATCATAATCTTCATCATCATCATCATCATCATCATCATCATCATCATCATCATCATCATCATCATCATCATCATCATCATCATCATCATCATCATTATCAGCATCATTAGCATCAGTAGCAGCAACATCGTCATCATCCTCCGTCTCCTTCTCCTCCTCCTCCTCCTTCTCCCCCTGCCCCTACCCCTCGTCCCCCGGCAACAACGGCGCCGCCCCGCCCACGACGATAGCCGTCGACAACGACGTGCCGCGCCTCATGGCGGCGATGTCGAGGTGCATGGCGTTGGGCTCCACGAGGTGCCTGCTGAGCCACTTGGCGGACGCGCTCCTGATCTTGGTGTCCACCTCGCGGCTCGGGTCGCACACTGTCGTCGCTCGGATGGGTTCGGAAAAAAAGCCCACAACCGACAGCATTTCCTGCTCATTTTGAGCAGGACTCGCTGTCGGTGTCCCTGCGGACGGTGTCCCTTTGAGACAGACGGCGGGCTGCCCAACAGCGGCCGGTGTCGGTTTTGGACAACATTTGTTGTAATTTCGGGCGTCCTGCTACAGCAGGCTCGTGCCGTGCCAACCCAGGCGTCGGCTTCTGACGGCGCGAGCATCGTTCCACCTCGAACGATCGGCGGATTTTCGATCGCTGGATCGTTCCACAAGGGCTCCCAACTTCGCGCATCGCGCTGCGCGAAGCGCGAAGTGCGAATAACTTCGCGCTCTCGCGCCGCCTCCCAGGGGAGAAGAGGAGGATGAGGAAGAATCGGAGCCGAACCGCGAAGCGCGAAGAACTTCGCGCCCTCGAAGGCGCCCTTGATTCCATGTTGGGCGATTCGGGACCACTGGCGGCGTTCAGCCGTGGACATCCTCCCTGCGTCGTCGCTGGCGCGTCGACACGACACGAACCTGTCGTACCAGGTGCAACGCTGAAGAGGACCTGAAGAGGCTTTTCTGCCTTCCGACGGCTTCTCGCCATCGCTCGGACATCCATTCCACGTGCATGTTTTGGTGTCGTGCGTTGTTTGTTTACCGATGGTCGAGGATGCTCCTCGACCGTCCTCGGCGAGAACAAAATGCACACGTCCGAGCAGTGCCCAGGCTCAAGACGGCCCAAGAGGGCCCCAGGATCGCTCAAGAGGCCTTCAAGGTGACCCAATGACGGCTCAAGTAGTCCTCTTGGACCACTGGTCAAGATTGCTGCTGGATGGAAGCGTTCCTCCTCCCCCCCCCTCCTCTGATAATAGAAGGATTAAGAGCAGTAAAACAGGGGACCAAGAGGTCTCCAAAATAGTACCACCACAAGGCCTCCAAGACGCTCCCACGGCGAGCGATCTGCCAATACCTTGAGGGTTACTCCTGTCGTCGTCGTCGTCGTCGCCGTCGCCTTCTTCCACCTCGTCCCTCCCAAAACCCACGAAGGCGAATACGGTTCACTACTGGGCCGCATGCTGCTACATATCTGACCAGGGCAACTCACCTGGCATCTGCTGTTGGATGGGCTGGTGGGGCTACGCAAAGCACAACCTGTCGGAAGTCTGCGCAGAGTTGTTGGATCGGCGCTGGACCCGACCTGGGGCGGCGACGACGTGGGCGCCACCCGGGGCGGCGACGGAGGCGCCACCGCGGCCCGGCGCAGATCCAAAAAATCCACACGGGCCTTCGAAAGGATACAGTTTTGAATGTTCGTCGGCGATAAACCGGGGTGCCCAGGGGGGCAGGACACGGCCGACAACCTAACCCTTTCGCTTGAGGCAGCCCCACGTACGCCCGCGCGCACGAGCACTGCGAACCCCTTCGGACCTGCGCAGACCGACGAGGTCAGGCTTTTTGAGGGGAGGGGGGGGGGGGCAGGCGGGCCCGACAACCCGGTGTATCGACGGACCCTCACAAGAGTCGCTTCCAATCGATGTGCATGCCGCATTCGCGAAGAAAGAGCCTGTCCATGACCACCGCGTTGGGGCCGCCATCAGGCCCAAGCATAGCCGCATCCGCCTCCTTCTGGGGTCCAGAGAGAACCGTTTCCCTAGCGGTGGCTGCACAGGGAAGCTGGAAAAAGTGGAAGTTAAAACATCAGTGAAGGTGGAAGTGGTCAGGGCTGGAAAAACTGGCAGTGTGCGAAGCGAGCCCGAAACAGTACAGATGCGGCCGCCAGGGCTGGAAAAAATACAGGGAAGCTGGCCAGGGCTGGAAAGTGTAGAAGGGCTGGCCCCAGCCACTACTTCTTCCAGCTTCCATGTGCCTGCTGGTTCAGGCAGCACAAACGCGGACCCACTCTTGTTGCGACGTCGGTGCCGAACCTTCGACCCCACGCTCTCGGCACCCAGAACGGCTGCCAGGTTTGGCAATGCTCTTGCCGCGACGCTGGCCCTCCCACGTGTGCGGCCCACACTCGGGCATCCAATTTCCGGAACGACCGTTGCGACATCCAATCGCAGCACAGCTTCCATATAGACAAATCTCCGCCTCGGAGTCTTCGCTCATTCGGCCGCCGCTGCACAACGCCACCGCCACAGGCTGCAACGCGGCGGCGTGCAGGGAGGGCGCCCGGGGGGGGGGGCGAGATCGCCTGGGCCTGCACAGGGAGGGGCACGATGCCGAAGGCCACGGAGCTCTCCACCTGGAAGTCCACCTCGGAGGAGGGGAGGGAGGGAGGGGAAGGAAGGAAGGGAGGGAAGAGAGGGAGAGAAGGGAGGGAGGGAAGGGAGCGCGGGAGGGAGGGAACCAGGGGGGGGGCCGGGGAGGAAAAGGGGAGGGGGGCCCTACTTGGAGCGCCTCCTGGGCCTGAGGGAGGCCTCCCGAATCCTCCTCCTCCTCCTCCTCCTCCTCCTCCTCCTCATCATCATCCTCCTGCTCCTCCTCCCCCTCCTCCTCCTGCTCCTCCTGCTCCTCCTGCTCTTTCTGCTCCTCCTGCTCTTCCTGCTCGTCCTCCTCCTCCTCCTCCTCCTCCTCCTCCTCCTCCTCCTCCTCCTCCTCCTCCTCATCATCATCATCATCATCATCATCATCATCATCATCATCAGCATCAGCATCAGCATCATCACATCATCATCACATCATCATCATCATCATCATCAGTATCATCAGCATCATCATCATCATCAGTATCAGCATCAGCATCAGCATCAACATCAGCATCAGCATCAGCATCAGCATCATCGTCATCAGTATCATCATCATCATGATCATCATCATCATCATCATCATCATCATCATCATCATCAGCATCAGCATCAGCATTATCATCATCATCATCATCACCATCATCCTCATCACCCTCATCACCATCATCATCATCAGCATCATCAGCATCATCATCATCATCATCATAATCAACATCATCATCATCCTCATTATCATCATCATCATCAGCATCAGCATCATCAGCATCATCATCATCATAATCATCATAAGCTGCAGCATCAGCGTCGTCATCAGTATCATCATCATCATCATCAGCAGCATCATCATCATTAGCAGCATCATCACCATCCATCATCATCATCATCAGCATCATCATCATCATCATCAGCATCATCATCATTTTGTATCGTCATCATCATCGTCATCATCATCATCAGCAGCATCAATCCATCATCATCATCGTCATCAGCATCATCAGCATTGTCAGCAGCAGCATCATCAGCATCACCATCATCACCACCAGTATACTCAGCAATCCTCATCATCAGCATCAGCATCATCCTCCTCAGCAGCATCATCATACTCATCATGATCATCATCAGCATCATCATCAGCATCAGCATAATCCTAACGCTCATCCGCATCAACATCAGCAGCAGCATCGTCATCACCACTAGATCAGCACCATCATCAATATCACAATCACCATCATCACCATCGTCATCGACACCATCATCACCATCATCAGCAGCATCAGCATCAGCATCATCACCATCAGCACCACCATCATCATCATCATCATCATGATCTTCTTCATCATCATCATCATCAGCATCAGCATCATCATCATCATCATCATCATCCACCTCGCACTCGTTCTCCTCATCTTCCTCTTACTTGTCCTCCCTCCTCCTCCCTCCCCGTCTGTCCTCTGAATACCCCCTCCGCCCTCCAGTTTCCCCCTCATCTTCCTACTAGTCATCCACCTGCTTGTCATTAGCAGCAGCACCAGCATCACCAACATAATCAGATCATCACCATCATCAACATCATCATCATCATCATCAGCATCATCATCGTCATCATCAGCAACATGATCATTATCAGCATCATCATCATCATCACCAGCATCATCATCATGATCAGCATCATCATCATCATCATCACCACCACCATCATCACAATCATCAGGAAGGGACGAGGGGGAGGCGAGGCTGACGGATGGAGAGCGAGAGAGATTAGCGTGCGGGGGGTCAGGATCAGGAGGATGAGCGGCAGAACCAGACGGGCGGGTCGGCCAGGCGAAACCTAACGAGCGGGTCGGGCGGGCGGGCCCGGACGGCCGGGTCGAGCGGGCGGGCATCCAAAGCGAAGCACGAATCCAAGCGAAATCCAAAGCGAAATCTCGAGCGATAGCGCGAATCCAAAGTAAACCGTAAGAAAGTCCAGAATGGGAGAAGAATTCCTGAGTGTCGCGGGCGCGGCGCCTCAGTAAATTGCGAGGCAGTCCTACGCGAGAGCGCGATTCCTGCTGCAATGTGTCCACAAGTCCTGCGCGAGACCGTGATGCCGGATAGCATGTGCGGAAGTATCAAGCGGGAGCCGCTGATATTGTAAGCACGGCGCCACCAGCAGTCTGATACTGATGTGTTCCCTATGTGAAACACAGGTTGCGAGCCCCCGAGCACTTCAACTGAAAAAACACCAGGTGCACTGGACGGCCTCCTCCTCCTCCGCCTCCGCCTCCGCCTCCGCCTCCGCCTCCGCCTCCGCCTCCACCTCCGCCTCCGCCTCCGCCTCCTCCTCCTCTTCCTCCTCATCCTCCACCTCCTCGTCCTGCTCCTCCTGCTCCTGCTGCTCCTCCTCCTCCTCCTCCTCCTCCTCCTCCTCCTCCTCGTTCTCGTCCTCCTCCTCCTCCTCGTCCTCCCCCTCCTCCTCCTCCTCCTCTCCTCCTCCTCCCCTCCTCCTCCTCCTCCTCCTCCCTCCTCCTCCTCCTCCTCCTCCCTCCTCTCCCTCCTCCTCCTCCTCCTCCTCCTCCCCCTCCTCCCCTCCTCCACCTCCTCGTCTTCCTTCTCCTCCTCCTGCTCCTCCTGTTCCACCTCCTCATCCTCTCCTCCTTCTCCTCCTCTCCTCCTCCTCCTCCTCCTCATCATCATCATCATCATCATCATCACCATCACATCATCACCATCATCATCATCTCATCATCATCATCATCATCATCATCATCATCATCATCATCATCATCATCATCTCATCATCATCATCATCATCATCATCATCATCATCATCATCATCATCATCATCATCATCATCATCATCATCATCATCATCATCATCATCTCACCGCATCAGCAGCAATCATCAGCATCATCATCATCATCATCATCATCATCATCATCATCATCTCATCACATCATCATCATCATCATCATCATCATCAGCATCATCATCATCATCACCATCATCATCATCAGCATCATCAGCATCATCATAATCAGCACCACCATCATCATCAGCATCAGCATCATCATCATCAGCAGCATCATCATCATCATCATCATCATCATCATCATCATCATCATCATCATCATCATCATCATCATCATCATCAGCATCATCATCAGCATCATCATCGTCCTCCTCCTCGTCCTGCTCCTCCTGCTCCTCCTCATCATCTTGATCCTCCTCCTCCTCATCATCATCATCAGCCTCATCAGCAGCAGCATCATTATCAGCAGCACCCTCAACATCATCATCATCATCATCATCATCATCATCAGCAGCAGCAGCAGCAGCCAGCAGCAGCAGCATCATCATCATCATCATCATCAGCAGCATCATCACCTCCACCACCACCAACATCATCATCATCATCATCATCATCATCATCATCAGCATCATCATCATCATCATCATCATCAGCATCAGCATAATCATCATCATCAGCATCATCATCATCATCATCATCAGCATCATCATCATCATCAGCATCATCCTCATCCTCATCCTCATCCTCAGCCTCAGCCTCAGCCTCATCCTCCTCATCATCAGCATCATCAGCATCATCATCATCATCATCATCATCCGCCTCCTCCTCCTCCTGCTCCTCCTCCTGCGCCTCCTCCTGCTCCTCCTCCTCCTCCTCCTGCTCCTCCTGCTCCAGGAATTCCTGCTCCTCCTCCTCCTCGATGTCAGGAACCTGTAACAGGGGGTCGCTAAGGAATCCTTCGTATGGAATATCAACGAATGAGCCCTTACTAAGGAATAGTAGCGACAAATTCCTTACAAAAGAAGATGTACTCAGGAGCCCTTCATAAGGACTCTCTTACTTGATGAATCCTTCATAAGAAGTCTGAGCAAAGGAATCCTTAATGGCGAGGCGTCCTCACCCTCGGTTCAAGAAAACGTTGTGTATGTGTGTTGTGCTGCTTTGGTGATGTCTGGTCTGGTATGCAAGCTCAGAAAGAAGTGCTGCGAGGGATGCCGCGGCGTACACTGGGGCCTGCAAACCAAAAAAATCCGCTCGTGGCATCACGAACAGAAAAACAAAAAAGTGGTTCCTTCCACTGACGGCGCCAAGCGCTGTCTGGTAGGTATAGAACCCAGGGGGGCAGCCTACCCTAGGCCCTACCCAAGGGCCTAGGGTAGCCTAGGGTAGGCCCTACCCAAGGCCCTAGGGTAGTCTACCCTAGGCCCTACCCAAGGCCCTAGGGTGGCCTAGGGTAGGCCCTACCCAAGGGCCTAAGCATATAGAGCCCGGAGGGTAGGCCTGCCCTAGGCTTACCCCTGGGCCTACCCCCTAGGCCTACCCTAGGCCTACCCCCTACCCTACCCCCTAGGCCTGCCCTAGGCCTACCCCGTAGGCCTACCCCCTAGGTCTACCCTAGGCCTACCCCCTAGGCCTACCCCCTAGGCCGACCCTAGGCCTACCCCCTAGGCCTACCCCCTAGCCCTACCCTAGGCCTACCCCTAAGCCTACCCACCCCTAAGCATACCCCCTAGGCCTACCCCTATAGGCCTGCCCGCCCGCCGGATCGAGCAGACGGACCAGAACGGATCGGGTAGGATCGGGCAGGCATACAAGTGTGGAGCATGTTCGCACTTGACACGCGTGAACCCTAACGGGCGGGTCGGGTCGGGTCGGGCGGACCCTAACGGGCGGGCCGGGTCGGGCGGGCGGGACATTAAAAATATGGTGCGTGTACACTTGACACGCGTGAACCCTCACGGGCGGGTCAGGTCGGGTCGGGCGGGCGGACCCTAACGGGCGGGTCGGGTCGGGTCGGGCGGACCCTAACGGGCGGGTCGGGTCGGGAGGGCTGGTGCGTGTACACTTGACGCGCGTGAGCCCTAACGGACGGGTCGGGTCGGGTCGGACGGGCGGACCCTAACGGGCGGGCCGGGTCGGGTCGGGCGGACCCTAACGGGCGGGTCGGGTGGGGCGGGCGGGACATTAAAGTATGGTGCGTGTACACTTGAACACACTGAACCCTAACTGCGGGGTCCTGTCGGGTCGGGCGGGCGGACCCTACGGGGCGTCGGGTCGGGCGGCGCCCTAACGGCGGGTCGGGTCGGGCGGGCGAACATTAATTATGGAGCGTGTGCACACGCACGCGTAACCATAACGGGCGGATCGGGTCGGTTTTCGGGCGGCGGAACCCTAACGGGCGGGGGGGGGGTCCGTGGTCGGTGTCGGGGGCGGACCCTAACGGGCGGGTCGGGTCGGCGTGCGGGACTTAAAGTAATGGTGCGTGTACACTTTGCACGCGTGAAACCCTAACGGGGCGTGTCGGGTCGGTCGGTGGGGGGTTCGGGGCGGGGCGGACAAAAAGAAAGAGAAAAAACAGCACGGGCCGGGTCGGGTCGGGCGGACCCTAACGGGCGGGTCGGGTGGGGCGGGCGGGACATTGAAGTATGGTGCGTGTACACTTGACACGCGTGAACCCTAACGGGCGGGTCGGGTCGGGTCGGGCGGGCGGACCCTAACGGGCGGGCCAGGTCGGGTCGGGCGGACCCTAACGGGCGGGTCGGGTCGGGCTGGCGGGACATTGAAGTATGGTGCGTGTACACTTGACACGCGTGAACCCTCACGGGCGGGTCGGGTCGGGTCGGGCGGGCGGACCCTAACGGGCGGGTCGGGTCGGGCGGACCCTAACGGGCGGGTCGGGTCGGGTCGGGCGGACCCTAACGGGCGGGTCGGGTCGGGCGGGCGGGACATTCAAGTATGGTGCGTGTGCACTTGACACGCGTGAACCCTAACGGGCGGGTAGGCCTCGGGCACGCCTAGGGGGTAGGCCCAGGGTAGCCTAGGGGGTAGGCCTAGGGGGTAGGCCTAGGGTAGGCCTAGGGGGTAGGCCTAGGGGTAGGCCTAGGGGTTAGGCCTAGGGGTAAGCCTAGGGTAGGCGTAGGGGGTAGGCCTAGGGTAGGCCTAGGGGGTAGGCCTAGGGGTAAGCCTAGGGTAGGCCTAGGGGGTAGGCCTAGGGGTAGGCCTAGGGTAGGCCTAGGGGGTAGGCCTAGGGTAGGCCTAGGGTGTAGGCCTAGGGTAGGCCTAGGGGGTAGGCCTATGGGTAGGCCTAGGGTAGGCCTACCCCCCGGGTTCTATATGCCTGCCTTCGCGTCGGGCGACGTCCACTCATTGCCCTCCTCGTGAATGGCATGATAGACATTCGCCTGCAAGTTTCGCAAGGCGAAGTCCTGGTCGGCCGGTGCGGGGACAGCCCCGAAGGACGCATTCCTGCGATGCCAAGTCTTCAAGGTGTTATTCACCAAAGACTGGATCGTGAAAGCGAGCGTCCCCTTTGTTAATGGAGAAGCTGATGCCCTTGGTATCCTGAGACATACGCGCATGGGCATCGCTCATAGCAGGCGCTCCGGCGGCTGGCTCTGTGCCAGCTGCCGCTCTGACGAGCAGCGGGGCATCCTCGCATTGAGGGTTGGCCGTAGTAGTGAACGACATCGATCTTTTGTCCGCAGTTGCGGCCCCCTACTCGTCGACCCCGAGCGCCAGGTGCCCAGAAGGCGTTTTCATCAAATCAAGTACTCCGGCACCCTTCCCAAGGAGGAGCTTGCACATATCAGAGCCAGGGATGATCATCTTCTCGCGCCCCTGCTCCAGGATCAGGATAGTCCTCACGTTAGACATACTCCTCAGACCCAGGATAGCCAGGATATTTTACCCCTGAGCCCTCAGCCACGTTAGCTGAGTAGGTCAAGTCTCGGCGCAGCAGGTGCCCCCGCCGGATCTCCTTTTCCTTGCGCGCAACTTTGCAGCGCAAGGACTTGTCGCATACAGCGGCACCGTGCCCCATTCCCGACACGTAGAGCCTCTTCGTCAGGTTATGCTTCTTGATGTCGCGTCCATGGGAGCGGGATACCCGTTCAAATGTCTGTGCCGTTTTTAGACCAACGATGTTGATTTTGCTGCCGATGTACAGAAGGGTCGTCAGCATTCCATCCACCATGGTCCCACTGTTTGCGGCCAGGGCCAGTTCATGGCGTTCTCCGAATATTCCTGGCACCTCAGACAGCGTCGTACGATGCATACCCTTGCGGCGCCTCTGCCCCAACACCCAATCGTTCCTTGCCAGTGACGTGAAGACGTTCATGTATCCGCGGGCCTCCTCCTCCGCAATGGGGTTCTTCTCGAAAACCCAGGCCGTAGGACACTCGTCACGCATGTGCGGGCGCGGTGCAGATGCGAGCGGCATGTTCATGAACGTATCCTCGTCGGCACGCATGCCCATCTGGCCATCTGTGTCCACCATCAACACAGCGCGTAGCATGTCTCGCTCGGATATCGCACTGATGCCGCTGCGCACGCTCACCGGGCTCTCCGTCCTGCGCTGGCTGCGCGGGCGGGTGTCTCGCCTGCGCGGCATGGAGGTATGTGGGGATTGAAGCCACTGCGCGCTCCTTTCGGCGGTTCTCTCCATACGCCTCAGCCACATGTCATTGGCCGGCAACGCGGCACGTGCAGTCGTAGCAGTTGTCCATGCATTGTTGGCTGCGTCCGCTATCAATGGCATAGACGCATCCAGAGCAGGCGCGGTACGTGCGAGGGGTGTGCCGAAACAGGGGCGACGCCCACACCCGACGGGCGCTGCGAAACGTGCGAGGGATGTGCCGAAGAGGAGGTGACGCCCACATGCAGACGGCGCCACTGGGGCCATAGGTGCAGCTCCCGAAGGGGCCACGAAACGTGGGGGGGCGTGCCGAAACGGGGGTGACGCCCAACATGCGACCGGCGCAACTTGGGCCTTAGCTGAAGCTCCCTATGCGGTCACGAAACGCGTGAGGGGCGCGCCGAAACGGAGCGACGCCCACGCGCGAACGGTGCCACTGGGGCCGCAGTGGGGGAGCTCCCTATGGCGCCCCGAAGCGTGTGAGAGGGATGTGCCGAAATGGGGGTGACGCCCACATGCGAAAGGTGCCACTGGGGCCATAGGTTGAGCTCCCCATGGGGCCACGAAGCGTCAGAGGGGTGTGCCGAAACGGGGGTGACGCCCACGTGCGAACGGCGCCGCCGGGGCCGCTGGCGGAGCCCCCTTATGGGGCCACGAAACGTGTGAGTGGCGTGCCGAAACGGGGGTGACGATGACGATGACGATGACGACGATGACGATGACGATGATGATGCTGATAATGATGATGGTGATAATGATGGTTGTTTTTGTGTTCGGCTGGCGCGTGTTTAAGTGAAAGAAGAAGTCCGTGGGCGTCGGTCTGGCAGTCGGGGCTCTGGCAGGCGGCAAGGTACGCAGCTTTCTGGCATATGTATTTCCACGAATGCGGTGGGGGACCGAAACACTGGCAGAGATGGCTGCTCAGAAGACTCTCACGCCCAGCAAAGAAGCGGGACAGCGCTTCAAAGGATTCCACAACATTGGAAGCCGAGCACGGTTTCCGCAACATCACGTTGATGACCTTACCTTCGTTACTCAGACAAGCAGGAATCATACCCTCAAGATACTCGAAAGTCCCTGCAAGGGAATAAGCGGAAGCAACCACGGCAGAGCTAGAGACGGCCAGGCTTGGAAAAACGGGAGCCTCAGACAACTTGCCACCGCGCGGACCTCCAGGGGCCTCGGACCTCACATCATCGCCCCCGTCACCCTCTCTGCGCGCCTTCTTGCGAGGCGGCGACCCTGTTGGAGGAACACCAGCACCACAAGCATGCTCACGCACGAAATCGCCAGGCCGATGATCAGGAGCGCAAGACTCAGGACGAGGATCATCCTCCCCACGATGGTCGGCACAAGCACGAAGGTCAGCAGTAGCACGTTGAAGGGCGTCTCCACGACGGTCGTCTCCATAACGGCCGGCGCCAGCACGAAGGTCGTCTCCACGAATGTCGGCTCCAGCACCTCCACGAAGGTCGTCACCACAACGGCCGGCACCAGCACCCCCACGACGGTCGGCACCAGCACGAAGGGCGTCTCTGTGACGGTCGTCTCCACGAAGGTCGTCTCCACGAAGGTCGTCCCCACGAAGGTCATCTCCACGAAGGTCGTCTCCACGAAGGCCGCCTGCACGAAGGTCGTTTCCACGAAGGTCGTCTCCACGACGGCCAGCGCCACGAAGGTCGTCTCGGCGACGGTCTTCTCCACAAGGGTCGTCTCCACGACGGTCGGCACCATCGCCTCCACGACGTTCGCCTCCACGAAAATCGCCTCCACGACAGTCAGCACCAGCACGGAGGTCGTCTCCACAAAAGGCGGCTCCAGCACCTCCACGACAGTCAGTTCCAGGACCTCCACGAAGAACATCCCCATGATGGTCGGCACCAACCCGAAGGTCGTCACCACGACGGTCTGCACCAGCACCTCCACGACGGTCGTCTCCACGAAGATCGATTCCACGACGGCCGGCACCAGCACGAAGGTCATTTCCACAAAGGTCAGCTCCAGCACCGTCACGACACCCAGCTCCAGCACCTCCACGAAGATCTTCTCCACGACGGTCGGCACCAGCTTCTCCACGACGGTCGGCACTAGCTTCTCCACGACGGTCGTCTCCACGAAGAGCGTCGCCACGAGGGTCGGCACCAGCACGAAGGTCGTTTCCACGACGGTCGGCTCCAGCACCTCCACGGTGGATAGCCCCAGCACCTCCTCGAAGTTTTCCTCCACGATGGTCGGCACCAGCACCCCCGAAAAGATCCAGAACGTCGAGAGCAGCAAGTACCCGATCGGCATGATCGGCACCTCCAGGAAAACCAGCCCTGAAACATCCATCAGGAACAGCCTCTTGGCCAACATCTCCAGGAAGGTCGGTCCCAGCGTCGTCTGGATAATCAACGCCGCCCCAACGATGGTGAATATCCGCATCCCCGGTGTGATGAGCTCCAGCACCTCCACGAGGAAGCATACCAGGAACCGGCCGCATCACGAAGCTGATATGCGACTCGTCGCGCGAGTTCCGGTGTCCATGACCAACGGCGACGACATTGCCAATGTCGCAAAGCATGTGCTGCAGCAGTGCGATGGCCAGCCCATTGCGGACGCGCCCATCAGCAAAGGGGAATAGGCACACATGGTCCACAATCTTGTCTACGTGGCTGTGCAACTTGACCGTCGCTCGGCGCCCGCTGAGAAGTTGGAGGACGGTCCACTCGATCCGCGCAGCCGTGACCATGAAGAAGACAGAAGCGTGCGAACACAGCAAGGCCCGCAAATGCGAGCGGGTGGCCACACCTCAGGCAAACGCCTGAGCCAAAGTGGCTATGGTGATCATGTTGGCTGTTGATGATGATGAAGAAGATGATGATGATGATGCTTAAGATGATGATGATGATGAAAATGATTGTGATGAGTATGATGATGCTGATGCTGATGATGTATGTATGCTGATGCTGATGATGGTGACGATGATGGTGATGCTGATGATGGTGATGATGATGGTGATGATGGTGATGAGGATGATGATGACATGCGAAAGGCAGGGGCAGGGATGGGAGGAGGGAGGAGGAGAGGAGAGGAGAGGAGAGGAGAGGAGAGGAGAGGAGAGGAGAGGAGAGGAGAGGAGAGGGGAGGAGAGGAGAGGAGGAGAGGAGACGCGGGAGGGAGTCTCTTCAAAACAATGACTCAACACCACAAGACGGTTGGGAATAAGCGCATAGGGTCTGTTACGTGTGATGCACTTTTGGTAATTGTAAGCCGGAGGCTGCTCCAATATATCTGCTTACTAACTCCAAGAGAAAAGATTGAGCAGAGAAGGCATAAACGGAAGTCCTTCTTCTGACATCACTACGGCCATCGAACACGAGAGCAACAAATGTTGGTGCGGACAACCGTGGAAAGCGCGCAAACGAGTTGCGTCGACTGAAGCACTCGTTAGACCTCTACTGTGGATAAGGCGCAGAAGGCGCAAAGAGACGGAGAGAGAGAGAGATAGCTCAGGGAGGAGCGAGCGCAAAAAGCGGCTTAGAACCTGGGTAAGCCGAAGGAACGCAGAGAGGGGATCGGCCGGAGCTGCCAGCGGCGCTCCCACCAGAACTGGGCGCGACGAACTAGGAGATGATGCGATGATGAATGAAGAAGCCGTGGAGTGGCAGGGACCTTCTGTCAACAGAAAATAAGAGCAAACTATGTCTAACGGAAAGAACTATATATCGGAGAATTGCCCCGGCCAACCCTCCAGCCAACCCTGGCGAAACCTCCGGCCAGCCCCGTACAACTCTCCCGGCCAACCCCTCCGGCCAACCCTGCTTTAAAAAATGATCCATCAGTCACAGTAGCTGAAAAGGGAAAACAAATACACTGGAATAAACGGAGCGGATGAAGGGCGACTTCTTTTCCCAAAGCCTTCCAATCCCAGGACCTTCCCAATCGGGTGTTGCAAGAAGTGCCCCCAGCCAAAGGTGCCCTCCAGCTTCTCGCTCCATCTTGAAGCCTTGGGACCGCCTGGGCCTCGTGAGGGGTGCTCTGCTCCATCTTGGATGCCTTGGGGCCGGGGTGGCCCGAGGGGCCCTGGCAGACCCTGAAGCCTTCGGGGGCATGGCGAGGCAGTCGGAGGCCATTTGGGGACCCCCGGAGGCTCCGGGAGGGTCCAGGAGGCCTTCTTCTTTCCTCCTCCTCCTACTCCACCTCCTGCTCCTCCTCCTCCTCCTCCTCCTCCTCCTCCTCCTTCTCCTCCTCCTCCTCCTCCTACTACTACTCCTGTTCCTCCTCCTCCTCCTCCTCCTCCTCCTCCTCCTCCTCCTCCTCCTCCTCCCCCTCCTCCTCCTGCTCCTCCTCCTCCTCCGCCTTCTCCTCCTCCTCCTCCTCCTCCTCCTCACTCCTCCTCCCCTCCCCCTCCTCCTCCTCCTCCTCCCCCCCTCCTCCTCCCTCCTCCTCCCCCCCCTCCTCCTCCTCCTCATCGTCGTCGTCCTCCTCCTCCTCCTCCTCCTCCTCCTCATCCCCCTCCTCCTCCTGATCTTGGGAGGCCTTGGGTCGAGTGTTGCTAGAAGCGTCCCTGGCCCAAGGCGCCCCCAGGATTCCCAAGGAGGCCCCCACGGCCTCCAGAGCAACCCTCACGAGGCCCAGGCGGCCCCAGGGCGTCCAAGATGGAGCAGAGCATCCCTCACGAGGCCCAGGCGGCCCTCTGCAGAGGTGCACCCAGAGGAGGAGGAGGGGAGGAGGAGGAGGAGGAGGAGGAGGAGGAGGAGGAGGAGGAGGAGGGGGGGGAGGGGGAGACCAGCATGGTGCAGAGCGGGCCGTGGGGGGCTCGTTCAGACTCGAACCCCAGAGCCGACCCCCCCCCCCCGCAGCACCCCTCAGGTCGTCTCCCCCGCGGCCAGAGAACGCAACCTCGAGCCTCGCGCCGCGCGGAACGCCAAGCGCGGTTACCCTCCCGCCCACGCGGAGCGCTCTTGCAGAAAGCCTCTGCGCCCCAGGCCGCAGCGGGCGGTCCCCCGCTGCGCCCCTGGAGGTTGCCTGCATGAGGGGCTGGGAGAGGAAGGGGCGTGCAGGCCGAAGGGCCACCGGGAGGCGGCACGGGGGGCTGGCGACGACGCGGGGCAGAGCGAGGGGGGGGGGAGGAGTGCGAGGAGGAGGGAGGAGGACGAGAGGGAGGCATCGGAGGGGCAAGGAGAGAAAGAGCGGGAGGCGGAGCAGCAGGAGGAAGAGCAGAGAGAGAGAGAGAGAGAGAGACCATCGCGATAAGGATGAGGAGAGACGTTGAGCAGGAAGAGTGGGAGGCAACGAAGAACGCGGCTGGCGCAAACAATCATGAACGTTTTTTTGCGTGGGCTGAGCGATGGGAAGTCCGGCCACGAAACATGCGGCGCACGCCGTTTGGCTTAGCGCGCACGCTCAAAAAAGCCGATCCTCAAGACGGAGACGCGTGAAGCCGATGATCGGCGGGACACTGCGTGGGCGAGACGTGGTCCAAACTGGTAGCTACGAGCTGGCTACAGTAAACCAAAGTGAGCATGATCCCAAAAAACAGTCTGGATCCAGAGGGTCGATCGTATGTAAAGAGGGGCCAGAGCGCTGCCACCGATCGCGCGCGAGGGGGACGAGAGAGTTAGAGCGGAAGGCTTGCAGCAGTACACCAACACCAGCCCATTTCAGGCGCCTCCTGGGCTCTGGGTTGCACTGTAGACAACCCCGCGGCCTGAACCACGAGGGCCCACGCTTACACCAGTCTCGGGCCCAGAATGGCCATGGCCAGGTGGCCAGGTCAGCATGAGGGAAAGTCGGAGGACAAAAACAGTATCAATGTCACGCTAGTGGCAAAGACCCCATGAACACATCACTTTCGAAGAAGTACCATGCCCTTGCACAAAAAACTTCTTGAAAACGCGCAGAGCTGTTTAAAGACAACGCGCGTGTCACTGATACTCTTTAAATATCCATCCCGCGAAAGGGGCCCTCTACTGCAATTTGGCCCTGGATTCCAGCGCGAACCCGTGGGACCGACTCTTCGTCTCGGGAGCGGCTAATAGGGGGGCGTCCAAGAGGGGGGGGGCGCAAATCATGGCCAGCGGCATGTGCGCGACCCAGGGGGAGGCCAGGGACGTATTGAAATCAGAAGAAGCGCCATGAGATCTGGCGAAATATCATGGCCCACGCCATGAGATCCCCCCCGTTGTCATCACCCCCCTCTTTGCCGCCCTCGATCGTCCTCTGACACCCCCGGGACCCCAGGACGGCCACAGGAACCCGGATACGGCGAAAGACCTCCAGGACCCTGGCCTGCGACGACGACGACGACGAGGACGAAGACAAGGACGACGACGAGGACGACGACAACGAGGACGAGGACGAGGACGACGACGACGACGACGACGACGACGCCGACGACACAGGACCTATTAGACCTCAATGCTGAACGATGGTCCCTGCAAGGGGGCCCGTGGCGGAGATTCTCCTGCCAGCCTGCCTGCTGGAGAGGGCATCCGCGATGGAGGCGCGCGCCCGGAAAAGGAGAGCGGGCCCCTCCAGTTGAGCAGGTACCGACCGTCCCGGCATTTCTATAGGCCCACCACGACATCTTTTGAGGACCCAAAACATGCTCGAAGAACAAAACGATGCTCTTGGATTCTAGACCCGATTTGTTATGACAACGCAATATATATATATACAAATATATAGATATACATACATATACCCATATACATATACCAGAACTGTTCCCATAACACTTCGTGCAGCCAGCAAGAGGTTATCAGAAACCTCTTGGGTGGGCCTGCAGGCAGGCCAGGACGCCTCGCCACGGCTCCATCCAGGAAGGCCGTAGGAGCCCCGGCAGCCGCTCCCTCGAGGCCGCGGCGGGGGTTGGCAGGACTCAGGGCGCCCGGGGCGGGCGCCCCAGAAGCCTGCGGGAGGCGCGCCCAGGAGATGAGACGTCGAGGGAGAGGAGGAGGAGGAGGAGGAGGAGGAGGAGGAGGAGGAGGAGGAGGAGGAGGAGGAGGAGGAGGAGGAGGAGGAGGAGGAGAGGAGAGGGAGGAGGAGGAGGAGGAGGAGGAGAGAGGAGAGGAGGAGGAGGAGGAGGAGGAGAGAGGAGGAGGAGGAGGAGGAGGAGGAGGAGGAGGAGGAGGAGAAGGAGGAGGAGGAGGAGGAGGAGAGGCTCGGCACGAGAGCGCGGCGCGCGAGGCGGGCACACGCCGTGGCGCGAAGTCGCGCGGCGTGCGGAGACTGTGCTCGCCTGGGTCGCGGGGACCGCCGAAGAGCCCCGTGCCGGCTCAGACTGCTAGAGGCCACCGGCCCCACGCGCGGCTCGCACTCCGCCTTCGTGGAGCTCGATCTGCGCACGCCGGGAAAGTCGGGAAGACTTGCCCTGACGAGGCCCGAGAGGATGGCCGAGGAGGGCTCAGGAAAAGATCCAAGAGCTGCGCCGAAGAGGTCCCAAGAATTGCTACAACAGGGATCGAGGAGGCCTAAATAATGGCGCCAAAAGGTACTTCAGAATAGCCAAACGGCCCCAGGGGGGCTCCAACAGGGTGCCCAGTGTCGGCCGACGATGGTTTCAGGAAGGGCCCCGGAGCGCTCCAAGAAGGTCCAAGAGAGCAGCCCAAAGTGGGTTTCAAGAGGGCATCAAAATATAGCGATTTCTGGGATCAGCGATAAGCAAGGGTTATCCGGGGGCGGGCGGCTGATAACCTGACCTTCGCGCTGTGGGCAGCCCCGCACATGCTGGCGCGAACCAATGCTGCGGCCCCTACGGCTGCTAACGATGTTGCGACGATGCTATGATTCGTGCTGCCACGATGCGGGCACTGTCTGGGAATGCCGAAAGATGTGTCTGGACCTGCTCAACCAACAGGGCGAAGTTATCCAGGGCGGGGGGGAGACCGATAACCCAGGCCATGGCCAGACCCCAAAAAAACAGTCTCAAGAGAGTGCAAAAAGGCGCCCAAGAGAAGCCCCAAGATGGTCCAACAACCGGGCCCAAAGGGGTGCCACAGGAATGCATCTGAGGCCTCCCGAGGGCCCGAAGGAGCCGCAAGAAGGCTATACAGAACAAATGCGGCAAAATTCCTCGACTCTGTCATACGCGAGGGGTCTCCAGAACACCGACGTTGCGATTGCTCCCGTATCCTGGGATAGGGTTCTTGTTATTACTGGTGCACATCTGCCCCACTTGCTCACTCAGCAGCGTCCCTCGCGCACTCAGATTCACTCACATTCAAGCTTTCTCAAACTAAAACTCACTCGCACTCAGCCTTACCCACAGACTCACTCACACACCGACAACTCACACTCATACACACTTTCACTCAGACTCGCTTGCGCTCATGCCCACTGGCACTCAGACCTACTGATATTCAGACTCACTCGCACTCACATGCACTCGCACAGAGCCCATTCACAGTCATACGCGCGCATGGTCAGGCTTCTGCTTTCTTATGCTGCTTGCTCGACCCCCCAGCTCAGAGGATCGACGATCAAGCACGCTGAACTGCAAATACCGTGCAAGGATGTCCCACCAGAGCGAGACAGGCAAGGCAGAGAGTTGCGCCCAAGTGGCAACTTGGGGGATGCCTCAGGCGAGTTGCCTCAGGCGAGTTGCCTCAGGCGAGTTGCCTCTGTCTGCCCCCCCCTTCCAAATCCTCTGCCTTCAGAGCGCGGGCACGCCCAAGCCCACTCACGCGCAGACGCACACACACACACACACAGAGTCGCTCACACTTCAGCTCACCGAAACTCCGACCCACTCACACAGACACTCACACTCAGGCTTCCCCCATTACAGTGGAGGCCCGACCACGAGAAATCCGCCACAAGAAACCCGACCCTGAGAGCCCAAGACATCCACTGATTTTGTGGTGTGGGAACGTCGAACCATCGAAACCGAAGAAACCCAGGGTACCCTGGAGACAAGCAGGGTGTTTCTTGGCGTGGGTCCCCACTGTATCAATTGGGCGGAAGGTCTTTGGGGCATGTTGGGAGCCACACCGCCCAAGATGAAGCCCCACGACCCCTGTTGGCACCCTCTTAGGACCGTCTGGGGCCTCCCGTGGGGCCCTCTTGGGGCTCTCCTGGGCTGCCGTGGGCGCCCCTGGAACGAGTTGGGGCTCTCTGGGCACGCCTTGGGCCCTTGGGGCCCTGCTGGGTCGTCTTGAAGCCTCATTGGGCCGCTGCGGACGCCGTGAAATCACAGAAACGTGCTAAGACCCGATGCTCCCCAGAAGAGGAATGGGACGCCTTCGCCCTCCCGGGAGGCCCTCGTGGGGGGCCTCCTGGAGCTCCCTTTTGGAGCCCTCTTGGAGCGTCTCGAGCCTCTCGACCCTTGCTGAGACCATCTTTGGGGGCGTCTCGGAGCGTCTTGGGCGGTCTGGGGCCGGTCCCGGCGGCCTCTGGAGCCGTCCGGGAGCCCTCGAGGCCCCGCCTGGGAGCCCTTGGGCCCCCCCGTGGGCCGCCCGGGGGCCGCCGTGCGAGCCAGAAGTCCTGGTCCGCTCGTCCCCCACCTTCTGGTCTGCTCCGACATATACACACATTTGTATGTATGTATGTATGTATATATGTATATATATAAGTGTATCGTTGTGTATGTATATATGCATATGTCGGTATAGCAAATCTATGTGTACGCACAGGTGTATGTGTATAGCTAGAGATGTAAATAGATATAGACATGTATACATGTACATGTATATGTATTGATCGATAGGTAGATGGATGAATCGATATCCATATATAGATATGTGGATACATATCGACTTATAAAACATAACGTTGCACTTCTGTGTATATATATAGATGTGTGCGTGCACATGTATATGCACATCTGTATGAATATACATATACATGCGAGGAATAAAGAGAGAGAGAGAGCGAGAGAGAGAAACGAACAACTGAGAGAGAGGGAGAGCGAGACAGAGGGAGAGAGAGAGAGAGAGAGAGAAACCAACAACAAGAGGAACAGGCGAAGGAGAAGGAGGAGGAGCAGTAGGTGGAGAAGGAAAGAAACAAACCAGAGGGGAAGGGGAGAGAAAAGGAGATGGCGGCGAAAAAACACAACACCAGCATGAACGATTGAAACGAAAAATGTGAAGCCCTGGCCCGAGGCCTAGCTCCCCTAGAACTCCGCAGCCAGGAAACCAGGCGGTTCCTGATCAGGTGCCAGCGGTCCACCAGGCAACCCAATTGAAATATAAACAAGGACCAGGCGTGAAACAAAACACACCGTCTCCTCACGCAGGAGAACGCGCACCGTCGAGGAGGGAAAATAGGGGAACAAAAAGTTGCATAAACATAAAAACTCTGAGGTCCGCGCGGATTTCTCGGATCGGCGCTGGACCCCCCTCCCTGGCGCGCGGAGCGCGCCAGGGGCGGCGCCGGAGGCGCCGCCGGGGGGCCCCAGCGCCGATCCGAGAAATTCGCGCGGGCCTCCGAGTTTTTATGTTTATGTTACTTCTTGTTTCCCTGATGTAAACCCTGCCGCCGGGGGGCCCCAGCGCCGATCCGAGAAATTCGCGCGGGCCTCCGAGTTTGTATGTTTATGTTACTTCTTGTTTCCCTGATGTAAACCCTGCCGCCGGGGCCTTCGGTGGAGCTCCCTGTGGTGCCGTGTAGCGTGGCAGGGGTGTGCCAGAATGGGATGGGCGGCCGCAGGCGAGCGTCGCCCCCGGGGCCTTGGTGGGGCTCCCAGTATGGCCACGAAGCGCGCGAGGAGTGTCCCGAAATTTGTGCGGCGGAGGGGCGTCCGAACCCTGCCACTGGGGCCTTCCGTGGAGCTCCCAAGGGGGCCACAAAACATGTGAGGGTTGTGCCCAGATTGGTGCGACGCCCGCGTGTGAGCACTGCCACTGGGGCCTTCGGTGGAGCTCCCCATGGGGCCACAAATACATGTGAGGGGTGTGCCCAGATTGGTGCGACGCCCGCATGTGAGCATTGCCACTGGGGCCTTCGGTGGAGATCCCTCTGGGGCCACAAAACATGTGAGGGTTGTGCCCAGATTGGTGCGACGCCCGCGTGTGAGCACTGCCACTGGGGCCTTCGGTGGAGCCCCCTATGGGGCCACAAATACATGTGAGGGGTGTGCCCAGATTGGTGCGACGCCCGCATGTGAGCACTGCCGCATGGGCCTTCGGTGGAGCTCCTTATGGGGCCACGACGCACAAAACGTGTAAGGGGTGTGCCCAGATTGGCGCGGGGGACGCGTGCGGATCCTGCCTCTGGGGCCTTCTGCGGAGCCCCCTATTGGGCGGCGGCCACGAAGCGTGTGAGGGGTGTGCCCAAATGGGCGTGACGCCCGCATGTAATCACTGCCGCATGGGCCTTCGGTGGAGCTCCCTTCGGGGCCGCGAAAAGTCCGAGGGGTGCGCCGAAACGGCGCGGGGGACGCACGCGGACCCCGCCACTGGGGCCTTCGCGGCTCACAGTGGGACCGCGAAGCGTGTGAGGGGCGTGCCCAGCGCGAGACCCGCAATTGAGCACCGCAACTGCGGCCTTCGGTGGACCTCCCTACGGGACCACAGACCGTGTGAGGGGCGTGCCGGCATGCACATGCGGAGGGCAGAGACAGGACTGGGAGGAGGGGGCAGCGGGAGGAGTAGAGCGCGATGCTGTCTCTGCAGCCCGAGGGCCCGACGCCACAGGATGGTTGGGGGCACACACTGGGTAATCGGTTGGATCTGGCATTTCTGCAGCCCCGTGAAAGAGGCGCTTCTCGTGATGTCATTGCCCAGCAGGCAGCAGACCAGACACGAAGCCAAAGGCGACTTGGCGCACGAGACGGCAGCATCGCTGCCTGAATCGCCAGTTGAAACGCCAGCTGCGCAGATCTATCCCTCCTCATCCACCGAGTCCTCCATCTCCTCAGCTGGCTCACCATCCTCCTCCTCCTCCTCTTCCTCCTCTTCCTCTTCCTCTTCCCCCTCATCATCGTCATCATCATCATCCTCCTCCTCCTCACCATCATCATCAACAACAACAACATAATCATCACCAGCAGCAGCAGCATCATAAAAATCATTATCAGCATCATCATCCGCATCAGCATCAGCATCATCGCCATCGTCATCAGTAGCGTCATCATCGCATCATCAGCACCAGCATCGGCATCATTATCATATCGTCATATTCATCATCGTCAGCATGATCATCATCATCATCAACATCATCATCAGTATGATCGTCTGCATCACCATCATCCTAATCATCACCATCATCCACAGCATCATGATCACCAGTAGCAGCATCATAATCGTCATCATTTCCATCACCATCATCCACATCATCGTAATCATCATCAGCAGCATCATAAACATCATCATCATCAGCACCATCATCATCATCAGCAGCATCATCATCATCAACATTATCAGCATCACCATCGCCACCACCACCACCACCACCATTCTCATTGTCATCATCATCATCATCATCATCATCATCAGCATCATCGTCATCCTTCTCTTCCTCCTGAAGATCCTGCGGCGAACGCTGACAGCAGTGAGAGGACCTGCGTAAAGCGCTATCTGCGCGGGGAGAATATTTCACACGATCGCTGCAGACACTCAAAAATACCATTCTGATATACTCCTCAGGCGTAATAGCAAGAGGACAAACAGGCAAAAGGGATCCCGACGCGAACTGTGTTCATCCAATATAGCCTTCAATGGAAATCGATCCTGTACTGCAGACGCATAGAACCGGAGTGCCATATCTTGCAGAGTGTCAAAACGTCGATGACTGCTGAATGGAGATATAGATCCGAAAGAGCACGAATCATGATACATCGCCAGCGAAGTATGCACGCGGGAACAAATCTTCGGCGTCGGCAGCGCTCGGACAGTCGAAGGTGGGGAACGCTAGGGTTAAGTCGGGCCTGTCCCCCTGCAGGGGGATTTTCGACGAAACAAGAAAAATACCCCCCCCCCAAAAAAAAAACAAAAATCCAAAAATAGTCTGGGGACTATTGTTTTTGACCTTTTGGGGGCATGTTTTGGGTGTTTTCAATTTTTTGCGAAAATCCCCCTGTCGGGGGACACGCCCGACATAACGCTAGGGCTCCTTCTCTGACTTCCTACCAGACCACCCCAACCCAACCCGAAGACTTTTTTTCTTGTTGGGGGGGGGGTAAGGGTTCCACATGTGTCTTTACGATGTTTCCCGACCCCCCCCCCCCACACTGGAAATCGAGGGTAAATCTGAGCCTTCGGGTTGGGCTGGGGTGGTTTGGTGGGTGGTGATTCTCCTGCCGTCGAAGAGATCGAAGTCCGAAGACCGAGGTCCTCTGAGTGCGCCTGGCCCTCTGCGGGCTCCCGGAAGACCTCCGGAGAGTTCCGGGGCGCACGCCGCTCGCTCCGCGCCCGCCGCCTCGCGCCCGGTGTCTGCAAGGGGCCCCAGGACACACAAAGAAATACACACAAGTAAAAAACAAATCCATATCTTTTCCCACTGCTTCTGGGTGCTTGTCCTCCCCCCCCCCGCTTCCCACAGTTTCCCATATTTTCTGGGGAACCGGCGATTCAATGTGTCTGTGTGTTTTGCCCCTCCTGAGTGTCACAATCACCTAGGTCCGGGAATGAAGGACTCGAGCGGGGAACGGAGATGTCTCAAGGGGAAGGGTTGCTGAAGCTTCTGGCTGAATCCCAATACCCGACTTCACCGGGCTTTCGACTGGGCAAACACACTGGGCAGCGTCTACCTCTACGGCGCCGCCAGCCAGGAGTGCTTGCAGGCGCCTGCAACGGTAAGCCTATTTGAGCTGTTTACCGCGAGCAGGCCGGCAAGCAGATCCGTCAGTGATGGAGACAAGACGTCCGAGAGCACCACGACCTGGTTATCGACCCGAATCCTGCGCCGCTGAAGGTAGGCAGTCAAGCCCTTCTCGGCATAGAACTGGAAAACTTGACAGCCGCCAGCGCTAGGGCGCGTGGAGCTCCAAGGATAATTCCCCACGACCACCGTGAAGATCATCACGCCAAGGGAAAAGGCATCCACGGCGAATGCATCATACTCTGCCTCCAGGTGCAACTCCGGGGCTTGGTAGCTCGGCTTGCCGCGTAGCCCTGTCGAGAAGAAGGAACGTCCCCAACCCCTGGGCGCACAAGTTACCTGGATTGAAATCCTGCCTGCCTTCTGCCGCCTTTGCGACAGGAAGGAGAGAAGGTGATTAGGGGAGGGAGGGACAAGGCAATTGGCGAAGGGGAAAGGGTAGAAGGGGCACAGACAGACAAGCAAGGAGAGAAAGAGGCAGACAGACAGACAGACAGACAGACAGACAGACAGACAGACAGACAGACAGACAGGAAGACAGACAGAAAGACAGACAGACATGGAGACAAGGAAGCAAGACGGACAGATGGAGAGACAGACAGACGGACAGAGGGAGATACAGGCAGACAGACAGACAAACATACAGACATGACAGGACAGGGTAGGACAGGACAGACAGACACAGACAGACTGACTGAGAATTAGCACGAGAGCCAGCAGTGATGGAGCAGGGGAACTGAAGCACGGGAGGTGATGACGAGAGAAATCAACACTGGAAATCGGCAGCAATGGAGAAGGATGGGGGAGAAGGAGGGCGCTCCCTGCTTGACTTTTGTTGCACTATTATGAAAACTGACCTGGGTATTTTTCAACCGTTTGGCCACTGGGGCTCTCGACGAACTAAACAACGCTGAACAACGCTACGTTCTTTTTCCTGCTTGCAACGTTTTGATCCTGCGTATTCAGCCCCGTCGCTGTGGGTCTTGGCTTTGAGGTCTTTATATGCTGTAAGAGACTGCTCCTCGTCTCCTCGGCCGTCTTCGCTCACAGCTTCCCTGCTCATGCCGCCTCTCGCCCCTCCCGCTCCGCGCGCCGAGCGCAGAGCTGAGAACGCCCAAACAGACGCCCGAACACCGGTCAGACCACCGGCGCGGGAGAAGGCCCAGAGGCCCCCGCGACCAGCCAGCAGCGACGACAAAGAGGAGAGCAGACGGCTCACAACACATCTCAAGGGAGGGCTGGACGCAAAGGAAGGAACGGAACCGAGGGCGTGGCAGAGGGCAGTGCGAAACCGCGCAACGGACCTGGAAGCTTTCAAACAAGCGGGGCTGAACACGCAAAAAAAACAACAAACAAAAAAAACAGGCAAAGAAACCAACCAATCTCGCGCGCGTGGAAATATCAGCAACACCGCTAAACGCATACGAGCTCGTTGGGAGGTTCGGCAATGCCCGTGGAGACTTCGCTTGAAAACGTCGGAACAAACTCGGCACGCGCTCGGGCGGCTCACATCACACACGGGCTGTTAACAGTGCGCGCGGCGCAGAGCACGAGGGCGGGGGCGCAGGAAACAGGACGAATGGAAGAATGACTTGAGGAACGGGTAACAGCTCCAGCGTAGCGCGCGGAACTCCAGACCGGGAGCCGCGCGGCTGCGCCCCAAGCTCACGATTCCCTGGCTGGCTCAAGCATCGGCCCATTCAGAAGCCTCGTTTTCTGGGTTTCCCCTCCGCCCCCCTCCGTTGCCGTCGCTATCTTCCACGGACTACCGAAGATCCCACAAAAAACTTCCGACGACCTCCGAGATGACCCCAAAACAACCCATGAACTACCAAACGATAAAACGTTTGCTACCTGCCAGTGACCTCTTAAGCCTTCCGAATTGAACGCATGGTATGATAGCTGCCAGGGGGCCCGATGGGCGACCTCGAAGGGCGGTAGCCATATCACAAACCCAAGGGCAAGGGCACGCGACCGTTGCCCGTGGCAAAAAAAGAATGATCAGAGGGCCGGATGGGCAACCTCGAAGGGCGGTAGCGATATCACAAGTTGGAGGGCAAGGGCACGCGCGCCTTACCCGTGGTTCAGAAATCGGGAGTGATCAGAGGGCCCGATGGGCAGCCTCGAAGGGCGATAGCGAAATCAAGAACCTGAGGGCAAGGGCACGCGAGCTTTGCAACATCGGGAGTCATCAGAGGGCCCGACGGGGCGGTGGCGATATCACGCAATTACTGGAGGGCAAGCGCACGCGAGCATTGCTCGTGGGTAAGGAGTCGGGAGTGATCAGAGGGCCCGATGGGCAACCTCGAAGGACGGTAGCGAAATCACAAAACGAATGGCAAGTGCACGCGAGCCTTGATTGTGGTCAAAGGTCAGGTCCGAAGGACGACTGCGTCAAGCAACGCTCCAGGTTTCAGTTTCCTTCGACGAAAACGGTTTCCTGCGAATTGGAACGCCAACCCTGCCACTGGGGCCTTGGGTGAAGCTCCCTGGGGGCCACGAAACTCGCGAGGGGTGTGCCGAAATTGTCGGGGCAGCGGCATGCAGTCCCTGCCGCTTGGGCCTTCGGCTCAGCTCCCTCGGGAGCACGAAACGAATGAGGGGAGCGCCAGAAGGGTCCGGGCGGCGGCATGCGAAGCTCCCGAAGGGAACACGAAACGTGAGGGGTGCGCCGGAATTGTAGGGGCGGCGGCATGTGAGCCCTGCCTCTGGGGCCTTCGATGGCGCTCCCTAGGGGGCCACGAAACGTGTGAGATGCGCGCCGAAGTGTGAACCCTGCCACTGGGACCCTCGGTGTAGCTCTCTAGAGGGCCACGACAAGTGTGAGGTGTGTGCCGAAATGGTCGGGGCGGCGGCATGTGAACCCTGCCACTGGGACCTTCGATGGAGCTCCCTAGGGGACGACGAACGTGTGACGGGTGTACTGAAATTTTCGGGGCGGCGGCATGTGAACCCAGCCAATGGGACCTGCGACGGAGCTCCGTAGGGGACGACGAAACGTGTGACGGGTGTGCTGGAACTTCTGGGGCGGCGGCACATGAGCCCTGCCACTGGGGCCCTCGGTGGAGCTCCCTGCAGGGGCCACGTGTGGACGAGACGCGTGGGGAGTAGGACGGAAATAGGATGGAGATGATAACGGTGGTAACGATGATGATGACGACGATGTCGACTATGGTGATGGTGATGATGACGATAAGCATGGTGCTAAGGACGAGGAGGAAGAGGAGCAGGAGGACGAAGGAGCAGGAAGAAAAAAACGCGCGGCGCTGCGAACTCAAAACGAAGATCTGAAACGCAAGAGGGTTGGGAATGAACCGTTCGTTTTTAGCTTTTTTGATTTCCTTGTTTGGGCCTCCGAGAGGCTGAAATATGATTTCCAACACGCCGGATTGAAATATGTAAACATAATACCCAGGGGGGGTCTCACCCGCCTCGCCTGAGGCAGCAGGGCCCGTGGAGCACCCGAAGTCGATGAGCCGGATGTCCACGGCCTGTGCCCGCGGCTTCTTCCACCGCCTCAGCAACCTCCTCCTCCTCCTCCTCCTACTTCTCCTCCTCCTCCTCCTCCTCCTCCTCTTCCCTCCTCCTCGTCATCCTCCTCCTCATGATACTCCTCCTGCGCCTCCTCCTCATCCTGCTCCTCCTCCTCCTCCTCCTCCTCCTCCTCCTCCTCCTCCTCATCATCATCATCATCATCATCATCATCATCATCATCATCATCATCATCATCATCATCATCATCATCATCATCATCATCATCATCATCATCACCACACTCCTTAGTATACTCCTTCTCCTTATCCTCCTCCTCCTCCTCGTCCTCCTCCTCCTCCTCTTCCCTCCTCCTCCTCCTCCTCCACCCCGTCTTCCCCGCGAAGTCCATCTGGAGCATAGAAAAGAGGCCCCTCGGCCGTCCAAGAATGAACAAATGAACAACACACATAGGGTCCGCCATCTCCTCCTCCTCCTCGTCATCATCATCATCATCATCATCATCATCATCATCATCATCATCATCATCATCATCATCATCAGCATCATCATCATCCTCATCCTCACCCTCATCCTCACCATCAGCATCATCATCAGCATCCAAATCCTCCTCCTCCTCCGCCCTGTCTTCCCTGGGAAGTCCATCTGGAGCCTAAATAAAATGCCCCTCGACCCTCCGAGAACGAGCAAGAGACATATAATCCGACATCTCCTCCTCCTCCTCCTCCACAACCATCATCCTCCTTTTCCTCGTCTGCTTCCCCCCCCTCCTCCTCCTCCTCCTCGTCCTCCTCCTCCTCCTCCTCCTCCTCCTCCTCCTCCTCCTCTTCCACCCGCCGTTCAATCCCCCATCTTCCTCTGCCCCCATCCCTGACTATCCTCATCCTTCCCCCTTCTCCATGTCATTCATTGCTCCTAATCCTCCTCATTCTCCACATGCCGATGGCCGCAGCCAATGGGGTGGCTGTTGTGCAGGAAGCCTGGGGCGCCGGCAATGGTGTCCACATGGCGCACGCCCGAAAACCACCTGTACAATCACCCCATGCGTCAAGGACAGCCCGGCACGCGAGGTACTTGCCTCAAGGACAGCCCGGCGGCAAGACCTGAGGTCCTGCGCAATCCGCGGTCTCCGCCTCGATGTCTCCGACTCGAGATCTTCACGGCGAGGTGTTCGTCTTGAGATCTTCACCTCGATGTCTTCACCTCGAGGTCTTCACCACCAGGTCTTCACCGCGAGGTTTCCACCTCGCGGTCGTCACCTCGAGGATTACCTCGAGGCCTTCACCTCGATGTCTTCACCTCGAGGTCTCCACCTCAAGGCCTTCACCTCGATGTCTTTACATCGAGGTCTCCCCCTCGAAGACCTCGAGGCCTTCACCTCGATGTCTCGACACAGACCCAGCTTGTCTCCGTCGCGAGGCAAATGCCTCAAGGACTCAGCCTGGCGGCAAGGCCAGTGGTCCTGCGCACTCTCACGTCTCCCCGGCTAGCTCGATCCGTTTCATTTGTTACGCTGGCGGGCGTCAGTGCTGGCCTTCGTGCGTGCACAGACTCTGTACGCTTGCCCCCGTCGCGAGGCAGCGCCCTCAAGGAAACGGTCCAGCGGCAGGGCTGGCGGTCCAACACACTCTCACGTCGCGGGTGCTACCACGGTTCGTCTCCTCTTGGGCGCTGCCTGGCGGCAATGCCGGCTCTCGTGCATCCGAAGATCCTGCACGCGTACGCGAGGCAAATGCCACTCTCACGTCTCTGTGCTCACTACGAGCCGTGTGCTTTTGGACGCTGGCTGGCGGCCATGCCGTCGTTCGTGCATCTACATCTTCTGCACACTGACCCCCGTCGCGAGGCAGTGGCCTCAGAGACACTGCCCGGCGGCACGGCCGGCGGGCCCGCACACACGCATGTCTCTCCGGTTGCCACGGTTCGTCTCCTTTTGGGGGGCTGCCTAGCGGCAGTGGCTGCTGCCGCGTGCCCGCAATGTCGCAAGTTTCGCCTTGTCGCGAGGCAGTTGCCTCAAGGATGCAGTCTGGCGGCAAGGCTGGCGGTCCTGCAAAACCTCACGTCTCTCTCCGCTTACCACGGTTCGTCTCGTTGAGCTTGATGGCATGACGAGCAGCACAGAAGGAGGGAGCATGGACAGGGGGTTGTGTTGCTCCATTCCTCACCTTTCCAATTTACCTTCAAGGGGTGGGGGCAAGTTTGTGAATCTCTGTCCCGGCCGCGTGGCCGATCAGAGAACCTACCCACAAGACCCTACCTTTTGGAACGCCGTTCCAAATGGTAGCGGCCAAAACTGCTTCTATACCCCAGGGCCAAAACTTTCCCAGGGCCGAAACCACTGTAATCACCACTTTCAAGATCTTCGATGACCGCCGGGAAGCCGACAAATCTCAATCGCGACCGCGTGGCCGAAAAGTAAATTTACCAACAAGTCCCTACCTGTTGGAATCACAATAATGCTGTGTATAGCTTTCAGCTGTAATCCGCACTTTCTGCTACACCTACGTACCTTGCCGCTTGTGGGATCCGGGCGCGCGTTTCTGGTGTGCGCGTAGCGCATCAAAGTCCAGCTGCGCATCGCACTTCACAAGACCAGAGTGAACACATCCTCGGGTTTTCGAGGTCCTGAATGCCCACGAACGGCTGCTTCAAAGATGAACATCTGCGCTGTAGATCTGCATTGTGGGTTTTCTTGGGACCGATGTTGGGCCTCTTGGGACCCTCTGGAGGCATTCCTGCTGCCATGGCAGGTTCCAACATGAAGATATCCGCTGCTGATCCCCCTTGTGGGCCATCCTGTGACCGCCTTGGGGGCCCTCTTGGGGCCCTCTTTCGGCCTTCATGCGACCATGCGACCATGGCAGGCTCCTGGCCCAAAACGACATCGTTCTGTGCGGTCTGGCCCACACCCACAGGCCATTCGCACCATCAGGCCACCGTGCCCTACAGGGCGGTGACTTCAGCAAATGAGCCACCTGACGGGGCTTAGGCGCGCTAAAGCCGTAGTCCCTCAAGTCCTCCACCGCCTTCCCGGTCACTTCCCTTATCCTCATCCTCCACCTCGCTTCGAATCCTGCATCCTCCACCTCCCCTCTCCTCCCTCTCCTCCTACTGCTCCCTCTCCTCATCCTCCTGCTCCTGCTCCTCCTCCTCCTTCTCCTCCTCCTCCTCGTCCTCCTCCACCTCCTCCTCCTCCTCCTCCGCCTCCTCCTCATCATCCTCTTCCCTGCCTCCTCCTCCTCCTTCTCCTCCTCCTTCTCCATTTCTTTTCCATATCAACAAAGAATTCCTGTCGCACCCCGAGGCCAGTTTTTAGGGTGGGCCGGGCGTTTCGCCTGAGACTTCCTCACCGTTGTATGACCCTGAAGCTTGACATGTGGCAACAGTCTCACAGATAGGGGGGGCAGTTGGTTTTGAAAATAGGGCTTTCGCCTTAGCGCCGAGTACGTTTGTTTTAAACATGCGCAAGAGTTTCACATAGTGAGGGCGAACCGTTTTCAACATGTGGCTCTCGCCGTAGCGCCGCGCACATTCGCTTTACAAATGTGCAAAGGATTCACGGACGGAGAACGTCCCACTTTCAAAATGTGGCTCTCACCTTAGCGTCGCGCACATTCGTCTTAAACTGTTGCACGCATTTCACGGATTTGGGGCGACCCGTTTTCAAAATGTTGTTCTCGCCTTAGCGCCGCGTGCATTTGCTTTTAAAAAGAGTGCAAAGAGCTTCACGGATTGTGGGCGAACCGTTTTCAACATGTGGCTCTCGCCTCAGCGCCGCGCACATTCGTTTACAAAACTTGCAAGAGCTTCACGGGCTGAGGGCGACCCGTTTTCAAAACGTGGCTCTCGCCTTAGCGCCGCGTACATTCGTTTTACCCATTTGCAAAGGATTCACGGATGGAGGGCGGCTCCTTTTCAAGACGTGGCTCTCGCCTTAGCGCCGCGCACATTCGCTTTCAACATTTGCAAGCATTTCACGGATTTGGGGCGACCCGTTTTCAAAATGTTGTTCTCGCCTTAGCGCCGCGTACATTCGCTTTCAAAAAAGCGCGAGGGTTTCACGGATTGTGGGCGAACCATTTTCAACATGTGGCTCTCGCCTCAGCGCCGCGCACATTCGTTTACAAAACTTGCAAGAGCTTCACGGGCTGAGGGCGACCCGTTTTCAAAACGTGCCTCTCGCCTTAGCGCCGCGTACATTCGTTTTACCCATTTGCAAAGGATTCACGGATGGAGGGCGGCTCCTTTTCAAGACGTGGCTCTCGCCTTAGCGCCGCGCACATTCGCTCATGAAATCCTCGAGGATTTCACGGGTTCCCATGATCATCGTACCAGCAATGGCGTGTTGGAAAGATTTGGGGTTTTGCGGGTGCAATAGTTACGCTGACTCGCGGCGTTGAAGTCGCAGGAATGGCGTTCTGACAAGATTCTGGCTCGTCAAATCGCAACAGTCAGGTTGACCCGTGGCGTTGAAATCCCGAGAACAAGGTTTTTTGCATGCTTCAGAATCTTCAAACGGTTGCCTTCCGACGAGGCAGTCCCCTTAGTGGAGATGAACCGTTGTAGGAGCCTGTGAAAAGGGAGCGTGGAGGGAGGGCGTATTCCCAATATCGTTGATGAGCCTTGGGCTTACACAGGTCCTCCTCCTCCTCTTCGCTCTGTTACTCCTCGTCCTCATCCTCCTCATCCTCATCCTCATCCTCCTTACCCTCCTCGCTCGCCTCCTCCTCCTCCTCCTCCTCGATCTCCTCCTCGATTTCCTCTTGATCATCCTCATCCCCCGTACCCTTGGCGCCGCCCAGGGTGATTTCCCAGCCGCCCCCCCCCCCCCCCCCCCAGCGCTCCCCGCGGACGGGCCCCCCAAGGCCGCCCAAGGACGGCCCAAGAAGCACCCACAAGTGCCCCCCGCAGGAGTGCCGTGCAGCAGCGCAGGGCCCCATGAGGGTACGTCCGAAGGGGGCGGGGGGGGGGGGCTGGAAGTCACCCGGGTCGTCCCCCCCCCCCCCCCGGGGAAGCCTGCGGGCCGCCCCCCTCCTCGGCCAGCAGCACGTTCTCGAGGCTCAGGTCCCCGTGTGCCAGCCCGTGCATGTGAATCTGCATCACGGCGTCAACGAGTCGCCGCGCGATGGGCCTAGCCAGCTCCTCCACGCAGCTCGCCGCCGTTCCTCGTACCTCCTCGTCCCTCCTTGTCCCTCCTCGTCCCTTCGTCCCTCGTCGTCTCTCATCGTCACACATCGCCCCTCCTCGTCCCTCCTCGCCCCTCCTCGGAACCATCATTCTCTTGCAAACGGAGGTCAGACTTCTGGGGGTCAGGGTCAGCGAAAGTCAAACTAAGGAACAAAAGCTTTCTGAGACAAATACTGGCCTGGGCGAAGAAGTTCCAAAATAGCTATACCGGAAGAGCAATGCAGCCCCCGAACAAGGACAATCCAAGCAATCGAGTTTACCTCCTCCAGACCCCCAGCGCCGCATCCTGGATCCTCCTCCTCCCCCCCCTCCTCTCCCTCCCCCTCCGCACCCCCCCCCTGATCCCCGACCAGCCACAACTGGGGGAGCTGTGGTCCTCACCCCCCTGGGGGAACCCATCGCCTCGACGATCCCCCGAGAGGGGCGTCGACATCGATGGGTCCCCCAGGGGGGCAAGGACCACAGCTCCCCCAGTTGTGGCTGGCCCGTGATCCCCCCCCCCTCACCCCTCCCCTCCCCCTCGGGCGCAGACCCCCGCCCCCGCGAGAGGCCACGGAGCCCGAGCCGCACGGCCCCCCTGCGCTCCTCGCGCTCCGCGGGTGCGCCGGAGATCCCCCGCATGTGCGTCAGGAGGTCGCCGCCCGCGCAGTAGGAGAGGACCGACAGTGGGGGAGGAGGTCGAGGTTCCAGGTTCGAGAAGATTTGCGTTGCCCTCTGCGGCCTCGGGGAACCGATCTCCAGCCCCGGGAGCGTCGGCAAACAGGTCCGGGGTGAAAAACTGCACCAGGTGGCCCCCAAGAGAGATCTGGGGATAGACTTTTTCTTCCTCGGATTTGTCCTCCTCCTCCTCCTCCCCGTCCTCCTCCTCCTCCTCCTCCTCCTCCTCCTCCTCCTCCTCCTCCTCCTCCCTCCCTCCCTCCTCCTCCTCCTCCTCCTCCTCCTTCTCCTCCTCCTCCTCCTCGTCCTCCTCCTCCTCCTTCTCCTCCTCCTCCTCCTCCTCCTCCTCCTCCTCCTCCTCCTCTATGACCCTGTCTTCTCCCTCCGCGCTCCTTCCCCCCCATCCCCCTCGCCGCTCAGGGCCAGGCTCTGCGGGACAGGGCCCCCACCCTAGCTGCGTCGGTCGAAGGCCAGGCGGGGTGGAGTCGCACGCAACAGGGCATACCTCTCCCAAAGAGCGGTAACGAGCCATGGAGACTCAAATGGAGACACCTCCTCCGTCCACCTCCCTACTACTCCGTCCATCTCTCTCCTCCTCCTCCTCCTCCTCCTCCTCCTCCTCCTCCTCCTCCCTCCTCCTCCTCCTCCTCCTCCTCCTCCTCCTCCTCCTCCTCCTCCTCCTCCTCCTCTACCTCCTCCGCCTCCTCCCCCTCCCTCCTCCCCCTCTTCCTCCTCCCCTCCTCCTCCTACTCCTCCTCCTCCTCCTCCTCCTCCTCCTCCTCCTCCTCCTCCTCCTCCTCCTCCTCCTCATCCTCCCCCTCCTCCTCCTCCTCCTCCTCCTCCTCCTCCTCCTCCTCCTCCTCCTCCTCCTCCTCCTCCTCCTCCTCCTCCTCCTCCTCTCCTCCTCCTCCCCTCCCCCTCCCCCTCCTCCTCCTCCTCCTCCTCCTCCTCCTCCTCCTCCTCCGCCTCCTCCCTCCTCCTCTTCCTCCTCCTCCTCCTCCTCCTCCTCCTCCTCCTCCTCCTCTCCGTCCTCCTCTTCGCCCCTTCTCCTTATCCTCATCATCGTCATCATCACCACCACCACCATCACCATTACCATCACCATCACCATCATCATCATCATCATCATCATCATCATCATCATCAGCAGCAGCAGCAGCAGCAGCATCAGCATCAACATCATGTTTAGCATCATCAACGTCTTCATCATCATCCTCAGCATCATTATCATCCGCATCACCAGCATCATCATCATCATCATCAGCATCATGATCATCATCATCATCATCATCATCATCATCATCATCAGCAGCAGCAGCAGCAGCAGCAGCATCAGCATCTCCATCCTAATCAGCCTCATCATCACCATCACCACCACCAGCATAGTCTCATCCTCCTCCACCACTTCCTCCACCTTCTGCTCATCAGCATCATCATCAGCAGCATTATCATCATCAGCATCAGCATCAGCATCAGCATCAGCATGATCATACTCATCATCATAATCATCATCATCAGCAGCATCATCATCATCAGCATCATCATCATTAGCATCACCAGCCTCATCAACATCAGCATCATCATCTTTACCATCATCATCACCATCATCACCATCATCATCGTCATCAGCATCATCACCATAAGCATCCTGATCATCCTCCTCCTCATCATCATCATCATCATCATCATCATTATCACCGTTCTCGCGCATCATCGTCGACAACGTCACCACTAACAGCATGCGGGTCTTCACGATCACCACGATCATCGTCATCACCACCACCACCATCATCATCATCATCATCATCATCAGCATCAGCATCATCATCATCAACAACACGACCATCATCAACAGCACCTGCATAATCAACATCATCCTCATCGCCACCACCGTCATCACCACCATCATCACCATAATCGTGTCCTTCCCCTCATTAGGATCATCATCAGCATCATCATCATCAACAACATCATCATCATCGTCATCATCGCAGCTACTACTTGGGTCATGGTCATGGCCACCATCACCATCATCACCATCATTGGCAACATCATCATCATACCCCCTCGTCATCCCTCATCATCATCTCTCCTTCTTCCTACTTCCCCCTTTTTCCCTCTTCCCTCCTCCCTCTCCCTCCTCCCTCCCTCCCACCCTCCCTCCCTCCTCCATAATCCTTCCTCTTCCCTCCTCCTTTTCCTCCTCCTCCTCCTCCCCCTCCACCTCCCTACTCCTCCTCCTACATCCTACCTTATCCTACCTCCTACTCCTCCCTCCGTCCCTCCCTCACTCCCAACCTCCTCTCTCCTCCTTCCTCCTCCTCCTCCTCCTCCTCTTCCTCCTCCTCATCTTCCTTCTCCTCCTCCTCCTCCTCCTCCTCCTGCTTCCTTCCTCCTCCCGTTCCCCAGCCTAGGAGTAAGGGGGGGTTCCTCAGCCCCTCGCTCGTCGTCGCAGCCCTTGCAGGATTGTCCCAGCAGGACGGCACAGCACATTTCCTTCTCGCCAGTCTCTTCGCTCTTCCTCGCAGCAGCACAGGTAGGGTCGTCCCACCGTGCCGTCAAAACTGATGTCTTCTTTATCCACTCCTTCCCTCCCCACGAAGTCTGCATAGCACATCTCCAAATCAGTCAAGTAATCCACGCCCGGGCTGTGGGCTAAAGGCCTCTGTACAGCACGTCCAATCAACCAGCGGGCAGTTGTTTGAGCTAGTCCGGCTCAACAGGGACCGCAAGTGACCTGGCACTAGTCCACCCCATGCCGTTCAGTAGCGCCGGTACTCCAAGCCAGGATTGTGGGCGAAGGGCCTCTGCATAGCATACCCAGCTAGCCCACGGTCCGATACTTCGGCTAGCCCGATTTGAACGACAGGAGTTCTGGCACCATGTGTGCTGCATCAACTTTCCAAGCGCCACTAATCTAAGCCAGGACTGCGGGCTCAGGGCCTCTGCACAGCATGCCCAGCTAGTCTGCGGTCCGTGGCCTTGGCGGGTCCAAGCCAACATGTATGGCAGGAGCTTGGACATCACCTACAGCGGCTGCCCTGCGCCATTTTTCTGTTCAGTTCCAATCCTCCGCGCCAAGGCTGTGAACGAAAGGCCCCTGCATGGCATACCCGGCTGTCCCGCGGCCCGCTGTTTCGTCCGGGCCGGGCCAGCAGGCACGACGGAATTCTGGAATCCTTCGTGCCGCGTCGCGCTCGACAGGCAGACCCATCGCAGCACGTGCCCGCGGGCAGCACGTGCCGGCAGCACGCACCAGCAGCACACATGCAAGCAGCGCGTGCCGGCAGCACGTGCCAGCGGCACGCGCCAGCGGCACGCACGCAGAAGCACCCGCTGGCTGCGCGGGCCAGCAGCGCCTGCAACCCGCGCGGACCTCCGAGAGCGTGCGGCTTGGCACTTCGCTGCTGCTCCCCTGCTCGGACAGAGGGGGGGCCCTCCGCAAGCGACGCCGCCTTGCTTCACCCTGCTCGCGCGCCGTCTGCCGGCTCGTTGTCAATGGGGGCGTGGGTGGCGTACCGGCTGCAGGTATCGGCCCCCTCGCTTGCCACCACTATCCTCTGAGCGATGTATCGCCGGCTCCAAGTCGATGCTTCCTGTCCTCCACTTTGGCTTTCCGCTCCGGCAGGTCCGGGGCACGAGGGGCGCTTGTACCGCCGTTAGGGCGGGGGGGGGACGGCAGTCGGCGGTAGGACTTGCCGCTCCTCAGAAGGCCAGAGTGGGCCTCGAGGTGCCGCGGGTGTTCTCCTGAACACTGGAGATCCGCCGTCGTCGTCGTCGTCGAAGTCGTCGTCGTCGTTGGTATAATCTCTGGAGGCGCAGACAATCTACCGCGCGCTGGGGAACTTCTTTTAACGGAAAATTAGGGGTGGCTCGGAAACGGGAAAATGTTTTAAAAATGGCCAAAGATATGAAGCAATAGCTAAAAGCATATGTTGTCATATGTTTCATACGCTTCCAGATTTTCATGTTTAGCAACGCCGGTGCAGAACATGCTATATATATGAAACCATACTAAGGCTGCTTCACACAATCAGAACTTACTTTGTATGTGTGCATGCATGTCTCATAGCTCTCCATCAGTTCATGATTGGCAACGCTCGCACCGAAAAGGAATAATATCATAACACATCAGAAAAAAAACACCCTCAAACAAACTATAGCAATGTAAATATATATATATATATACGCACATGCATACATTGTTTCATATTTTCCATCTGTTCATTATTAGCAACGCCATCACAGAACAGGATAAGTAAACAATGCAGATATATGAAAAACAGTTTGCATATATGTATATATATATGCTTTGCTACATACGTTTTTCCTAAATAATTTCCATAATATCATCAATGGCAGCGCCGGCTCAGAAAAGAAACAATAGCAAACATAACCCACAACATGTGTTCACATAAGTTTTTTAAAATTCACCTATTTTCATAAATTGCACCGAATGCTCGGAAACGAAAACAACTTAAAACATGCAACACCTAAAATGTGTACTTATAAAGTGTCTTGTGAACGTCCATATTGTCATATGTTGCACCGCCGGCTCAGAAACTGAAAAAAACTAACACAAAACTGCGAACCTATAAAAGATCGGTGAACGATGTATGTGTTCATTCATTCTCTTATCACTTCAATGCCTCGCCATCGGTAAGGCGACCTCAGAAACACAAACAGAGAAAACAAAGACATATAAACATATTGTTTATTGTGTTACTTCTCATGTTGCCGCAAGATAGTAAATTACAAAAGCATGTGACCATGCATGTTGTGTATATATATATGTGTGTATAGATTGCTCTATTTCTTAAGTTGCAACGCCGCCTCGAAAACTGAAGCCAAAAAAAATAACAACCAATCGTGTATGTATATAGAAGAAGATGCATTGTAAAGCAAACTCTGAAACCCCGCGGGTGCTCTGGGCCGCGGACGGCGATCACTGGTGACCACACTCCCGCGACAATCAACCGAGAGGTCGAGTGCCAAACGGCGGAGAACAAATACGGGCGAACGAAGCACGAATCGGCTTGAAAAGGGATAGGCTGGCATCGCCCAGAAAGCCTACGCCTTGTTGGCCCCACTTGCGTCATCCTAGAGAACCCCTACAACAAAAACTCCAGTTACTAAATGAATAGAGAAAGTGGTCGACCAAAGATTGCTCCCCAGAATGGGTTCAGGTAGTTGACAGGATTCACTGCCACCGGGAATTTCTCGCCAGTCTTCGCCGCGAAAGCAGTCGGTAAGATCGCCGAAATCAAGGTTACGCAGCGTTATTTCAAACATTTGGTTTCGTTAAGCCGTCGTTCTGGGTCCGCAGTGCTGCTCGTCCGCAGCCTTTGTTCGCTGTTTCTGTCCTAGGCCGTTCTTTGGATCGGCGATCTCCCGCGTCCTCGTTTCGCTCCACTTCGAAATGGCCGCATGCGTTGTCAACGTCGCCGTCGTCGTCGTTTCCGTTGTCGCCAGCGCCCTGTGGTGGCGGGCGGCTCCCGGCCAGGCCTTTTCGCCCTCACCTGTCTCATGTTCCTCCCCCTGGCGGTGCGCGGCGAGTCCCAGCATCAGCCGTGCCAACCCCTGATGCCGCGCTCCGTTCTTTAGGCTAGCCTGGCCTTCATCATTTGTTCTTCCCCCCTTAGCCCCCACATCTCTGTGGGGGCGCTCTGCTTGCCCGTTCCCCAGCCTCGGAATACTCCAGGAGCGTCTCGTCTCCAGTCCCTCGCACCTCCCTCGTCCTCACAGGTCCGCGCGGGACCATCCCACCAGGACGACATGGCGCATTTCCTCACCTCCAGCCCCTTCATGCTCGCGGCCTGGGTACGGTCAGGTCGGGCATGTCCTCCTACAGGCGGCTTTTGGAGGAACCTCCTGTAGAGGGACACGCCCGACTTAAGGGTAAGGCCGTCCCACCTGACGTCGCAGGCGGGTTTAGCTGAAGGCGCGCACCTGCCGCTGGCGGGTGGCGCCCACTGCGCCCAGGTGGGCTCTGGCTCTCTCTCTCTCTCTCTATCCCCTTCCTCGGTTCCCCATCCCCCCCTTCTGTATGTTTCCGCCCCCCTGCCTCCACCTCGACCTTGCAAGCTACGTGTTGCATGGCGGCGCCAGCCTCCCAGAGAACTGGAGAATTATGGAGACAGTCTGGCACCAGTCGTACCACAGGTCACTCCTCCTTCTTCTCCTCCTCCTACTCCTCCTCCTCCTCCTCCCCTTCCCCCGCCTCCTCCTCCTCCTCATCCTCCTCCTCCTCCTCCTCCTCCAACTCCTCCTCCTCCTCCTCCTCCTCCTCCTCCTCCTCCTCCTCCTCCTCCTCCTCCTCCTCCTCCTCCTCTGCCCCTCTTCCTCGTCCTCCTCCTCCCCCCCTCCTTCTCCTCCTCCTCCTCCTCCTCCTCCTCCTCCTCCTCCTCCCCCTCCTCCTCCGCATCCTCCTCCGTCCCCTCCTCCTGCTCGTCCTCTTCCACCTCCGCCTCGTCCTCCGCCTCCTCCTCGTCCTCCCCTTCTTCCTCGCCCTCCTCCTCCTCCCCTTCCTCATCCTCTTCTTGTTCTTCAATATATTACCAGTATTGTTCTTATTCATATCATTCGTATTAGTAATCAGATTCTTCGTCGTAGTATTCTTAAGCTCCCTCGAAGTATTCGTAGTACTCTTCTTCGTCCTCCCCCTCCTCCTCGTCCTCCTGCTCGCAACCCAACTCTTCATCATTCTCCTCCTCATCCTCCTCCTCCTCATCATCATCAGCATCATCAGCAGCAGCATCATCCTCTCCCCCTCGTCCTCGTCCTCCTCCTCCCCCTCCTACTTCTCCTCCGCCTCCTCCTCCTCCCTTCTTTCCTCATCGTCATCCTCCTCATGTTCCTCCTCCGCCTCCTCCTCCTCGCCCCCCCATCTTCCTCGTCCTCCTCCTCATCCTCGTCCTCTTCCTCCTCCTTCTCGTCCCCCTCCGCCTCAGCATCCTCCTCTTGGTTGTCTTCGCAGTCTTCTTGGTAGCATACCAGGAATGAACAGTAGTAGCACTATGACGATTATTATCGATACTGGTATTCGTCATTAGTCTTATTCATGCCATCCGTCGTAGTACTCGTATTGTTCTTCTTAGAAGCCATAGTACTACTATTCCCCGTCACCTTCTTCAGCATAATATTAAGTTTGGTGATATTACTCCACCTCCTCGTCCTCCTCTTGCTCGCTGTTATCCTCCTCATCATCTTCCTCATCCTCCTCCGCGCCCCCTCTTCCTCGTCATCTTCCTTCCCCCCCTCCTCCTCCTCCTCCTCAGCCAACTCCTGCTCCTCCTCCTCTTCCTCGTCCTTCTCCCCCTCCTCCTCCTCCTCATCCTCGTCCTCCTCCTGCCCCTCCCGCCTCCACTGAATCTTCCTCGTCCTCCTCCTCCTCCTCTCCTCCTCCTCCTCCCCTTCCCTCCCTCCTCATCTTCCTCCTCCTCCTCCTCCTCCTCCCTCCTCCTCCCCTTCCCCCGCCTCCTCCTCCTCCTCAGCCAACTCCTGCTCCTCCTCCTCCTCCTCCTCCGCCTCCGCCTCCGCCTCCTCCTCCTCCTCCTCCTCCCTCCTCCTCGCCTCCTCCTGCCCCTCCGCCTCCACTGAATCTTCCTCGTTCTCCTCTTCCTCCTCTCCTCCTCCTCCTCCTCCTCCTCAATCATCATCATCATCATCATCCCCTTCCCCGCCTCCCTCTCCTCCCTCCTCCTCCTCCTCCTCCTCCCCTTCCCCCGCCTCCTCCTCCTCCTCCTCCTCCACCTCCTCCAACTCCTCTTCCTCATCCTCCGCCCGCCTCCTCCTCCTCCTCGTCCTCCTCCTCCTCCTCCTTCGCCTCTTCCTCATCCTCCTCCTCCTCCGCCTCCTCCTCCTCCGTCTCATCATCTTCCTCCTCTTTCTCCTCCCCCTCCTGCTCATCCCTCTCCTTCTTCCTCCTCCTCCTCCTCCTCCTCCTCCTCCTCCGCCTCCTCCTCCGCCTCCGCCTTCTCCTCCTCCTCCTCCTCCGCCTCCTCCTCTCCCCCTCTTCCTCGTCCTCCTTGTCCCACTCCTCCCTCTCCTCCTCCTCCTCCTCCTCCTCCTCCGCCTCCTCCGCCTCATCATCCTCCTCCGACTCCGACTCCTCGTCCTCCCCCTCCTCCTCATGTTCCTCCTCCGCCTCCCCCCCGTCGGCATCCTCATATTATGTTTCTGACTCGCGTTATGACTCGTATGCAGCTTATGCGTATTCCTCTTCTTGTTAATATTTTAATGAGTACGATTTTAAATGATAGCCCATGGTAATAGTATTAGTAGTACTATGATTAGTATGGGCCGTGTGTTTCTTCATCCTCCTCCTCCTCCTCCTCCGCCTCCTCCTCTTGCGCGTTGTCCTCCTCAGCCGCATCCTCCTCCTCCTGCGCCGCCTGCTCCTCCTCGTCCTCCTCCTCCTCCTCCTCCGCCTCTTCCTCATCCTCCGCCCCTCATCCTCCTCCTCCATCTCCTCCTCCTCCTCGCACCCGCTTCCTCGTCCTCCTCCTCCCCATCCGCATCCGCCTCCCCCTCACCCTTCGCATCCTCCTCCTCCTCCTCGTCTCCTCCGCCTCCTCCTCCTGCTCCTCCTCGTCATCCCCCGCATCGGCCTCTTCCTCGTCCCATTCGTCCTCCTTCTCCTGCTCCTCCTCATCCTCCTCCTCCTCCTCTTATGTGTCGCATTATGGTACCAGTAGCCGTAGTCGTAGTAGTAGTAGTAGTAGTAGTAGTAGTAGTAGTAGTAGTAGTAGTAGTAGTAGTAGTAGTAGTAGTAGTAGTAGTAGTAGTAGGTAGTAGTTAGTAGTAGTAGTAGTAGTAGTAGTAGTAGTAGTAGTAGTAGTAGTAGTAGTAGTAGTAGTAGTAGTAGTAGTAGTAGTAGTAGTAGGAGTAGTAGTAGTAGTAGTAGTAGTAGTAGTAGTAGTAGTAGTAGTAGTAGTAGTAGTAGTAGTAGTAGTAGTAGTAAAATATAGAAGTAGTACAGTAGTAAAGTTGAGGTGTAGTAGTAGTAGTAGTATATTAGTAGTTAGTATTCAGTAGTACTAGTAGTAAGTAAGTAGTAAGTCGTAGTCGTAGTCGTAGTCGTAGTAGTAGTAGTAGTAGTAGTAGTAGTAGTAGTAGTAGTAGTAGTAGTAGTAGTAGTATTTAGTAGTAGTAGTAGTAGTAGTAGTAGTAGTAGTAGTAGTAGTAGTAGTAGTAGGAGTAGTAGTAGTAGTAGTAGTAGGTAGTAGGTAGTGGGTAGTAGGTGGTAGGTAGTAGGTAGTAGGTAGCAGGTAGTAGGTAGTAAGTAGTAGGTAGCAGGTAGCAGGTAGTAGTAGTAGTAGTAGTAGTAGTAGTAGTAGTAGTAGTAAAAGAAGTAGTAGTAGTAGTAGTAGTGGTGGTGGCAGTGGTGGTAGTAGTACTAGTATTAGTAGTAGTAGTCGTCGTCGTCGTCGTCGTCG